>JARQOC010000001.1:632398501-632711182 GCA_033576535.1 Allobates femoralis
TTGCAGGGGTGTCAATACTTTTGGCCATAACTGTATAAATATAAATATATACAGTATATATATATGGGTTGTATATGTATGAATGTATAGGGGGTTGTTTAGAATGGTAGAGTTGGAAGAGACCTCCAGGGACATCTGGTGGATATGTATAGGGGTGTATATGTATGGGTGTAGATATATACATCTACACCCATACATATACACCCCTATACATATATACACATGTATAGGGGTGTATATAAAGGTGCATATGTATGTATGTATATATATAGGGGGTGTATATGTATGGGTAAACCAAAATTGCCAATAACCAAATGGGTATTATTATAGATACAATTATTTATGTAACAAAACCCAAGCACAATATCTGGTAGGCTACATAAAGTAAATGTACCCTGATTTACAAAAAAAATAGACAAAGAAAATCTACTAAAAAAATCTATGACCTTTATTAATACATTAAAAACATTAATGCAGAAAGTGACAAATACCAGAAAGGCCACAACACAGGAGGGACTCTAATATCAGACAGTGTCAATGGCTACAATCTATATGTAGGTGAGATTGTAGAAGTGACGTATGTATGAGAATCAGCCCAGCATATATACTATACCTGCTATACACCACCGTACAAAGGTTTGGGGTCACTCAGACTTTTCTTCCTCCGATGAGTTGTATAATGAATAATCTCATCCAGACACTGACAAGGTCACAGATGAGGATTCCTATGTGATATAATCATGTTCTCCTTCACACTTTGCCTTGGTGACAGAAGGCTCCTGTGCAGCAATCCCAGCACTGCAGACCTGTGGCTTCTAGCTGTAATGTGCGGGGGTGATCTGGAGACATTTCCCCCCAGGTCTCCTGAAGCCGCTCCCCACGTTGGATTGGTGATGGACACTTTTTGCGTCCCATACGGTCGAGCTGCTCCCACAACAGCTCAATGGGGCTGAGATCTGGTTACTGTGCTGCGGCTCCAGATAGACACCAGCTGCTGCTTCTCCCCTACATAGTTCATGTATAATGTGGAGGGGCGCTTTGCTTTGGGTCATTGTCCTGTTGTAGGATGAAATTGGCTCAAATCAAGCGCTGTCCACAGGGTATGGCATGGCGTTACACAATGGAGTGATCGCCTTCCTTATTCAAAATCCCTTTTACCTTGTACAAATCTACCACTTTACCAGCACCAAAGCAGCCCCAGCTCATCACATGACCTCCACCATGCTTGACAGATGGCGTCAGGCCTCCACCATGCTTGACAGATGGCGTCAGGCCTCTTCCAGCATCTTTTCAGTTGTTCTGCGTCACACAAATGTTCTTCTGTGTGACCCAAACACCTCACACTTTGATTCCTCTGTCCATAACACTTTGTTCCAATCTTCCTCTGTCCAATGTCTGTTCTTTTGCCCATATTAATCTTTTCCTTTCAGTAGCCAGTCTCAGATATGGCTTTTTCTTTGCCCCTCTGCCCTGTAGTCCAGCATCCCGGAGTCGCCTCTTCACTGTAGACATTGACACTGACGTTTTGCAGGTACTATGTAATGAAGCTTCCGGATGAGGAGCTGTGAGGAGTCGATTTCTCACACTACAGACTCTAATGTACTTGTCTTGTTGCTCAGTTGTGCAGCGGGGCTCCCACTTCCCTTTCTACTCTGGTTAGAGCCTGTTTGTGCTCTCCTCTGAAGGGAGTAGGACACACCGTTGTAGGAAATCTTCAGTTTCTTGGCAATTTCTCTCATGGAATAGCCTTAATGTCTAAGAACAAGAATAGACTGTCGAGTTTCACATGAAAGTTCTCTTTTTCTGGCCATTTTGAGAGTTTCATAGAACAAACAAATGTACAGTAATGCTCCAGATTCTCAACTAGCTCAAAGGAAGGTAAATTTTCTAGCTTCTCTAATCAGCCAAACCGTTTTCAGCTGTGCTAACATATGTGTACAAGGGTTTTCTACACATCCATTAGCCTTCTTACACAGTTAGCAAACACAATGTACCATTAAAACACTGGAGTGGTGGTTGTTGGAAATGGACCTCTATACACTTATGTAGATATTGCATTAAAAAACAGACGTTTGCAGCTAGACTAGTCATTTACCACATTATCAATGTATAGAGGGTATGTCTGATTCATTTAATGTTCGCTTCATTGACAAACAAAATGTGCTTTGCTTTCAAAAAATAAGGAAATTTCTAAACGACCCCAAACTTTTGAAGGGTAGTGTATGTATTCCAGGTCACGTATACCATCCACCAAGGATTATCAGAGCAGGAGGATACTGAGGATCTGCCCCAACCACACAACAGAGTCCTAATGAGACCAGAGGAATGGCACAAAATGCCCTGACAGAGGACAACAGAGACGACCGCTCTCCACTGTGTCTCAATGTCACCCCGACGCACATTTCAGCATTTGCCTTTGTCAGATTACACTAGATTATATTACAGTCCCTGCTGTGCTGTGGCCTTTATTGGTATTTGTGTCACTTTCTGTTCTTTGCTTTAATAAAGATATTTTTATTAGTGGATTTTCTTTAGCTGTTTTTTTGTAAATTGGCTAATATGTGTGTATATGAGGTGGAAGTGTAGGTATGTATATGGGGTATGTATGTATGTATGTATAAGGGGTATATATGGATATGGGGTGTAAGTGTAGGGCTGTATATGGAGTATGTATATGTATGTATATAGGGTATATATGTATGTATATGGGGTGTAAGTATGTATGTATGTATGTATATAGGTATGTTTATATATGGGGTGTACGTGTATGTATATGGGGTGTAAGTGTAGGTATGTATTATTTTGGGTGTGTATATGGGGTCTATGTCCGTCTTGTGGTGAAAATGTCTGCAGCGTTTGCCTCGGGGATCAGCGCCATGTTGGTAAGATGGCAGAATGGGGTGAATGTAAATGTAATTATGTAAGGCCTGCGGGTAATCAGGACACAACTCTGCCGCACGTCCAGAAGACGCCAAAAATGATAAAGTATAAAGAAGAGATGAAGCAGCAGGAAAAACCTGGAGAACAGAGGAAAATACAGACGATAAAGAGGAGTGAAAAAGGAGATCAAAGCGAGGAATACCAGACCAACCCCGACCCTCACCAGTCACCGGCACCACACCACCGACCAACCACCACACCAGGACAGCGCAGGAGAACACGTCAACCCCAGCCCGGGCCTACACCCCCAAACATCGAGTGCCCAGGATGTGAGAGCAATCTGGGAAGAGGTGGCAGGGGAGGGGAAACGGGAAGAAGGAACATGAGATTGAGGGGGCACAAAATCACGGGAGAGATGACACCGAGCCGGGAAGACGGGACGCGGAATTCAGTGGACGGGGCGTGGAATCAGTAAGGCAGGACGCAAAATCAGGGGGGAGAGGCGTGAAGTCGGGGGAAGGGGCGTGGAATCAGGGGGGAGAGGCGTGAAGTCGGGGGGAGGGGCGTGGAATCAGGGGGGGGGGGAGGGAGAGGTGTGAAGTCGGGGGGAGGTTGTCTATCCCTCCCTTCCGATGATGTCGCCATCATGATACAGATTGTAGTTCGGTGGCATCAGACGATGATCGGACGGGTGGAAGGGACTCATTCTTCACAGAACAGAACCGGAGCGATCAGAAGATGAAATGGCTGAAATCAGGGGTCACTTCTATAATTAATCCAAGTCACTTTAATAGTTTTATAAAGATTGCTATATGTAAAGGAAATATTCTTACAGTTTTCACACTGGACTCTGGAGCAAAGCAAGATGCAAATTACCCCTCCAGGAAAGGGTTACAGCCACGATCCAAATCATCAGACACAATACAAAGGCCGATACCTCTATATATACAGCAAATACATGTCACAGCTAACCCCTCCTCCTGTACAATGACTGATAACACCTCTATATACAGTAGATATCACAGGATCCACCATTCACAATAGGTGATGTCACAGCTCACCTCCTCCTCCTGTACAATGACTGATAACACCTCTATATACAGTAGATAACACAGGATCCACCATTCACAATAGGTGATATCACAGCTCACCTCCTCCTCCTGTACAATGACTGATAACACCTCTATATACAGTAGATAACACAGGATCCACCATTCACTATAGATGATATCACAGCTCACCTCCTCCTCCTGTACAATGACTGATAACACCTCTATATACAGTAGATAACACAGGATCCACCATTCACAATAGGTGATATCACAGCTCACCTCCTCCTCCTGTACAATGACTGATAACACCTCTATATACAGTAGATAACACAGGATCCACCATTCACAATAGGTGATATCACAGCTCACCTCCTCCTCCTGTACAATGACTGATAACACCTCTATATACAGTAGATAACACAGGATCCACCATTCACAATAGATGATATCACAGCTCACCTCCTCCTGTACAATGACTGATAACACCTCTATATACAGTAGATAACACAGGATCCACCATTCATAATAGGTGATGTCACAGCTCACCTCCTCCTCCTGTACAATGACTGATAACACCTCTATATACAGTAGATAACACAGGATCCACCATTCACAATAGATGATATCACATCTCACCTCCTCCTCCTGTACAATGACTGATAACACCTCTATATACAGTAGATAACACAGGATCCACCATTCACAATAGGTGATATCACAGCTCACCTCCTCCTCCTGTACAATGACTGATAACACCTCTATATACAGTAGATAACACAGGATCCACCATTCACAATAGGTGATGTCACAGCTCACCTCCTCCTCCTGTACAATGACTGATAACACCTCTATATACAGTAGATAACACAGGATCCACCATTCACTATAGATGATATCACAGCTCACCTCCTCCTGTACAATGACTGATAACACCTCTATATACAGTAGATAACACAGGATCCACCATTCACAATAGGCGATGTCACAGCTCACCTCCTCCTGTACAATGACTGATAACACCTCTATATACAGTAGATACCACAGGATCCACCATTCACAATAGATGATATCACAGCTCACCTCCTCCTCCTGTACAATGACTGATAACACCTCTATATACAGTAGATAATACAGGATCCACCATTCACAATAGATGATATCACAGCTCACCTCCTCCTCCTGTACAATGACTGATAACACCTCTATATACAGTAGATAACACAGGATCCACCATTCACAATAGATGATATCACAGCTCACCTCCTCCTGTACAATGACTGATAACACCTCTATATACAGTAGATAACACAGGATCCACCATTCACAATAGGTGATATCACAGCTCACCTCCTCCTCCTGTACAATGACTGATAACACCTCTATATACAGTAGATAACACAGGATCCACCATTCACAATAGGTGATATCACAGCTCACCTCCTGCTCCTGTACAATGACTGATAACACCTCTATATACAGTAGATCACACAGGATCCACCATTCACAATAGGTGATATCACAGCTCACCTCCTCCTGTACAATGACTGATAACACCTCTATATACAGTAGATAACACAGAATCCACCATTCACAATAGGTGATATCACAGCTCACCTCCTCCTCCTGTACAATGACTGATAACACCTCTATATACAGTAGATAACACAGGATCCACCATTCACAATAGGTGATATCACAGCTCACCTCCTCCTCCTGTACAATGACTGATAACACCTCTATATACAGTAGATAACACAGGATCCACCATTCACAATAGATGATATCACAGCTCACCTCCTCCTGTACAATGACTGATAACACCTCTATATACAGTAGATAACACAGGATCCACCATTCACAATAGGTGATATCACAGCTCACCTCCTCCTGTACAATGACTGATAACACCTCTATATACAGTAGATAACACAGGATCCACCATTCACAATAGGTGATATCACAGCTCACCTCCTCCTCCTGTACAATGACTGATAACACCTCTATATACAGTAGATAACACAGGATCCACCATTCACAATAGGTGATATCACAGCTCACCTCCTCCTGTACAATGACTGATAACACCTCTATATACAGTAGATAACACAGGATCCACCATTCACAATAGGTGATATCACAGCTCACCTCCTCCTCCTGTACAATGACTGATAACACCTCTATATACAGTAGATAACACAGGATCCACCATTCACAATAGATGATATCATAGCTCACCTCCTCCTGTACAATGACTCATAACACCTCTATATACAGTAGATCACACAGGATCCACTAATCACAGCCTGCACAGCGCTTGTTCTTCAGTGGTCGGTGTAAAAATTACAACTTTTTATTTTGTTATGTGTAGAAATAAGGTCCGGACTGGCAAAAACGTGGAAATATAAATGAGAAGCCGATGTTAATCCAAAAATGATTTTGTGATGAAATCATCCCTATTGGATGGTAAAGTAAGCTGGAGTGTGGTTGGTGGAAGCCCCCTGTGGCGACTGCGACCCGAGGAGAACGGCCGGGGGTGGCGACCGCGACCCGAGGAGAACGGCCGGGGGTGGCGACCGCGACCCGAGGAGAACGGCCGGGGGTGGCGACCGCGACCCGAGGAGAACGGCCGGGGGGTGGCGACCGACCGCGACCCGAGGAGAACGGCCGGGGGGTGGCGACCGCGACCCGAGGAGAACGGCCGGGGGGTGGCGACCGCGACCCGAGGAGAACGGCCGGGGGTGGTGGCGACCGCGACCCGAGGAGAACGGCCGGGGGTGGCGACCGCGACCCGAGGAGAACGGCCGGGGGTGGCGACACGACCCGAGGAGAATGGCCGGGGGTGGCGACCACGACCCGAGGAGAACGGCCGGGGTGGCGACACGACCGAGGAGAACGGCGGGGGTGGCGGCCGCGACCCGAGGAGAACGGCCGGGGGGTGGCGGCCGCAACCCGAGGAGAACGGCCGGGGGTGGCGGCCGCTGCCTGTGGAGAATGGCCGGGGTTGGCGGCCACGAGCTGAGGAGAACGGCCGGGGGGTGGCGACCACGACCCGAGGAGAACGGCCGGGGGTGGCGGCCGCGACCCGAGGAGAACGGCCGGGGGGTGGCGGCCGCAACCGAGGAGAACGGCCGGGGGTGGCGGCCGCTGCCTGTGGAGAATGGCCGGGGTTGGCGGCCACGAGCTGAGGAGAACGGCTGGGGGTGGTGACCGTGAACTGTGATGACGGCAGAGTGTGGTGATCATTATCTGTGGTGATGGCGGGGGGTGGTGACGGTAGAGGGTGGTGACAGCCAGGGGTGATGATTGTGACCTGTGGTGACTGCCGGAAGTGGCGACAGTGACTTGTGGTGACGGCAGAGTGTGGTGATGGCCGGGGGTGGTGACTGTGACCTGTGGTGACTGCAGAGTGTGGTGATGGCCGGGGGTGGTGACGGCGGGGAGGGTGGTGACGGCAGAGTGTGGTGATGGCCGGGGGTGGTGACTGTGACCTGTGGTGATGGTTATGACTGGGCACAATGACAGTGGGTACAGGCCCACCGGAGGGCAGCCGTTCGTCACCTGCATGGCCTCAGTCTCCATTGTCTTCTTTAGGATCTGAATGTCCTCTGCGGTCGGGGTGTCTGTCTCCATGGAGCAGATCAGGCTGAGAGCAGGAGGAGAATTAAACATGGTGTACTGAGGAAGACGACGGAGAGAAAGAGAAAATGTGTGAGAGTGCGGCCGAGCTGCAGGTGACCACAGCTGCGCTCCCTACAACCTACCTGGGGATTTAACCGCGCCATCTCCTCTATCCGGTTCCACATTTCCGCTCGCTCTCGTCCTCTAATCTTCCCCCTAAAGAAGGAGACAGTAGAAGACAGTAGAGAAGACGCCACATCTCCACCAAGACGGGAGGATGAACCCGCCACACAGCACAGCACAGCCCACCTCTGCTTCTCCGCCTTGTACTGCTGCGTGCAGTCATCAAACAGCTTCTGATTCATCTCCATGAAGAGCTTCAGAGCGTTGTAGATGAGTCCGTGTATCGTCCTGCCAGAAGACACGTTATACCATATATACACACAATGGAGCATGGAGAGCCACTAAACACCACCCGGCACTGGCGGCCACAGGACAAAGCACCGGACGACGGATCCCGACACAGCCAGGACCGGAGCACCGGACGACGGATCCCGACACGGCCAGGACCGGAGCACCGGACGACGGATCCCGACACGGCCAGGACCGGAGCACCGGACGACGGATCCCGACACGGCCAGGACCGGAGCACCGGACGACGGATCCCGACACGGCCAGGACCGGAGCACCGGACGACGGATCCCGACACAGCCAGGACCGGAGGACCGGACGACGGATCCCGACACAGCCAGGACAGGAGCACCGGACGACGGATCCCGACACAGCCAGGACAGGAGCACCGGACGACGGATCCCGACACAGCCAGGACAGGAGCACCGGACGACGGATCCCGACACAGCCAGGACAGGAGCACCGGACGACGGATCCCGACACAGCCAGGACAGGAGCACCGGACGACGGATCCCGACACAGCCAGGACAGGAGCACCGGACGACGGATCCCGACACAGCCAGGACAGGAGCACCGGACGACGGATCCCGACACGGCCAGGACAGAAGCATCAGGCGACGGATCCCGACACAGCCAGGACTAAGTACCGAAAGGTTGGATGTTGACACGGCCAGAATATGTCACAGTGTAGTGAGAATGCTGATGAGGGAATGGCAGGTATGGGCAGGGTGACCAGGGAAGACTAGTCTGACACTAGCCTAGGAACCCTGAATGGTCCTGATCCCGAAGGTATCTCTGATGGTGAGAAGGTTCAGGCCTCCAGCCTCTCCCTAACCTCCTCCACCAGCCCTGCACTATTTCCCCCCTCACCTCCCTCCACAGAACTGGGATACAGTAACACCAAAGGAAAGGACATCAGCCACACAAACACACAGGTCTGCACAGCACGGGGTCCAGGCATAGAGTGAGACTATCAGCAGCACCACCTGGTGGAAGGAGAGGATACTTAAAGGCTAGGGGGAGGGGAGTTCAGGTGAGTCACACATTAACCCCTCAACCAGCAGTTGAACCGCATAGTGAATGCAGTTCTGGAGCACAACACAGGAGGCCAGGACCTTCACAACTATCAACCATGCAGCTCTGAAAGACAAACACAAACACAGCAGCATCCAGCAATGTCAGCGCCAACTAAGCGCGCGACAGGACAAACGGATCCCGACACGGCCAGGACAGGAGCACCGGACGACAGATCCAGACACAGCCAGGACAAAGCATCGGACGACGGATCCCGACACGGCCAGGACAGGAGCACCGGACGACGGATCCCGACACAGCCAGGACAGGAGCACCGGACGACGGATCCCGACACAGCCAGAATAGAGCACCAGATTACAAATTCCGACACGCCCAGGACAAAGCACTAGAAGACCGATCTCCACACAGCGCTGATGTAGTATCAGCCTCGGCCGGGGCACTTGGGCGCTCATGGAGTCGCACACCAGTCACTTACTTATTCCAGTGGTTCTTGGAGTTGCGGTAGAGCGATGGGAACATGATGGGCAGAATCTGAGCCGCGTTGTCGCTCATCAGGCTCAGGATATATTCATTATTCCAGTAATAAAGCGCTCGCTCCGCCACCTGCAGCACAAAAACCAAGAAAAGTAATAAGAGCTCAAACTGTCAGCAAGCAGCCCCCGGGACGCACAATAACGCAGCCCCCCGGGACGCACAATAACGCAGCCCCCCGGGACACACAATAACGCAGCCCCCGGGACACACAATAACGCAGCCCCCCGGGACACACAATAACGCAGCCCCCGGGACACACAATAACGCAGCCCCCGGGACACACAGTAACGCAGCCCCCCGGGACACACAATAACGCAGCCCCCGGGACACACAATAACGCAGCCCCCGAGACACACAATAACGCAGCCCCCCGGGACACACAATAACGCAGCCCCCCGGGACACCCAATAAAGCAGCCCCCGGGACACCAATAAAGCAGCCCCCGGGACACCCAATAAGGCAGCCCCCGGGACACCCAATAAGGCAGCCCCCGGGACACCCAATAAGGCAGCCCCCGGGACACCCAATAAGGCAGCCCCGGGACACCCAATAAGGCAGCCCCCGGGACACACAGTAACGCCGCCCCCGGGACACACAGTAAAGCAGCCCCGGGACACACAATAAAGCAGCCCCCGGGACACACAATAAAGCAGCCCCCCGGGACACACTAGTACTTTCTCTTATTTTTATCCTGTTTATTTTCATAACTGCTTAAACATATGTAAATTGTGTCTTTTGTTCTATCTTTTGTAAACACTGCCATTTTTCGGAGTAAACTTATAATTTGCAGCTTCGCTCTTGTTCTATGAGTGATCCGCCACGTTCTCCCCACAAACTCATGTTATCAAATGGGTTTCCGATCCACCTCATTTATGCAGTGCTGTGACCTGAGGGTGACTGGATCGAGGTATATATATGCTCCTAGCAGGAACCGGGGGTATATATATATCTCGTCACATCACGTACCGCAATAGACCACATAAATTAGAGCAGCTGGGCTCCTTTTCTTATCCTCTGTCAATACCCTGATGGGCCAGCAGGAGAAGAGGGCGCCGGAGGGCTGCAAGGTCCTGACTAAGTTCATGACGCACATTATAAAGTGGCACCTAAAATGAAATATATAAATTGAATAAACCTGGTAAATCGTGATGAGTGAGCCATGTAAGGTGGGACGTATAGAGCTGTAGGTTGGATTTCTGCTGAAGGGGAAAAAAAACAAAAAAAAAACAAAAATAACCTCTTTAAATCTTATTTCTTAGCGAGTGTGACACGAGCTGAGTGTGACCGGAGCGTAAGTGCGGACAGAAGTAAGTGAGGACAGAAGTAAGTGTGTGACTTGTGATTCAGTGACTTTGGATTCAGGGGGCTTGGAAGGGAGGAATTACTGAATTGCTGCTTGTATTTTACTAATACTTCGCATTTCTTTTTACTTATCTCTGTCTGGTGCAATCCCCATTAGGGAATGAGCTCCATAACTGACAATGCCATCCAGTGTACATCTTGCCACATGTATGCAATCCTTGAACAGCCGGTCGAGGGTGCAAACTGCTGTGCGAGATGTGAGCACGTGGTGCATTTGGAAGCCCAGATTCACCTGGCGACACGGATCCATAGACAATATGGAGAGGAGTCTGCGGCTCAATGAGATTTGGGACCGTGTTTTTTTCGCAGTCGCAACTGCCGGATCGTGGCAATACCGCACTTGTCGTACCTGCTGCAAGCCGCATAGACTATGCATGAGCTTGCTGAAAGTGTGCCGCAAGTGTGACCGTTAGGCGGCAGATGCGGTAAATCTGCCGCTATTTGAAAAAAATGCTGGTGTGAAAGGGGCCTAAGATGGAGTGAGAATATCCGGATGCTGGTGTGAAAGGGGCCTAAGATGGAGTGAGAATATCCGGATGCTGGTGTGAAAGGGGCCTAAGATGGAGTGAGAATATCCAGATGCTGGTGTGAAAGGAGCCTAAGATGGAGTGAGAATATCCGGATGCTGGTGTGAAAGGGGCCTAAGATGGAGTGAGAATATCCGGATGCTGGTGTGAAAGGGGCCTAAGATGGAGTGAGAATATCCGGATGCTGGTGTGAAAGGGGCCTAAGATGGAGTGAGAATATCCGGATGCATGGACTGCAGTCTATCAGCGCCATCTTGGATCAGGGAAACCTGTGGAGAGCCGGGAATTGCGGCGGCGGGTAGACATGTTGGCGCTCCTGGAGCCATGGATCCAATATGGCGTCCGGGAAGTCGCGCCCTGAGCGGGTGTACAGAGGTAGAGAGTGACCGGACGTTGGGACAAAGTGACGGATGTGACGTCACAAATCCCTCTGCGTTGAAGAAACTATTTCCTTTCCACTGGCCTTACAGGGAAATTGGATGTGTCACCTTTCTTCAGATCCCAGCAGGCAGTCATCCTTTCCCCAACTGCCCTATTGTGTGGCCTGTTAGATGGCATCTACATGCTGATTAATCTACTACTGGCCAGAGATGAATGGCCTCTGCCTTCCAAGGGTGGGGGCTTATCTCTTTATGAGTGAGATGTGTCTTATCAAATTGCTTTCTGGGAGGAATGGAATCTGGAGAATATGGCAATATTCCTTACCAATACTGCTTATTCATCACAAAACATTGGTTTTCCATGAAGCATCACTCAGAGGCGAGCAGGGTACAAAAGGGCAAAGTGGACGCCTGTGTCATGTAGCAGCTTACAGACTGATGAAAAGGAGCGGCGCTAGGCTGCCACCAAAACGGAAAAGTCCTGGAACAGGAGAAGAGAACGACCCTCGTACTTTAGCGGGGATAAGCCTCGAAACACTCACACCAGCTGCATTGTGTCTTGGTATTGGGCAGTTTAAAGCGGTCAGGGCGGGGGCTGGTATCTGGAACGCTCGGGCCCAACCCTGTGGGCTTTACCTACCACCAAGGAACCAGGAAGGTCAGACAAACTGAGCGCCTGCGGGAGCCAAGGGGAGGTGAGGGGGAAGGTCCTTCACCGGGGACGCCGGTGATCTGAACATTATTTCAACAACTTTGGCTTTCCAAGTCGTGGAGTTTTCCCTGCTCTGTTGCTTCATTGCGGTCCTTGAATTGAGCAATGTGAGACGGCAGAGTGTCCTCCAGTCAGAGATCCGTGGCTCTGCGGCTGACACTTGGTTGATGCGGTCAGTCAGGGGAGACCGGATCAGCTCAAGGAAGATTGAAAAGTCTGAAGTCTGGGATCAACTGCCAGCATGAGCAACATTGTAACAGAGGCGGGAATGGAGTGCAGAGATTCCTTTGACCTCTGGGTACACAGGCGGTATGAAACCACCGCCAACACCCTGTGACATCACCGCCCCCACCATGTGACATCACCGCCCCCACCCCGTCACATCACCGCCCCCACCCCGTCACATCACCGCCCCCACCCCGTCACATCACCGCCCCCACCCCGTCACATCACCGCCCCCACCCAGTCACATCACCGCCCCCACCCCGTCACATCACCGCCCCCACCCCGTCACATCACCGCCCCCACCCCGTCACATCACCATCCAATCACAGACTACCCCGCTATACAGACTGTGTGACAGCCCCGCTCTCACCCTATGGCAGCCCCGCCCTGTGACAGCGCTCCTCTTTAGTGAGTGACCGTACAGGAGGTGATTACCTGGAAGTGTGGACTGGACACGCACTGCGCCAGCTGTCTGAACAGCGGCTCCATGATCTTGGTGAATTCTGACGGCTCCATAACATCTAAGATCTCCTCCAGTTCATTCAGGAACATCACCTCCTTGGGGCTGTGGGTACGAGGCCAGAAGCGCAGGAGCCCAGAGATGACCTGAGAGACATACAGCCAATCATGTGACACGTCATGTATGCAGAACACCTAGAGACACTAATACTGCGAGCAGAGGACGCCGCGTGATCAGTCTACTTACCGGGTCAGTCAGGGTACTGTCCTTCTCCAAGAACTGCACCACGCAGTAAGCCAGCTGAGGAGACAAGACAGGCTAAGGTTACAGCCGCACCACCCAGGAGGTGACAAGACAGGCTGAGGTTACAGCCGCACCACCCAGGAGGTGACAAGACAGGCTAAGGTTACAGCCCCACCACCCAGGAGGAGACAAGACAGGCTGAGGTTACAGCCGCACCACCCAGGAGGTGACAAGACAGGCTGAGGTTACAGCCGCACCAACCAGGAGGTGACAAGACAGGCTGAGGTTACAGCCGCACCACCCAGGAGGTGACAAGACAGGCTGAGGTTACAGCCGCACCACCCAGGAGGTGACAAGACAGGCTGAGGTTACAGCCGCACCACCCAGGAGGAGACAAGACAGGCTGAGGTTACAGCCGCACCACCCAGGAGGTGACAAGACAGGCTAAGGTTACAGCCGCACCACCCAGGAGGTGACAAGACAGGCTGAGGTTACAGCCGCACCACCCAGGAGGTGACAAGACAGGCTGAGGTTACAGCCGCACCACCCAGGAGGAGACTAGACAGGCTGAGGTTACAGCCGCACCACCCAGGAGGTGACAAGACAGGCTGAGGTTACAGCCCCACCACCCAGGAGGTGACAAGACAGGCTGAGGTTACAGCCCCACCACCCAGGAGGTGACAAGACAGGCTGAGGTTACAGCCCCACCACCCAGGAGGTGACAAGACAGGCTGAGGTTACAGCCCCACCACCCAGGAGGTGACAAGACAGGCTGAGGTTACAGCCCCACCACCCAGGAGGTGACAAGACAGGCTGAGGTTACAGCCCCACCACCCAGGAGGTGACAAGACAGGCTGAGGTTACAGCCCCACCACCCAGGAGGTGACAAGACAGGCTGAGGTTACAGCCGCACCACCCAGGAGGTGACAAGACAGGTTGACAGGGCACGCGGACGGGGGATGATGATATTGGTGAGCTTTGACGACGGGGTACACAGCCTAGGGGGAACACATAGGGATATGGTGAAAGAAACAGGGTGGGGCAGAGATAGGGGATTGGAGACGGGGCACACAGTCAGGGAAGAGGGCGCGTGGGGCATGTGGTCGGAAGAGGAGGGAGGGTGTGCAGAGTAGGGTCGCTGGGAGAATAGAGAGATGAGGGTGTGGGACGGGGCACGCGGTCGAGAGGGGGTGCAGGGCATGTGGACAAGGGGGGAACATGAAGCAAGGCAGGGGTGGTGAAGGCGCATGTGGCGGGGGAGGGGGAAGGGGGGCACATGGGGCCAAGGGTCATGGGGACAGAGTCACACGGCCAGGATGGTTACCTGCGGGTGGTAGACGCTTAGAGACTTGGCCTTGTGTAGAGGTAAGAGGACTCGGATCAGAAACATCTTGTGCTCTTCCTTCAAGGGAAGCGCAAATCCATTAATGATGCTGAAATGTAGAAGACATGGAGACATGCGGTGACCCAAGGTCCAGTGGTGGCAGTGGTCCCGTAAGAACAATATCTGCAGAGCCCTGCCCAAATAATGGCAGCCACAGCCTCCGGGCAGCGAGTGCCAGCCAGCCCAGCACACACTAGTCTGCAGGCAGCGGGTCACCCCTCTCCAGCACACACCAACCTGCCAAGGATCTCCAGGAGCTCAGCGATCCCATTGTGATGTTCAGTCTCATAAATAAACCTAAAAAGAAAAACAGGAACATGAAGGTCGTAGCGTCGCCCCCAACAGCCGGAGCGCAGCGTCGCCCCCAACAGCCGGAGCGCAGCGTCGCCCCCAACAGCCGGAGCGCAGCGTCGCCCCCAACAGCCGGAGCGCAGCGTCGCCCCCAACAGCCGGAGCGCAGCGTCGCCCCCAACAGCCGGAGCGCAGCGTCGCCCCCAACAGCCGGAGCGCAGATGCACCTGTAGAAGATGTTGTTCATGTGCCGTCTCATATAGGCCCGAAGCCCCAGGAACTTCCCATAGATGCGATGTAGGATGGTCTTCAGAAAATCTCGCTCTCGGGGGTCTTCACTGTCAAAAAGATCCAGGAGCTGGAGAGACACGAGGGGCCCAGAGGTCACAACCACGCGAGGGCCCCGCCACACATGACCACGCAGGGCCCCCACACACATGACCACGCAGGGCCCCGCCACACATGACCACGCAGGGCCCCGCCACACATGACCACGCAGGGTCCCGCCACACATGACCACGCAGGGCCCCGCCACACATGACCACGCAGGGCCCCGCCACACATGACCACTGAGGGCCCCGCCACACATGACCACGGAGGGCCCCGCCACACATGACCACAGAGGGCCCCGCCACACATGACCACAGAGGGCCCCCCCACACATGACCACGGAGGGCCCCCCCACACATGACCACCGAGGGCCCCGCCACACATGACCACCGAGGGCCCCGCCACACATGACCACCGAGGGCCCCGCCACACATGACCACCGAGGGCCCCGCCACACATGACCACCGAGGGCCCCGCCACACATGACCACCGAGGGCCCCGCCACACATGACCACCGAGGGCCCCGCCACACATGACCACCGAGGGCCCCGCCACACATGACCACCGAGGGCCCCGCCACACATGACCACCGAGGGCCCCGCCACACATGACCACCGAGGGCCCCGCCACACATGACCACCGAGGGCCCCGCCACACATGACCACCGAGGGCCCCGCCACACATGACCACCGAGGGCCCCGCCACACATGACCACCGAGGGCCCCGCCACACATGACCACCGAGGGCCCCGCCACACATGACCACCGAGGGCCCCGCCACACATGACCACCGAGGGCCCCGCCACACATGACCACGAGGGCCCCGCCACACATGACCACGGAGGGCCCAACCACACATGACCACAGAGGGCCCAACCACACATGACCACAGAGGGCCCCACCACACATGACCACGGAGGGCCCCGCCACACATGACCACGGATGGCCCCACCCACACGTCTTACCGACAGCACAAACTTCTGGTCGATATACTTCTTTGCTACATTGGGCTGAAAGTCAGGAGACTCGAGAAATCTGAGGAAAAACTCATAGACGAGCTGAGGAAGAAGAGACATAGAAAGTGTAAGAGCCCGCACAGACCCTCAGCCAAAGATGGAAGACCCCAGAGCAATAAACACCCCGGGGCCCCGTGTAGAAACTGCCCTCACCTGTAGATGAGGCCACGCGGCCTCCAGGGTCGGCTCGTCCTCCTCAGGGTCAAACTCGGCTCCACTCGGGTTAGAAGAGGGAGGAAGCGGCCGGAACAAATTCACTGAGAACTTAAACACACGAGATAATAAAAGATACAGAAGGAATACAACAAAGTCCAGAGCTCCCGCCATCCTGACACACTCTGTGCTGCTGACAAGAGGTCCAGAGCTCCCGCCATCCTGACACACTCTGTGCTGCTGACAGGAGGTCCAGAGCTCCCGCCATCCTGACACACTGTGCTGCTGACAGGAGGTCCAGAGCTCCCGCCATCCTGACACACTCTGTGCTGCTGACAAGAGGTCCAGAGCTCCCGCCATCCTGACACACTCTGTGCTGCTGACAGGAGGTCCAGAGCTCCCGCCATCCTGACACACTCTGTGCTGCTGACAGGAGGTCCAGAGCTCCCGCCATCCTGACACACTCTGTGCTGCTGACAGGAGGTCCAGAGCTCCCGCCATCCTGACACACTCTGTGCTGCTGACAGGAGGTCCAGAGCTCCCGCCATCCTGACACACTGTGCTGCTGACAGCAGGTCCAGAGCTCCCGCCATCCTGACACACTCTGTGCTGCTGACAGGAGGTCCAGAGCTCCCGCCATCCTGACACACTGTGCTGCTGACAGGAGGACCGGAGCTCCCGCCATCCTGACACACTCTGTGCTGCTGACAAGAGGTCCAGAGCTCCCGCCATCCTGACACACTCTGTGCTGCTGACAGGAGGTCCGGAGCTCCCGCCATCCTGACACACTCTGTGCTGCTGACAGGAGGTCCAGAGCTCCCGCCATCCTGACACACTCTGTGCTGCTGACAGGAGGTCCAGAGCTCCCGTCATCCTGACACACTCTGTGCTGCTGACAAGAGGTCCAGAGCTCCCGCCATCCTGACACACTCTGTGCTGCTGACAGGAGGTCCAGAGCTCCCGCCATCCTGACACACTCTGTGCTGCTGACAGGAGGTCCAGAGCTCCCGCCATCCTGACACACTCTGTGCTGCTGACAGCAGGTCCAGAGCTCCCGCCATCCTGACACACTCTGTGCTGCTGACAGGAGGTCCAGAGCTCCCGCCATCCTGACACACTCTGTGCTGCTGACAGGAGGTCCAGAGCTCCCGCCATCCTGACACACACTGTGCTGCTGACAGGAGGTCCAGAGCTCCCGCCATCCTGACACACTCTGTGCTGCTGACAGGAGGTCCAGAGCTCCCGCCATCCTGACACACACTGTGCTGCTGACAGGAGGTCCAGAGCTCCCGCCATCCTGACACACTCTGTGCTGCTGACAAGAGGTCCAGAGCTCCCGCCATCCTGACACACTCTGTGCTGCTGACAGGAGGTCCAGAGCTCCTGTCATCCTGACACACTCTGTGCTGCTGACAGCAGGTCCAGAGCTCCCGCCATCCTGACACACTCTGTGCTGCTGACAGGAGGTCCAGAGCTCTCGCCATCCTGACACACCCTGTGCTGCTGACAGGAGGTCCAGAGCTCCCGCCATCCTGACACACTCTGTGCTGCTGACAGCAGGTCCGGAGCTCCCGCCGTCCTGACACACACTGTGCTGCTCACCATGTGCACGGCCTCGGGGTAGATACAGTCAGTCAGCACCTCGCGGCTGTGGGTGATGTACTCCACCATCTCGCTCAGGGCAGCCCTCTTCACCTCCTTGTATTTCAGGTCACTGAGAGGATCAGACACAAAATCAAACAGCACGCCGCACTGCCGAATCTTCTGTACAAAAAGGGTCTCCCGCTCTTCACCCAGGGGGCAATCTGGAAAAGCAAAAGAGCACATGAAGAGGAGCAGGAACAGTGTGTATTACTGCAGGAAGAGAGCTCAGGGTGAAACTGAATGGTGGAAAGCGGGCCGAGAGGTGTCGGCCAAGAGCGGGCGAGGGGGTAGGACATGCCAGCCAAAACGAGCGAGGGGGACGGGAGATGTCGGCAAACAACAGGAGAAGGCCATGAGTAGGTGGAAGGGCACCAGCGGGGAGATGCCGGCAGGGAGCAGTCTGGGAGGTGGCTGGGAAACGCCGGCCAAGAGCAGGTTGAGGGCCAGGAGTAGGCGGAGGGGCACCAGCAGGGAGCAGTCTGGGAGGGGGCCGGGAAACACCGGCCAAGAGCGGATTGAGGGCCAGGAGTAGGCGGAGGGGCACCAGCAGGGAGCAGTGTCGGAGGGGGCCGGGAAACACCGGCCAAGAGTGGGTTGAGGGCCAGGAGTAGGCGGAGGGGCACCAGCAGGGGGCAGTGTGGGAGAGGGCCGGGAAACGCTGGCCAAGAGTGGGTTGAGGGCCAGGATTAGGCGGAGGGGCAGCAGCAGGGGGCAGTGTGGGAGGGTGCTGGGAAACGCTGGCCAAGAGTGGGTTGAGGGCCAGGAGTAGGCGGAGGGGCACCAGCTGGAAGATGCCAGCCAAGGGCAGGTCAAAGAGCGGGCAGAGAACCATCAACCAGGAGCGGGCCACTAGAAGGCTGAGAGCCAGGAGACATTGACTAAGAGTGGGCTAGGAGGCAAGGGCCGGGAATCGCTAGACAAGAGCGGGCCGAGGGCCAGAAGCGGATGGGGGGGCACCGGCTGGGTGAAGTTGGCCAAGAGTGGGCCGGCACATCGCTGATCGGGTGACAGATTACTGGACGGGCTGGTGAGGACGTCACCACCAATGTCAAAGGTACAGGTAGGGGGAAGGTTATTATCTGACAGCAGCACCCATCACCAGCTCTATGACCTCAGATGTCTGCCATGTTTCACAGATTCAATTACTCACTGAAAAACAACAAAGAAAGAGCCAGAGTACAAGGTGGCTAATGTGCAGCAGGAGCACCGGGGCCACGTCACAGACAAAACCCAAAAGATCCACACAAATGGAGCAGATCCCGCATAGTAAATAGTAGTACAATTAAATAACAGGGCTAACATTGATCAAAAAGCGTTTCGCCTCCCCACCAGGACAAAGTGCGTCCTCAGGGGCAGTGCCCTCCTCTGAGCTGGGCACGCCATCTGTAGGGCTTCCCATGGACAGGACTGTAGCCCGAGCTCGGTCCTCCTCTGCCCTTATTCACATTGATGTCAGTGACACAGGTGAGGACCCTCCTGATGGTGCACATTGTCGTGGTGGGATTTATGCTTTCTGATCAGTATTGCCCTATGTTACTGACAGGCACATTACTACTTCCCTCATTGCAGGGTATGTGAGGATCTGACATTGCAGGTAGTACAATCCTGGGCCACCTATGACCCGCACTATGGTGTAGATACTATGTGAAAGGCAACACTGATAATGAAGACTAACGTCCAGCTCGTGGCTCCATTCCTGGGCCACCTATGACCCGCACTATGGTGTAGACACTATGTGAAAGACAACCTGAAGATCTCCCATCACACTATAGACCCATCACGCTATAGACCCATCGCCTGAAGATCTCCCATCACCCTATAGACCCATTGCCTGAAGATCTCCCATCACACTATAGACCCATCGCCTGAAGATCTCCCATCACACTATACACCCATCGCCTGAAGATCTCCCATCACCCTATAGACCCATTGCCTGAAGATCTCCCATCACGCTATAGACCCATCGCCTGAAGATCTCCCATCACCCTATAGACCCATCGCCTGAAGATCTCCCATCACCCTATAGACCCATTGCCTGAAGATCTCCCATCACGCTATAGACCCATCGCCTGAAGATCTCCCATCACCCTATAGACCCATCGCCTGAAGATCTCCCATCACGCTATAGACCCATCGCCTGAAGATCTCCCATCACACTATAGAGCCATCGCCTGAAGATCTCCCATCACGCTATAGAGCCATCGCCTGAAGATCTCCCATCACGCTATAGACCCATCGCCTGAAGATCTCCCATCACGCTATAGACCCATCGCCTGAAGATCTCCCATCACGCTATAGACCCATCGCCTGAAGATCTCCCATCACGCTATAGACCCATCGCCTGAAGATCTCCCATCACGCTATAGACCCATCGCCTGAAGATCTCCCATCACGCTATAGACCCATCGCCTGAAGATCTCCCATCACACTATAGACCCATCGCCTGAAGATCTCCCATCACACTATAGACCCATCGCCTGAAGATCTCCCATCACGCTATAGAGCCATCGCCTGAAGATCTCCCATCACGCTATAGACCCATCGCCTGAAGATCTCCCATCACGCTATAGAGCCATCGCCTGAAGATCTCCCATCACGCTATAGACCCATCGCCTGAAGATCTCCCATCACGCTATAGACCCATCGCCTGAAGATCTCCCATCACACTATAGAGCCATCGCCTGAAGATCTCCCATCACGCTATAGAGCCATCGCCTGAAGATCTCCCATCACACTATAGACCCATCGCCTGAAGATCTCCCATCACACTATAGACCCATTGCCTGAAGATCTCCCATCACACTATAGACCCATCGCCTGAAGATCTCCCATCACGCTATAGACCCATCGCCTGAAGATCTCCCATCACACTATAGACCCATCGCCTGAAGATCTCCCATCACACTATAGACCCATCGCCTGAAGATCTCCCATCACACTATAGACCCATCGCCTGAAGATCTCCCATCACGCTATAGAGCCATCGCCTGAAGATCTCCCATCACACTATAGACCCATCGCCTGAAGATCTCCCATCACGCTATAGAGCCATCGCCTGAAGATCTCCCATCACGCTATAGAGCCATCGCCTGAAGATCTCCCATCACGCTATAGACCCATCGCCTGAAGATCTCCCATCACGCTATAGACCTATCGCCTGAAGATCTCCCATCACACTATAGACCCATCGCCTGAAGATCTCCCATCACGCTATAGAGCCATCGCCTGAAGATCTCCCATCACGCTATAGAGCCATCGCCTGAAGATCTCCCATCACACTTATAGACCCATCGCCTGAAGATCTCCCATCACACTATAATCGCCTGAAGATCTCCCATCACGCTATAGAGCCATCGCCTGAAGATCTCCCATCACACTATAATCGCCTGAAGATCTCCCATCACACTATAATCGCCTGAAGATCTCCCATCACGCTATAGAGCCATCGCCTGAAGATCTCCCATCACGCTATAGACCCATCGCCTGAAGATCTCCCATCACGCTATAGAGCCATCGCCTGAAGATCTCCCATCACACTATAGAGCCATCGCCTGAAGATCTCCCATCACGCTATAGAGCCATCGCCTGAAGATCTCCCATCACACTATAGAGCCATCGCCTGAAGATCTCCCATCACACTATAGACCCATCACCTGAAGATCTCCCATCACACTATAGACCTATCGCCTGAAGATCTCCCATCACACTATAGACCTATCGCCTGAAGATCTCCCATCACGCTATAGACCCATCGCCTGAAGATCTCCCATCACGCTATAGACCCATCGCTGTATGGAGTCTCCTATACGAGCTTATAGAACACTTAATCTAGAACAGGATCAATGCAAAGATTCTCCACTCAATACCTGTAGAGCGATCCGGCGATAGACCTGCCCGATACTGCAGGCACCGAGCCTCAGCCCTGACAGCGCTCACCGAGGCTGAATCTCAGGACAAGAAGGTCTCAGTGGCGTTCATCAATCTTTCTGCAGCACACGACACTGTGTGGAGGGGAGGACGGCTATACACATTACTGAGGGTGATCCCATGGAAAAAAGCATCTCTTCAATAATAGGATCACAAATTAAACCTGTTCTCATGGGTGATTCACCCAGCTGTCAGAGAACCGTACACAGCGGTGTGGCCCTGGGGTCAGTGCTGGCCCCTCTCCTGACAGTATCACAGAGATGTGGATACAGCGATGACCGGGCACCAGAGACTGCAAAACAATGGAGGCTGAACAGAAGACCTGAGTGTAATGGAGAGTAAAAAGCCAGAAGCATGGTGCTGCCATCTACACAACGCGAGTGCCAGGACTCACAGGACACAGGCCCCCCCTATCACACACAGGACACAGGCCCCCCCTATCACACACAGGACACAGGCCCCCCCTATCACACACAGGACACAGGCCCCCCCTATCACACACAGGACACAGGCCCCCCCTATCACACACAGGACACAGGCCCCCCCTATCACACACAGGACACAGGCCCCCCCTATCAAACACAAAGTACTGAGGCGTAACGCCAAACCTTCATCTCTCACCTGGATAACACATCAGTAACACAAAGCATGTAATACTATTACTCAGAAGCTGCGGATCCTCCTGGGCTCCTCACCCCTGTACTGAGTGTCTACCCTCGCCATGGTGTACTGAGCCGCACAATACTGTGCTCCAGGACGGCTAAATAACCGCCACGTGACTATTTCCTGCATACACACCGCACGATTGTGCGCACGGAAATGCAGTGTAATGCAGTGCAGCAAAACCTGAGGGTATGTTGCGTTTTGTTTTTTTACACGTGTTTTCACTGCAAAAGCACGTATGTAAAAAGAACAGACGCCAATTCTTTGTGCTTTCTTCTGCGCTTTTTCCCATTGCCGACATGTTAAAATGGGCTCCGGAAAAGCGCACACAAAAAAAAGCGCACTATGTGAGTGAAGTTACACTCTTTGCTGCGTAGGCGCGTAAAAGAGCGCAACATATGTGCAATGTGTGAACGAGGCCCGAGTGTCCTGTCTCCTCCATGATGAAGCACTAAGAAAACCACTGTGAGATGTCCGTTGTGACGCTCGGCCCGGCTACATGGAAAGATGAACAATTCTCTGAAAGAGAAATAAGGGGAGAGCGGCTATAAATCCCCTTCATAGTGTAAACCAAGTGACGCACACTAAGGAATAAGGGACACAGTGCAGACAGAAAAGGATGTAGGCCCCTTTCACATCAGCAGGCTTATTTCAAATTGCGGCAGATTTACTGCATCACAGACAAGGCGCGGGGCCCGCCGCCAGCCCCGCAAACAAGGCGCGAGGCCCGCCGCCAGCCCCGCAGACAAGGCGCGGGGCCCGCCGCCAGCCCCGCAGACAAGGCGCGGGGCCCGCCGCCAGCCCCGCAGACAAGGCGCGGGGCCCGCCGCCAGCCCCGCAAACAAGGCGCGAGGCCCGCCGCCAGCCCCGCAGACAAGGCGCGGGGCCCGCCGCCAGCCCCGCAGACAAGGCGCGGGGCCCGCCGCCAGCCCCGCAGACAAGGCGCGAGGCCCGCCGCCAGCCCCGCAGACAAGGCGCGGGGCCCGCCGCCAGCCCCGCAGACAAGGCGCGGGGCCCGCCGCCAGCCCCGCAGACAAGGCGCGGGGCCCGCCGCCAGCCCCGCAGACAAGGCGCGGGGCCCGCCGCCAGCCCCGCAGACAAGGCGCGGGGCCCGCCGCCAGCCCCGCAGACAAGGCGCGGGGCCCGCCGCCAGCCCCGCAGACAAGGCGCGGGGCCCGCCACCAGCCCCGCAAACAAGGCGCGGGGCCCGCCACCAGCCCCGCAGATAAGGCGCGAGGCCCGCCGCCAGCCCCGCAGACAAGGCACGAGGCCCGCCGCCAGCCCCACAGACAAGGCACGAGGCCCGCCGCAAGCCCCACAGACAAGGCACGAGGCCCGCCGCAAGCCCCACAGACAAGGCACGAGGCCCGCCGCAAGCCCCATAGACACATTTGCCTGTATATGTTATCTTTTATTTGCATAACTGACTATAAAATCTAATATCTTTACATAAATCTAACACCTGTACATAAACATTATCTAGTGTGCCCCTACTGTGATTAAATATACAACATTAAATCTAGAGTTGCTCTTTTATCTCGATCACAAATTCCCACGTCCGTGTGCTCGTGTAACGCTACCTGGGTTGGTTTCTGACCCGCTATAATCCTGATCACAGACTGGACTTAATATTAACGAGGAGCCGGTGGCAGCATTTGTGCTTGTGTTATTCGGGGTCTCTATCAGTGACGGGGTGGAGGTTATTATATCGGCTTCTGGCCTGGGATCGGAGGTATATACCACACTCACTGAGGGGCGCCTTAATAAACCTTACTTTTTTTATTATTTCCCTCACTCTTCTTTCCTCCCAATGAGAACATGCAAATGGTAGCCCCAATCTGCACCCAGTGATAATGCGAATGATTGTAATAATTATCCTGTTTGCTCTCTACATTGCATTCTGTTTCACATAATGTTGTACATGGGGTTTTAATTGTACCTTCACTCTCCTATCAGCTCTCTTTTTGCATACGTAAATGAAGGGTGTAGACCAGGGGTCTCAAACACGCGGCCTGAGGGCCGCATGCGGCCCCTGGGGCTTCACTATGCGGCCCGCGGCACCTTGGACAACTTAATGATGCATCACCCCAGTGCAGGGGGTCGCTGCTGTCCCCGCTGTGTTATGACTTCTGCCCCCGGCACTAACAAACTCTGCCACTCAGCAAGATCAATGCAAGCTGCCAGCCAATGAGAGGTCCGCAGCTGGTGGCGGAATATGACGTCACATGCGGGCCTCTAGCTGGCAGATTGCATTGATCTTGCTGAGCAACAGAGCTTGTCTGAGCGGCGGCTGGAGGAAGTCATAGCACAGCGGAGGCCAGAAGTCAGCACAGCGGGGACCGCAGCGGCCTCCTGCACTGGAGCGATGCATCATTAAAGTGAGAAAAGTGAGTGTGTGTGAGAGGGTGTGTGTGAGGGTGTGAGTATGTGAGTGAGGATATGTGTGTAAGAAAGTGTGTGTGAGGTGTGTGTGTGAGGTGTGTGTGTGTGAGAGTGTGTAAAAAGAAGGTAAAATAAGATGGGGGCATCACTCTAAAAATAGATCAGGATGGGGGACATCAGTACAAAAGGGGATCGGGATGGGGGACATCACTACTAAGGGGGATCAGGATGGGGGACATCACTACTAAGGGGGATCAGGATGGGGGACATCACTACTAAGGGGGATCGGGATGGGGGACATCACTACTAAGGGGGATCAGGATGGGGGACATCACTACTAAGGGGGATCAGGATGGGGGACATCACTACTAAGGGGGATCGGGATGGGGGACATCACTACTAAGGGGGATCAGGATGGGGGACATCACTACTAAGGGGGATCGGGATGGGGGACATCACTACTAAGGGGGATCGGGATGGGGGACATCACTACTAAGGGGGATCAGGATGGGGGACATCACTACTAAGGGGGATCAGGATGGGGGACATCACTACTAAGGGGGATCGGGATGGGGGACATCACTACTAAGGGGGATCGGGATGGGGGACATCACTAGAAAAGGGGATCAGGATGGGGGACATTACTAGAAAAGGACATTACTACAGGATGGGGACATTACTACAAGAAGGGGATCAGGATATGTACTTTACTACATTGAGCAAAAAATTCTGGTATTACTAAAAATATCACTTAGTCCTACAAGGGATGCGGCCCCCGTTATAAATGTTTTTCTATGGGCGGCCACCAACCCAGCTGAGTTTGAGACCCCTGGTGTAGACCCAGACATCAATTAGTGACAACCTTGATGGATTCCTCCATGGGTAGAGTGCATAGGATATACACACTTCACTCTCAACCACATGTAATCCATGAGCAAGGTGCATAGCTGAAACGTGTAGGACTGTACCCTGGTGGTCTGCCCCCTGGTGGTCTGCCCCCTGGTGGTCTGCCCCCTGGTGGTCTGCCCCCTGGTGGTCTGCCCCCTGGTGGTCAGCCCCCTGGTGGTCAGCCCCCTGGTGGTCAGCCCCCTGGTGGTCAGCCCCCTGGTGGTCAGCCCAGAGCCCCCTATGCTGCACTACGTTATAATGGACTTCAATAAAGCTTGCCGTTATATTGTATCCCCGCTGCCTGTCAGGGTGGGATTGCTTCTCTTGTACATACTCTATGCTTTGGCGCACTACACGTGCCTTATATATCTAGCATGACACTATCAATTGACACATTAATCATGGATCTACTGTTTCTTTACCTCTATAGGAGACTGTACCGGTGTCTTAAGGCCACGTCACACGGGTCAATCTTAAGAACGATATGGCTTAAGTGATCCAGAATTTTGATGCTGGAGCGATGTGGTTGGTGCTTCGTTGCTTGTAACCAGGGGATCCTTCAGTGAAAAATCGCTTGTTTGGTTGAAGATTTGTGATCCGGACCTCAAATCTGACGTTCATCAATGAACCTGCGGTGAACCTGCTGCATCCATCGCTGTGTGACACCTCTCACACCAGCTCATTCTCCACTGGAGGCTCGGGCAGAGGAATACAGCAGGTCCTGTACACTAAATCCAGAAGCCTCAAAAGACCCCCCCCAATAATTTATATAAACTGGAGGCTCGATTGAAGATTACTGTAGCTATATGTAAGGTCAGGCACTAACCCGAGCATCACCCATCATCAGGAACTCTGCACCCCAAAACGTCCACCTGTCCCCCACACTCGGAAGCTTCAAACAGAACCTGAAAACCCATCTCTTCACAGCCTACAATGACCATGGTGTCGCCCCACCGCCACCAGAACCGCGCCCCACTGCCAACATACTGCCTCTCTCCACTGCCCGGTAGAATGTAAGCCCACAAGGGCAGGGTCCTCTCTCCCCACCGCCCTGTAGAATGTAAGCTCACAAGGGCAGGGTCCTCTCTCCCCACCGCCCTGTAGAATGTAAGCCACAAGGGCAGGGTCCTCTCTCCCCACCGCCCTGTAGAATGTAAGCCCACAAGGGCAGGGTCCTCTCTCCTCATTGTCCTGTAGAATGTAAGCCCACAAGGGCAGGGTCCTCTCTCCCCACCCCCCTGTAGAATGTAAGCCCACAAGGGCAGGGTCCTCTCTCCCTACCCCCTGTAGAATGTAAGCCCACAAGGGCAGGGTCCTCTCTCCCTACCCCCTGTAGAATGTAAGCCCACAAGGGCAGGGTCCTCTCTCCCTACCCCCTGTAGAATGTAAGCCCACAAGGGCAGGGTCCTCTCTCCCCACCACCCTGTAGAATGTAAGCCCACAAGGGCAGGGTCCTCTCTCTCCACCCTGTAGAATGTAAGCCCACAAGGGCAGGGTCCTCTCTCTCCACCGCCCTGTAGAATGTAAGCCCACAAGGGCAGGGTCCTCTCTCCCCACTGCCCTGTAGAATGTAAGCCCACAAGGGCAGGGTCCTCTCTCCCCACCGCCTTGTAGAATGTAAGCCCACAAGGGCAGGGTCCTCTCTCCCCACCCTGTAGAATGTAAGCCCACAAGGGCAGGGTCCTCTCTCTCTCTCTCCACCGCCCTGTAGAATGTAAGCCCACAAGGGCAGGGCCCTCTCTCTCTCTCCACCGTCCTGTAGAATGTAAGCCCACAAGGGCAGGGTCCTCTCTCCCCACCGCCCTGTAGAATGTAAGCCCACAAGGGCAGGGTCCTCTCTCCCCACCGCCCTGTAGAATGTAAGCCCACAAGGGCAGGGTCCTCTCTCCTCATTGTCCTGTAGAATGTAAGCCCACAAGGGCAGGGTCCTCTCTCCCCACCACCCTGTAGAATGTAAGCTCACAAGGGCAGGGTCCTCTCTCCCCACCGCCCTGTAGAATGTAAGCCCACAAGGCCAGGGTCCTCTCTCCCCACCGCCCTGTAGAATGTAAGCCCACAAGGGCAGGGTCCTCTCTCTCTCCACCGCCCTGTAGAATGTAAGACCACAAGGGCAGGGTCCTCTCTCCCCACCGCCCTGTAGAATGTAAGCCCACAAGGGCAGGGTCCTCTCTCCCCACCGCCCTGTACAATGTAAGCCCACAAGGGCAGGGTCCTCTCTCCCCACCACCCTGTAGAATGTAAGCCCACAAGGGCAGGGTCCTCTCTCCCCACCGCCTTGTAGAATGTAAGCCCACAAGGGCAGGGTCCTCTCTCCCCACCACCCTGTAGAATGTAAGCCCACAAGGGCAGGGTCCTCTCTCCCCACCCTGTAGAATGTAAGCCCACAAGGGCAGGGTCCTCTCTCCCCACCACCCTGTAGAATGTAAGCCCACAAGGGCAGGGTCCTCTCTCTCCACTGCCCTGTAGAATGTAAGCCCACAAGGGCAGGGTCCTCTCTCCTCATTGTCCTGTAGAATGTAAGCCCACAAGGGCAGGGTCCTCTCTCCACCGCCCTGTAGAATGTAAGCCCACAAGGGCAGGGTCCTCTCTCCCCACTGCCCTGTAGAATGTAAGCCCACAAGGGCAGGGTCCTCTCTCTCTCCACCGTCCTGTAGAATGTAAGCCCACAAGGGCAGGGTCCTCTCTCTCCCCACCACCCTGTAGAATGTAAGCCCACAAGGGCAGGGTCCCTCTCCCCACTGCCCTGTAGAATGTAAGCCCACAAGGGCAGGGTCCTCTCTCTCTCCACCGTCCTGTAGAATGTAAGCCCACAAGGGCAGGGTCCTCTCTCTCCACCACCCTGTAGAATGTAAGCCCACAAGGGCAGGGTCCTCTCTCCCACGCCCTGTAGAATGTAAGCCCACAAGGGCAGGGTCCTCTCTCTCCACTGCCCTGTAGAATGTAAGCCCACAAGGGCAGGGTCCTCTCTCCCACCGCCCTGTAGAATGTAACCCACAAGGCAGGGTCCTCTCTCCCACCCCTGTAGAATTAAGCCCACAAGGCAGGGTCCTCTCTCTCCCACTGCCCTGTAGAATGTAAGCCCACAAGGCAGGGTCCTCTCTCTCCACCGCCCTGTAGAATGTAAGCCCACAAGGGCAGGTCCTCTCTCTCCACTGCCCTGTAGAATGTAAGCCCACAAGGGCAGGGTCCTCTCTCTCCACTGCCCTGTAGAATGTAAGCCCACAAGGCAGGGTCCTCTCTCTCCACCGCCCTGTAAATGTAAGCCCACAAGGCAGGGTCCTCTCTCCCCACCCCTGTAGAATGTAAGCCCACAAGGGCAGGGTCCTCTCTCTCCACCCCTGTAGAATGTAAGCCCACAAGGGCAGGGTCCTCTCTCCCCACCCCTGTAGAATGTAAGCCCACAAGGCAGGGTCCTCTCTCCCCACGCCCTGTAAATGTAAGCCCACAAGGCAGGTCCTCTCTCCCCACCACCCTGTAGAATGTAAGCCCACAAGGCAGGGTCCTCTCTCTCCACTGCCCTGTAGAATGTAAGCCCACAAGGGCAGGTCTCTCTCCTCCATGCCTGTAGAATGTAAGCCCACAAGGGCAGGGTCCTCTCTCCCACTGCCCTGTAGAATGTAAGCCCACAAGGGCAGGGTCCTCTCTCTCCCACCGCCCTGTAGAATGTAAGCCCACAAGGGCAGGTCCTCTCTCCCACCACCCTGTAGAATGTAAGCCCACAAGGGCAGGGTCCTCTCTCTCCCCACCGCCTGTAGAATGTAAGCCCACAAGGCAGGTCCTCTCTCCCCAGCCCTGTAGAATGTAAGCCCACAAGGCAGGGTCCTCTCTCCCCACCCTGTAGAATGTAAGCCCACAAGGCAGGTCCTCTCTCCCACCCCCTGTAGAATGTAAGCCCACAAGGCAGGTCTCTCTCCCACCGCCCTGTAAATGTAAGCCCACAAGGGCAGGGTCCTCTCTCCTCCACGCCCTGTAGAATGTAAGCCCACAAGGGCAGGGTCCTCTCTCCCCACGCCCTGTAGAATGTAAGCCCACAAGGGCAGGTCCTCTCTCCCACCGCCCTGTAGAATGTAAGCCCACAAGGCAGGGTCCTCTCTCCCCACCGCCCTGTAGAATGTAAGCCCACAAGGGCAGGGTCCTCTCTCCCACGCCCTGTAGAATGTAAGCCCACAAGGGCAGGGTCCTCTCTCCCCACTGCCCTGTAGAATGTAAGCCCACAAGGCAGGGTCCTCTCTCCCCCCGAAAGTACCACAAGGCGGTCCTCTCTCCCCACCGCCCTGTAGAATGTAAGCCCACAAGGCAGGGTCCTCTCTCCCCACCGCCCTGTAGAATGTAAGCCCACAAGGGCAGGGCTCCTCTCTCCCCACGCCCTGTAGAATGTAAGCCCACAAGGGCAGGTCCCTCCTCTCCACCGCCCTGTAGAATGTAAGCCCACAAGGGCAGGGTCCTCTCTCTCCACCCCCTGTAGAATGTAAGCCCACAAGGCAGGTCCCTCTACCCCAATCCCACACCCCACCCTGTAGAATGTAAGCCCACAAGGCAGGTCCTCTCTCTCCCACCCCTGTAGAATGTAAGCCCACAAGGGCAGGGTCCCCCTCTCCCCACCGCCCTGTAGAATGTAAGCCCACAAGGGCAGGGTCCTCTCTCCCCACTGCCCTGTAGAATGTAAGCCCACAAGGCAGGGTCCTCTCTCTCCCACTGCCCTGTAGAATGTAAGCCCACAAGGGCAGGGTCCACTCTCTCTCCACCGCCCTGTAGAATGTAAGCCCACAAGGGCAGGGTCCTCTCTCCCCACCGCCCTGTAGAATGTAAGCCCACAAGGCAGGGTCCTCTCTCCTCCACCACCCTGTAGAATGTAAGCCCACAAGGGCAGGGTCCTCTCTCTCCACTGCCCTGTAGAATGTAAGCCCACAAGGGCAGGGTCCTCTCTCCCACCGCCCTGTAGAATGTAAGCCCACAAGGGCAGGGTCCTCTCTCCCCACCGCCCTGTAGAATGTAAGCCCACAAGGGCAGGGTCCTCTCTCTCCACCGCCCTGTAGAATGTAAGCCCACAAGGGCAGGGTCCTCTCTCTCTCCACCGCGCTGTAGAATGTAAGTCCACAAGGGCAGGGTCCTCTCTCTCCACCGCCCTGTAGAATGTAAGCCCACAAGGGCAGGGTCCTCTCTCCCCACCGCCCTGTAGAATGTAAGACCACAAGGGCAGGGTCCTCTCTCTCCACTGCCCTGTAGAATGTAAGCCCACAAGGGCAGGGTCCTCTCTCTCCACTGCCCTGTAGAATGTAAGCCCACAAGGGCAGGGTCCTCTCTCCCCACCGCCCTGTAGAATGTAAGCTCACAAGGGCAGGGTCCTCTCTCTCCCCACCGCCCTGTAGAATGTAAGCCCACAAGGGCAGGGTCCTCTCTCCACCACCCTGTAGAATGTAAGCCCACAAGGGCAGGGTCCTCTCTCTCCACCGCCCTGTAGAATGTAAGCCCACAAGGGCAGGGTCCTCTCTCCCCACCGCCCTGTAGAATGTAAGCTCACAAGGGCAGGGTCCTGTCTCTCCACCGCCCTGTAGAATGTAAGCCCACAAGGGCAGGGTCCTCTCTCCTCTGTATCGCTGTCATTGTTAGTTGTAGTTATAACTTGCTTGTATGTATCCCTTTCTCATGTACAGACCATGGAATCAATGCTGCTCAATAAATAATAATACTACTAAATGGTAAGCGGTCACATACACTTGCGGGTGGAGGCAGCCTGACGAGGTTGTGTAGATTGAGGCTTCCAGTCACTAGGTGACTCCTCATATAACACATGTGGCTGGTGGAGACAGGTGATGTGCCGATAAATAGCGGAAGAGACCGTGCAGATGAACGGCGGAGGACGGAGCCGCGTCTCACGAGAGCGGACTGACAGATTTCAGGGACGGCTATGCTCGCTGAATCAGTATCTGGCAGCACAGTGATCTCGGGGTCTCACCTTTTAGCGGGGGCAGTTTGAGGTGTCCTCGGTTGTGATCTCGGGGTGTCACCTTTTAGCGGGGGCAGTTTGTGGAGTCCTCGGTTGTGATCACGGGGTGTCACCTTTTAGCGGGGGCAGTTTGAGGAGTCCTCGGTTGTGATCTCGGGGTGTCACCTTTTAGCGGGGGCAGTTTGTGGAGTCCTCGGTTGTGATCTCGGGGTGTCACCTTTTAGCGGGGGCAGTTTGTGGAGTCCTCGGTTGTGATCACGGGGTGTCACCTTTTAGCGGGGGCAGTTTGAGGAGTCCTCGGTTGTGATCTCAGGGTGTCACCTTTTAGCGGGGGCAGTTTGTGGAGTCCTCGGTTGTGATCACGGGGTGTCACCTTTTAGCGGGGGCAGTTTGAGGAGTCCTCGGTTGTGATCTCAGGGTGTCACCTTTTAGCGGGGGCAGTTTGTTGAGTTCTCGGTTGTGATCACGGGGTCTCACCTTTTAGCGGGGGCAGTTTGTGGAGTTCTCGGTTGTGATCTCGGGGTCTCACCTTTTAGCGGGGGCAGTTTGTGGAGTTCTCGGTTGTGATCTCGGGGTCTCACCTTTTAGCGGGGGCAGTTTCTGGAGTCCTCGGTTGTGATCTCGGGGTGTCACCTTTTAGCGGGGGCAGTTTGAGGAGTCCTCGGTTGTGATCACGGGGTGTCACCTTTTAGCGGGGGCAGTTTGAGGAGTCCTCGGTTGTGATCTCGGGGTGTCACCTTTTAGCGGGGGCAGTTTGAGGAGTCCTCGGTTGTGATCTCGGGGTCTCACCTTTTAGCGGGGCAGTTTGTGGAGTCCTCGGTTGTGATCACGGGGTGTCACCTTTTAGCGGGGGCAGTTTGTGGAGTTCTCGGGGTCTCACCTTTTAGCGGGGGCAGTTTGTGGAGTTCTCGGGGTCTCACCTTTTAGCGGGGGCAGTTTGTGGAGTTCTCGGTTCTTGCTCAGGCTGAATCTGGATGAACTCTGCCTCCGCTCCCTCTTCACCACTTGTCCTCCTCCGCTGTACTGGATCTTGTTCAGCTGTGTTGGCGGTGGAGCGCTGGGGCTCGGACGCTTGTTCACCCCCTGCTGATTCTACACAGAAGTACAGCAGATCACCACCGGGAACAACCACAATCTACCCAGACACCAGTGACACACTCACTATACCATGTCACTATAGATGGGACACACAGCGTCGCCATCCTCTACAGCCGCGCGCGCGCACACAGCGTCGCCATCCTCTACAGCCGCGCGCGCGCGCACACAGCGTCGCCATCCTCTACAGCCGCGCACACACAGTGTCGCCATCCTCTACAGCCGCGCACACACACAGTGTCGCCATCCTCTACAGCCGCGCACACACACACAATGTCGCCATCCTCTACAGCCGCGCGCGCACACACAGCGTCGCCATCCTCTACAGCCGCGCGCACACAGCGTCGCCATCCTCTACAGCCGCGCGCGCGCACACAGCGTCGCCATCCTCTACAGCCGCGCGCGTGCAGCGCGCACACAGCGTCGCCATCCTCTACAGCCGCGCGCGCGCACACAGCGTCGCCATCCTCTACAGCCGCCGCGCCGCGCGCACACAGCGTCGCCATCCTCTACAGCCGCGCGCGCAGCGCGCACACAGCGTCGCCATCCTCTACACCAGCGCGCGCGCACACAGCGTCGCCATCCTCTACAGCCGCGCGCGCGCGCACACAGCGTCGCCATCCTCTACAGCCGCGCGCGCGCACACAGCGTCGCCATCCTCTACAGCCGCGCACACACACAGCGTCGCCATCCTCTACAGCCGCGCACACACACAGCGTCGCCATCCTCTACAGCCGCGCGCCACACAGCGTCGCCATCCTCTACAGCCGCGCGCACACAGCGTCGCCATCCTCTACAGCCGCGCACACACACAGCGTCGCCATCCTCTACAGCCCGCGCGCACACAGCGTCGCCATCCTCTACAGCCGCGCGCACACAGCGTCGCCATCCTCTACAGCCGCGCGCACACAGCGTCGCCATCCTCTACAGCCGCGCGCACACAGCGTCGCCATCCTCTACAGCCGCGCGCACACAGCGTCGCCATCCTCTACAGCCGCGCGCCACACAGCGTCGCCATCCTCTACAGCCGCGCGCACACAGCGTCGCCATCCTCTACAGCCGCGCGCGCGCACACAGCGTCGCCATCCTCTACAGCCGCGCGCGCGCACACAGCGTCGCCATCCTCTACAGCCGCGCGCAGCGCGCACACAGCGTCGCCATCCTCTACAGCCGCGCGCGCGCACACAGCGTCGCCATCCTCTACAGCCGCGCGCGCGCACACAGCGTCGCCATCCTCTACAGCCGCGCGCGCGCGCACACAGCGTCGCCATCCTCTACAGCCCGCGCACACGCACACAGCGTCGCCATCCTCTACAGCCGCGCGCAGCGCACACAGCGTCGCCATCCTCTACAGCGCCGCGCGTCCTTTCACGGCGCACACAGCGTCGCCATCCTCTACAGCCGCGCGCGCGCACACAGCGTCGCCATCCTCTACAGCCGCGCACACACACAGCGTCGCCATCCTCTACAGCGCGCGCACACACAGCGTCGCCATCCTCTACAGCCGCGCGCGCGACACACAGCGTCGCCATCCTCTACAGCCGCGCACGCAACACAGCGTCGCCATCCTCTACAGCCGCGCGCGCGCACACAGCGTCGCCATCCTCTACAGCCGCGCGCGCGCGCACACACAGCGTCGCCATCCTCTACAGCCGCGCGCGCGCACACAGCGTCGCCATCCTCTACAGCCGCGCGCGCGCGCACACAGCGTCGCCATCCTCTACAGCCGCGCGCGCGCACACAGCGTCGCCATCCTCTACAGCCGCGCGCACACAGCGTCGCCATCCTCTACAGCCGCGCGCGCACACAGCGTCGCCATCCTCTACAGCCGCGCGCGCGCGCGCAGCACACACAGCGTCGCCATCCTCTACAACCGCGCGCGCACACAGCGTCGCCATCCTCTACAACCGCGCGCGCACACAGCGTCGCCATCCTCTACAGCCGCGCGCGCGCGCACACAGCGTCGCCATCCTCTACAGCCGCGCGCGCGCACACAGCGTCGCCATCCTCTACAGCCGGCGCCGCGCGCACACAGCGTCGCCATCCTCTACAGCCGCGCGCGCGCACACAGCGTCGCCATCCTCTACAGCCGCGCGCGCGCGCACACAGCGTCGCCATCCTCTACAGCCGCGCGCGCGCACACAGCGTCGCCATCCTCTACAGCCGCGCGCGCGCACACAGCGTCGCCATCCTCTACAGCCGCGCGCGCGCACACAGCGTCGCCATCCTCTACAGCCGCGCACACACAGTGTCGCCATCCTCTACAGCCGCGCACACACAGTGTCGCCATCCTCTACAGCCGCACACACAAACACAGTGTCGCCATCCTCTACAGCCGCGCACACAAACACAGTGTCGCTATCCTCTACAGCCGCACACACACACAGGCTTGTTAATGGATACTTTAGGGAAACGTGGTTGTACAGTGTCAGGAACGATCTCTAGAAGGCGAAAATCCAGCAGCCATCTTCATTGACTGCATGACACTTCAGCCCCCCCCCCCCCCCCGGCAAGTATGTCTGCACCCCCCAGACTACCCCTTGTGAGAGCGGCTGCATACATGCAGTGGTAGGATCACCCGCTAATTGATAACTGCTACAGACACAAAAGATAAGAGTGCGGTCTCCTGACCCCGGGTGAAGACGCCCAGCACTCACCTCCTCCGCAGCGCTGCCGCCATCTTTACCGTTCTTCACTGCACCTCGCCCTGCAGGAACCTTCACCGGCTCCTGTGCAGAAAGAGACATCATATAGCGGTCTTCATCCACAGTCGGCCACGGTGCACCCCCTCAGCTCTCTCCCCATCTCTCCTATACTCACTTCTCCGGTTTTCTCTCCCTCTCCACATCTCTCTCTCCTCCCTTGCAGTATTTCGTGTTCTCCCTCCCCGGCCTCTCGCCATCTTTCTTTCCCCCAGGCTTTCTTGTTCCCAAATCTCTTTGTCCCCCAGTATCTCCACCTCCGTGCGTCTTTCTCCCCCTCTCTTTGCCCCAGTCACTCACCATTTCTCCCCGGTCTCAGTATCTTGCAAGTCTCTCCCAGGCTCCTTGCACCCCCTGAGTCTCTTCCTCTCTCACCTTCTCCTTCTTGGCTTTATACGGCATTTCTTATTCTTCTTCTCCTCCCTCAGTCTCCTCTGGCCTCCCCTCTCTTCCTCCCTGGGTCTCTTCCCTCTCCTCTCCCCAGTGTCTCTCTCCCCCTCTCTCCTCCCCCAGTCTTTCTTCCCCTCCCCCTCAGTGTCTCTCACCTTCTCCTTCTTGGCTTTATACAGCATCTCTCCCCCCTTTCTCTCTCTCCCCCGGTGTCTCTCCCTCCCTCTCACCTTCTCCTTCTTGGCTTTATACGGCATCTCTCCTCTGGTGTCTCTCCCCACTTTCTGTTCCCCCCGGTGTCTCTCCCTCCCTCTCAGTGTCTCTCACCTTCTCCTTCTTGGCTTTATACAGCATCTCTCCTCTCTCTCCTCCGGTGTCTCTCCCTCCCTCTCGGTGTCTCTCCCTCCCTCTCGGTGTTCTCTCCCTCCCTCTCTCTCCCCCGGTGTCTCTCCCCTCTTTCTCTTCCCCCTGGTGTCTCTCCCTCTCCCCCGGTGTCTCTCCCCCCTTCCTCTCAGTGTCTCCCTCCCTCTCACCTTCTCCTTCTTGGCTTTATACGGCATCTCTCCCCCTTTCTCTCTCTCCCCCGGTGTCTCTCTCTCCCTCTCACCTTCTCCTTCTTGGCTTTATACGGCATCTCTCCCCTCTCTCTCCCTCTTTCTCTCCCTCCCTTCCTCTCGGTGTCTCTCTCTCTCCCTCTCACCTTCTCCTTCTTGGCTTTATACGGCATCTCTCCTCTCTCTCTCCTCCAGTGTCTCTCCCCCCCTTTCTCTTACCCCTGGTGTCTCTCCCTCTCCCCTCTCTCTCTCTCCCCTCCCTCTCCCCCGGTGTCTCTCCCTTCCTCTCAGTGTCTCCCTCCCTCTCACCTTCTCCTTCTTGGCTTTATACGGCATTTCTCCCCGCTCTCTCCCCTCTCTCTCCCCCGGTGTCTCTCCCCGGTGTCTCTCCCTTCCTCTCAGTGTCTCCCTCCCTCTCACCTTCTCCTTCTTGGCTTTATACGGCATCTCCCCTGTCTCTCTCCTCCAGTGTCTCTCCCTCTCCCCCGGTGACTCTCTCCCTCGGTGTCTCTCCCTCCCTCTCACCTTCTTGGCTTTATACGGCATCTCCCCCCCCCCCGGTGTCTCTCCCCTCTCTCTCTCCCTTCCTCTCACCTTCTCCTTCTTGGCTTTATACGGCATCTCTCCCCCTTTCTCTCCCTCTCCTCCGGTGTCTCTCCCTCTCCCCCGGTGTCTCTCCCTCCCTCTCACCTTCTCCTTCTTGGCTTTATACGGCATCTCCCCTCTCTCTCCCCTCTTTCTCTCTCCCCTCCCCTCCCTCTCGGTGCCTCTCACCTTCTCCTTCTTGGCTTTATACGGCATCTCTCCCCTCTTTCTCTCCCTCTCCCCCGGTGTCTCTCTCTCCCCTCTTTCTCTCCCTCTCCCCCGGTGTCTCTCCCTCTCCCCCGGTGTCTCTCCCTCTCCCCTCTTTCTCTCCCTCTCCCCCGGTGTCTCTCCCTCTCCCCCGGTGTCTCTCTCTCTCCCTCTTTCTCTCCCTCTCCCCCGGTGTCTCTCCCTCTCCCCCGGTGTCTCTCTCTCCCCTCTTTCTCTCCCTCTCCCCCGGTGTCTCTCTCTCCCCCCGGTGTCTCTCTCTCCCCCCGGTGTCTCTCCTCTCCCCCGGTGTCTCTCCTCTCCCCCGGTGTCTCTCCTCTCCCCCGGTGTCTCTCCTCTCCCTCTCCCCTCCTCTCTCTCTCCTCTCCCCCGGTGTCTCTCTCTCCCCTCTTTTCTCTCCCCTCTTCCTCTCTCTCCCCCGGTGTCTCTCCCTCTCCCCCGGTGTCTCTCCCTCTCCCCCGGTGTCTCTCCCTCTCCCCCGGTGTCTCTCCCTCTCCCCCGGTGTCTCTCCCTCTCTTCCGGTGTCTCTCCCTCTCTTCCGGTGTCTCTCCCTCTCTTCCGGTGTCTCTCCCTCTCTTCCGGTGTCTCTCCCTCTCCCTCTCCCCCGGTGTCTCTCCCTCTCCCCCGGTGTCTCTCCTCTCCCTCTCCCCTCTCTCTCTCCTCTCTCCCTCCCTCTCCCCCGGTGTCTCTCTCTCCCCTCTTTCTCTCCCTCTCCCCCGGTGTCTCTCCTCTCCCTCTCTCTCTCCCTCTCCCCCGGTGTCTCTCTCTCCCCTCTTTCTCTCCCTCTCCCCCGGTGTCTCTCTCTCCCCTCTTTCTCTCCCTCTCCCCCGGTGTCTCTCTCCCCCTGAGTCTCTCCCTCTCCCCCGGTGTCTCTCCCTCTCCCTCTCCCCTCTCTCTCTCCCTCTCCCCCGGTGTCTCTCACCTTCTCCTTCTTGGCTTTATACGGCATCTCCCCTCTCTCTCTCCCTCTCCCCCGGTGTCTCTCCCTCTCCCCCGGTGTCTCTCCCTCTCCCCCGGTGTCTCTCCCTCTCCCCCGGTGTCTCTCCCCTCTTTCTTTCTCTCCCTCCCTCTCACCTTCTCCTTCTTGGCTTTATACGGCATCTCTCCCCTCTCTCCCCTCTTTCTCTCCCTCTCCCCCGGTGTCTCTCTCCTCTCCCCCGGTGTCTCTCCCCCCTTTCTCTCTCTCCCCCGGTGTCTCTCCCTCCCTCTCACCTTCTCCTTCTTGGCTTTATACGGCATCTCTCCCCTCTCTCTCTCCCTCTCCCCCGGTGTCTCTCTCTCTCCCCCGGTGTCTCTCTCTCCCCCGGTGTCTCTCCCTCCCTCTCACCTTCTCCTTCTTGGCTTTATACGGCATCTCTCCCCTCTTTCTCTCCCTCTCCCCCGGTGTCTCTCTCTCCCCCGGTGTCTCTCCCTCTCCCCGGTGTCTCTCCCCCCTTTCTCTCTCTCCCCCGGTGTCTCTCTCTCCCCTCTTTCTCTCCCTCTCCCCCGGTGTCTCTCCCCCCTTTCTCTCTCTCCCCCGGTGTCTCTCTCTCTCCCCTCTTTCTCTGCCTCTCCCCCGGTGTCTCTCCCCCCTTTCTCTCTCTCCCCCCCGGTGTCTCTCCCCCCTTTCTCTCTCTCCCCCGGTGTCTCTCCCCTCTTTCTCTCCCTCTCCCCCGGTGTCTCTCCCCCCTTTCTCCCTCTCCCCCGGTGTCTCTCCCTCCCTCTCACCTTCTCCTTCTTGGCTTTATACGGCATCTCCCCTCTCTCCCCCGGTGTCTCTCTCCCCCCTCTCTCTCCCTCTCCCCCGGTGTCTCTCCCTCTCTTCCTCTCTCTCTCCCCTCTTTCTTTCTCTCCCTCCCTCTCACCTTCTCCTTCTTGGCTTTATACGGCATCTCTCCCCCCTCTCTCCCCTCTTTCTCTCCCTCTCCCCCGGTGTCTTTCTCTCCCCTCTTTCTCTCCCTCTCCCCCGGTGTCTCTCCCTCCCTTCCTCTCTCTCTCCCCTCTTTCTTTCTCTCCCTCCCTCTCACCTTCTTGGCTTTATACGGCATCTCTCCCCTCTCTCTCTCCCTCTCTCCCTCTCCCCCGGTGTCTCTCCCCTCTCTCTCCCCCTCCCCCGGTGTCTCTCCCTCCCTCTCACCTTCTCCTTCTTGGCTTTATACGGCATCTCTCCTCTCTCTCCCCCCTCTTTCTCTCCTCCTCCCCTGGTGTCTCCCTCCCTCTCGGTGTCTCTCCCTCTCTCCCTCTCCCCCGGTGTCTCTCCCCTCTCTCTCCCCTCCCCCGGTGTCTCTCTCTCCCTCTCACCTTCTCCTTCTTGGCTTTACACGGCATCTCTCCTCTCTCTCTCCCCCGGTGTCTCTCCCCTCTTTCTCTCTCTCCCTCTCCCCCGGTGTCTCTCTCTCCCTCTCACCTTCTCCTTCTTGGCTTTATACGGCATCTCTCCCCTCTTTCTCTCCCTCTCCCCCGGTGTCTCTCTCACCCCTCTTTCTCTCCCTCTCCCCCGGTGTCTCTCCCTCCCTCTCACCTTCTCCTTCTTGGCTTTATACGGCATCTCTCCCCTCTCTCCCCTCTTTCTCTCCCTCTCCCCCGGTGTCTCTCTCTCCCCTCTTTCTCTCCCTCTCCCCGGTGTCTCTCCCCCCTTTCTCTCCCTCCCTCTCACCTTCTCCTTCTTGGCTTTATATGGCATCTCTCCCCTCTCTCCCCTCTTTCTCTCCCTCTCCCCCGGTGTCTCTCTCTCCCCTCTTTCTCTCCCTCTCCCCCTGTGTCTCTCCCCCCTTTCTCTCCCTCCCTCTCACCTTCTCCTTCTTGGCTTTATACGGCATCTCTCCCCTCTCTCCCCTCTTTCTCTCCCTCTCCCCCGGTGTCTCTCTCTCCCCTCTTTCTCTCCCTCTCCCCCCCTCTCACCTTCTCCTTCTTGGCTTTATACGGCATCTCTCCCTCTCTCTCCCCTCTTTCTCTCCCTCTCCCCCGGTGTCTCTCCCCTCTCTCTCCCCTCTTTCTCTCCCTCTCCCCCGGGGTCTCTCCCTCTCCCCCGGTGTCTCTCCCTCCCTCTCACCTTCTCCTTCTTGGCTTTATACGGCATCTCTCCCCTCTCTCTCTCCCTCTCTCCCTCTCCCCCGGTGTCTCTCCCCCCTTTCTCCCTCTCCCCCGGTGTCTCTCCCTCTCCCTCTCTCCCTCTCCCCCCGGTGTCTCTCTCCCCCTTTCTCTCTCTCCCCCGGTGTCTCTCCCCCCTTTCCTCTCTCTCTCCCCTCTTTCTTTCTCTCCCTCCCTCTCACCTTCTCCTTCTTGGCTTTATACGGCATCTCCCCTCTCTCCCCTCTTTCTCTCCCTCTCCCCCGGTGTCTCTCTCTCCCTCCCTTCCTCTCTCTCTCCCCTCTTTCTTTCTCTCCCTCCCTCTCACCTTCTCCTTCTTGGCTTTATACGGCATCTCTCCCCTCTCTCTCTCTCTCTCTCTCTCCTCTCTCTCTCTCTCTCTCTCCCCCTCTCCCCCTTTCTGTCTCTCCCCCGGTGTCTCTCTCTCCCTCTCACCTTCTCCTTCTTGGCTTTATACGGCATCTCTCCCCTCTCTCTCTCTCTCCCTCTCCCCCCTTTCTCTCTCTCCCCCGGTGTCTCTCCCTCCCTCTCACCTTCTCCTTCTTGGCTTTATACGGCATCTCCCCTCTCTCTCCCCCCTTTCTCTCTCTCCCCCGGTGTCTCTCTCTCCCTCTCACCTTCTCCTTCTTGGCTTTATAAGGCATCTCTCCTCTCTCTCTCTCCCCTCTTTCTCTCCCTCTCCCCCGGTGTCTCTCCCTTCCTCTCGGTGTCTCTCCCTCCCTCTCACCTTCTCCTTCTTGGCTTTATACGGCATCTCTCCCCTCTTTCTCTCCCTCTCCCCCGGTGTCTCTCCCCTCTCTCTCCCCTCTTTCTCTCCCTCTCCCCCGGTGTCTCTCCCCCGGTGTCTCTCCCTCCCTCTCACCTTCTCCTTCTTGGCTTTATACGGCATCTCTCCCCTCTCTCTCTCCCTCTCCCCGGTGTCTCTCCCCCCTTTCTCCCTCTCCCCCGGTGTCTCTCCCTCTCCCTCTCTCCCTCTCCCCCGGTGTCTCTCCCTCTCCCTCTCCCCCGGTGTCTCTCCCCCCTTTCTCTCCCTCCGTTCCTCTCTCTCCCCTCTTTCTTTCTCTCCCTCCCTCTCACCTTCTCCTTCTTGGCTTTATACGGCATCTCCCCTCTCTCTCCCCCGGTGTCTCTCTCTCCCTCTCACCTTCTCCTTCTTGGCTTTATAAGGCATCTCTCCTCTCTCTCTCTCCCCTCTTTCTCTCCTCTCCCCCGGTGTCTCTCCCTTCCTCTCGGTGTCTCTCCCTCCCTCTCACCTTCTCCTTCTTGGCTTTATACGGCATCTCTCCCCTCTTTCTCTCCCTCTCCCCCGGTGTCTCTCCCCTCTCTCTCCCCTCTTTCTCTCCCTCTCCCCCGGTGTCTCTCCCCGGTGTCTCTCCCTCCCTCTCACCTTCTCCTTCTTGGCTTTATACGGCATCTCTCCCCTCTCTCTCTCCCTCTCCCCCGGTGTCTCTCCCCCCTTTCTCCCTCTCCCCGGTGTCTCTCCCTCTCCCTCTCTCCCTCTCCCCCGGTGTCTCTCCCTCTCCCTCTCCCCCGGTGTCTCTCCCCCCTTTCTCTCCCTCCGTTCCTCTCTCTCCCCTCTTTCTTTCTCTCCCTCCCTCTCACCTTCTCCTTCTTGGCTTTATACGGCATCTCCCCTCTCTCTCCCCCCTTTCTCTCTCTCCCCGGTGTCTCTCTCTCCCTCTCACCTTCTCCTTCTTGGCTTTATAAGGCATCTCTCCTCTCTCTCTCTCCCCTCTTTCTCTCCCTCTCCCCCGGTGTCTCTCCCTCTCCCCTCTCTTCTCTCCCTCCCTCTCACCTTCTCCTTCTTGGCTTTATACGGCATCTCTCCTCTTCTCCTCTCGTCCTCTCTCAGCGGATTATCGGCGGCGTCGGACGTGTGACGTCATTGATCGGACGGAATGACGCGCCGCGTACGTGTTGCCATAGTAACAGTCGAGCGCTCCTTCAAGCGTTTGCGCTTACCGACTGACGTCATGAACCCATTGGCCCCGCCCACTGTACACGCCCTTCTGAAGCCATTTTCCTTTACCTGACAATGATCACAAGAATCACAGCGCGGCCCCGCCCACTGGCTGTCAGGGGCGGGCCCTGATGACGTCAGTTTTGTTGGGCTCCGCCAGTAAAATACCAACGTCATCAGGAGGCGCCGGAGAGTGACGTCATCAGGAGGCGCCGGAGATTAACGTCATCAGGACGCGTCGCAGCGGAACGTCATCAGGAGGCACCGAATAGTGACGTCATCAGGAGGCGCCGGCGCTCTTTCATCCCGGAAGTGTCCGCTATGGCTGACTCCCGGTGCCCGGGGGGTTGCATCTAGTTCGGAGTTGATTTTTTGTGGCCCTCAAAAAATCATCTCCGATCTAGCTGATTCACTAGTGAGCCATCTAGATCGGAGTTGATTTTTGGAGGCCTCATTTTATCAACTCCGATCTAGACGGCTCACTAGGGAATCAGCTAGATCGGAGTGGTTTTTTTGTGGTCCTCATTTTATCCACTCCGATCTAGACGGTTCAGTACTGAGGTGACTAGATCGGAGTTGAATTCTTGAGGCCTCTCTGTAGTCACATGTTTTTGGTCACCTCATTTTAGCCACTCCGCTGTAGCTGATTCACCAGTGAGCCGTCTAGATCGGAGTTGATTTTTTGATGATCTCTCTGATCTTCACCATTCTACACAGTGCAGGCTGTACAGCAGGGGGGGTCTCCAGGCCTCAGAGCCGCACACAGTGCAGGTTTTCAGGATTTCCTTAGCATTGCACAGGAGTTAGAATCAGATTTATAATTGTAATTATTTCATGTTTTTATTTATTAGGTTCTTACTTAAGCTGTTATATTTCTTATATATTTCCAAAGGGCAAATTTTTTTTTTCATGATTATTTCCCCATACATTTTATTATTTCTTTTTGCAATATAAATAATTACACCCAGCGCTGATTGTTTAGTTTTGCTAGAATTTTTATTTTACTGTATCTCCACAAGTCACAACGACGACATTAAAGGAGTGGGCGGAGCCTTGCGGGGAAAACCGTAACAGAGCACTGATGACCGTCTTAATAACTTACTATATTGCATTGGAGTGGATTTTTTGAGTAACTCATTTTAGCCACTCCGTTCTAGCTGATTCACTAGTGAGACGTCTAGATCGAAGTGGATTTTTTGAGGACCTCATTTTAGCAACTCCATTCTGTATAGTTTGTACTGAGGTGATTGGAATTGTTTTTTTCGAAGAATGGGGGGAACCTCACAGGGAAAAACATAACAGAACGCAGCTGAGAGTCCTCATAATTTCCAACATTGGATCCTAGTGGATTATTTGAGGGCCTCATTTTAGCCACTCCGTTCTAGCTGATTCAGCAGTGAGCCGTCTACATCGGAGTGGAATTTTTGAGGACCTCATTTTACCAACTACATTATGTACAGTTTGGTACGGAGGTGATTGGAATTGAGTTTTTCACAGAGTGGGCAGAGCCTCACAGGGAAAAACATAACAGAGCGCAGCCGAGAGTCCTCATAATATACAAAATTGGATCGTAGTGGATTTTTTGAGGACCTCATTTTAGCAACTACATAATGTACAGTTTGTACTGAGGTGACTGGAATTGAGTTTTTCGAAGAATGGGGGGAGCCTCACAAGGAAAAACATAACAGAACTTAGCTGAGAGTCCTCATAATTTCCAACATTGGATCCTAGTGGATTTTTTGAGGACCTCATTTTAGCAACTACATAATGTACAGTTTGTACTGAGGTGACTGGAATTGAGTTTTTCGAAGAATGGGGGGAGCCTCACAAGGAAAAACATAACAGAACTTAGCTGAGAGTCCTCATAATTTCCAACATTGGATCCTAGTGGATTTTTTGAGGACCTCATTTTAGCCACTCCGTTCTAGCTGATTCAGCAGTGAGCCGTCTACATCGGAGTGGATTTTTTGAGGACCTCATTTTAGCAACTACATAATGTACAGTATATACTGAGGTGACTGGAATTCAGTTTTTCGAAGAGTAGGCAGAGCCTCACAGGGAAAAACGTAACAGATCGCAGCCGAGAGTCCTCATAATATACAAAATTGTATCGGAGTGGATTTTTTGAGGACCTCATTTTAGCCACTCCGTTCTAGCTGATTCACCAGTGAACCGTCTAGATCGGAGTGGATTATTTGAGGACCTCATTTTAGCCACTCTGTTCTAGCTGATTCAGCAGTGAGCCGTCTACATCGGAGTGGATTTTTTGAGGACCTCATTTTAGCAACTACATAATGTACAGTTTGTACTGAGGTGACTGGAATTGAGTTTTTCACAGAGTGGGCAGAGTCTCACAGGGAAAAACATAACAGAACGCAGCCGAGAGTCCTCATAATATACAAAATTGGATCGTAGTGGATTTTTTGAGGACCTCATTTTAGCCACTTCGTTCTAGCTGATTCACCAGTGAGCCGTCTAGATCGGAGTGGATTATTTGAGGACCTCATTTTAGCCACTCCGTTCTAGCTGATTCACCTGTGAGCCGTCTAGATCAGAGTGGATTATTTGAGGACCTCATTTTACCAACTACATTATGTACAGTTTGGTACGGAGGTGATTGGAATTGTTTTTTTCGAAGAATGGGGGGAGCCTCACGGGGTAAAACATAACACAATTTAGCTGAGAGTCCTCATAATTTCCAACATTGGATCCTAGTGGATTTTTTGAGGACCTCATTTTAGCCACTCCGTTCTAGCTGATTCAGCAGTGAGCCGTCTACATCGGAGTGGATTTTTTGAGGACCTCATTTTAGCAACTACATAATGTACAGTATATAGTGAGGTGACTGGAATTCAGTTTTTCGAAGAGTAGGCAGAGCCTCACAGGGAAAAACGTAACAGAACGCAGCCGAGAGTCCTCATAATATACAAAATTGTATCGTAGTGGATTTTTTGAGGATCTCATTTTAGCCACTCCGTTCTAGCTAATTCACCAGTGAACCGTCTAGATCGTAGTGGATTTTTTGAGGACCTCATTTTAGCCACTCCGTGCTAGCTGATTCAGCAGTGAGCCGTCTACATCGGAGTGGATTTTTTGAGGACCTCATTTTAGCAACTACATAATGTACAGTTTGTATTGAGGTGACTGGAATTGAGTTTTTCAAAGAGTAGGCAGAGTCTCACAGGGAAAAACATAACAGAACTTAGCTGAGAGTCCTCATAATTTCCAACATTGGATCCTAGTGGATTTTTTGAGGACCTCATTTTAGCCACTCCGTGCTAGCTGATTCAGCAGTGAGCCGTCTACATCGGAGTGGATTTTTTGAGGACCTCATTTTAGCAACTACATAATGTACAGTTTGTACTGAGGTGACTGGAATTGAGTTTTTCGAAGAATGGGGGGAGCCTCACAAGGAAAAACATAACAGAACGCAGCTGAGAGTCCTCATAATATACAAAATTGGATCGTAGTGGATTTTTTGAGGACCTCATTTTAGCCACTTCGTTCGAGCTGATTCACCAGTGAACCGTCTAGATCGGAGTGGATTTTTTGAGGACCTCATTTTAGCCACTCCGTTCTAGCTGATTCACCTGTGAGCCATCTAGATCAGAGTGGATTATTTGAGGACCTCATTTTACCAACTACATTATGTACAGTTTGGTACGGAGGTGATTGGAATTGTTTAGTTTGGTACTGAGGTGATTGGAATTGTTTTTTTCGAAGAATTGGGGGAGCCTCACAGGGTAAAACATAACACAACTTAGCTGAGAGTCCTCATAATTTCCAACATTGGATCCTAGTGGATTATTTGAGGACCTCATTTTAGCCACTCCGTTCTAGCTGATTCAGCAGTGAGCCGTCTACATCGGAGTGGATTTTTTGAGGACCTCATTTTAGCAACTACATAATGTACAGTTTGTACTGAGGTGACTGGAATTCAGTTTTTCTAAGAGTAGGCAGAGCCTCACAGGGAAAAACGTAACAGAACGCAGCCGAGAGTCCTCATAATATACAAAATTGGATCGGAGTGGATTTTTTGAGGACCTCATTTTAGCAACTACATAATGTACAGTTTGTACTGAGGTGACTGGAATTGAGTTTTTCGAAGAGTAGGCAGAGCCTCACAAGGTAAAACGTAACAGAACGCAGCCGAGAGTCCTCATAATTTCCAACATTGGATCCTAGTGGATTTTTTGAGGACCTCATTTTAGCCACTCCGTTGCAGCTGATTCAGCAGTGAGCCGTCTACATCGGAGTGGAATTTTTGAGGACCTCATTTTAGCAACTACATAATGTACTGTTTGTACTGAGGTGACTGGAATTGAGTTTTTCACAGAGTGGGCAGAGCCTCACAGGGAAAAACGTATCAGAACGCAGCCGAGAGTCCTCATAATATACAAAATTGGATCGTAGTGGATTTTTTGAGGACCTCATTTTAGCCACTCCGTTCTAGCTGATTCACCTGTGAGCCATCTAGATCAGAGTGGATTATTTGAGGACCTCATTTTACCAACTACATTATGTACAGTTTGGTACGGAGGTGATTGGAATTGTTTAGTTTGGTACTGAAGTGATTGGAATTGTTTTTTTCGAAGAATGGGGGGAGCCTCACGGGGTAAAACATAACACAATTTAGCTGAGAGTCCTCATAATTTCCAACATTGGATCGTAGTGGATTTTTTGAGGACCTCATTTTAGCCACTCCGTTCTAGCTGATTCAGCAGTGAGCCGTCTACATCGGAGTGGATTTTTTGAGGACCTCATTTTAGCAACTACATAATGTACAGTATATACTGAGTGACTGGAATTCAGTTTTTCGAAGAGTAGGCAGAGCCTCACAGGGAAAAACGTAACAGAACGCAGCCGAGAGTCCTCATAATATACAAAATTGTATCGGAGTGGATTTTTTGAGGACCTCATTTTAGCCACTCCGTTCTAGCTGATTCACCAGTGAACCGTCTAGATCGTAGTGGATTTTTTGAGGACCTCATTTTAGCCACTCCGTTCTAGCTGATTCAGCAGTGAGCCGTCTACATCGGAGTGGATTTTTTGAGGACCTCATTTTAGCAACTACATAATGTACAGTTTGTATTGAGGTGACTGGAATTGAGTTTTTCAAAGAGTGGGCAGAGCCTCACAAGGAAAAACATAACAGAACTTAGCTGAGAGTCCTCATAATTTCCAACATTGGATCCTAGTGGATTTTTTGAAGACCTCATTTTACCCACTCCGTTCTAGCTGATTCACTAGTGAGCCGTCTACATCGGAGTGGAATTTTTGAGGACCTCATTTTAGCAACTACATAATGTACTGTTTGTACTGAGGTGACTGGAATTGAGTTTTTCACAGAGTGGGCAGAGTCTCACAGGGAAAAACAACAGAACGCAGCCGAGAGTCCTCATAATATACAAAATTGGATCGTAGTGGATTTTTTGAGGACCTCATTTTAGCCACTTCGTTCTAGCTGATTCACCAGTGAACCGTCTAGATCGGAGTGGATTATTTGAGGACCTCATTTTACCAACTACATTATGTACAGTTTGGTACGGAGGTGATTGGAATTGTTTAGTTTGGTACTGAGGTGATTGGAATTGTTTTTTTCGAAGAATTGGGGGAGCCTCACAGGGTAAAACATAACACAACTTAGCTGAGAGTCCTCATAATTTCCAACATTGGATCCTAGTGGATTATTTGAGGACCTCATTTTAGCCACTCCGTTCTAGCTGATTCAGCAGTGAGCCGTCTACATCGGAGTGGATTTTTTGAGGACCTCATTTTAGCAACTACATAATGTACAGTTTGTACTGAGGTGACTGGAATTGAGTTTTTCACAGAGTGGGCAGAGTCTCACAGGGAAAAACATAACAGAACGCAGCCGAGAGTCCTCATAATATACAAAATTGGATCGTAGTGGATTTTTTGAGGACCTCATTTTAGCCACTCCGTTGCAGCTGATTCACCAGTGAGCCGTCTACATCGGAGTGGATTATTTGAGGACCTCATTTTACCAACTACATTATGTACAGTTTGGTATGGAGGTGATTGGAATTGTTTAGTTTGGTACTGAGGTGATTGGAATTGTTTAGTTTGGTACGGAGGTGATTGGAATTGTTTTTTTCGAAGAATGGGGGAGCCTCACGGGGAAAACATAACAGAACTTAGCTGAGAGTCCTCATAATTTCCAACATTGGATCCTAGTGGATTTTTTGAGGACCTCATTTTAGCAACTACATAATGTACAGTTTGTACTGAGGTGACTGGAATTGAGTTTTTCACAGAGTAGGCAGAGCCTCACAGGGAAAAACGTAACAGAGCACAGCCGAGAGTCCTCATAATATACAAAATTGTATCGGAGTGGATTTTTTGAGGACCTCATTTTAGCCACTCCGTTCTAGCTGATTCAGCAGTGAGCCGTCTACATCGGAGTGGATTTTTTGAGGACCTCATTTTAGCCACTCCGTTCTAGCTGATTCACCTGTGAGCCGTCTACATCGGAGTGGATTTTTTGAGGACCTCATTTTAGCAACTACATAATGTACAGTTTGTATTGAGGTGACTGGAATTGAGTTTTTCGAAGAGTAGGCAGAGCCTCACAGGGAAAAACGTATCAGAACGCAGCCGAGAGTCCTCATAATATACAAAATTGGATCGTAGTGGATTTTTTGAGGACCTCATTTTAGCCACTCCGTTCTAGCTGATTCACCAGTGAACCGTCTAGATCGGAGTGGATTTTTTGAGGACCTCATTTTAGCCACTCCGTTCTAGCTGATTCACCTGTGAGCCATCTAGATCAGAGTGGATTATTTGAGGACCTCATTTTACCAACTACATTATGTACAGTTTGGTACGGAGGTGATTGGAATTGTTTCGTTTGGTACTGAGGTGATTGGAATTGTTTTTTTCGAAGAATGGGGGGAGTCTCACAGGGTAAAACATAACAGAACTTAGCTGAGAGTCCTCATAATTTCCAACATTGGATCCTAGTGGATTTTTTGAGGACCTCATTTTAGCCACTCCGTTCTAGCTGATTCAGCAGTGAGCCGTCTACATCGGAGTGAAATTTTTGAGGACCTCATTTTAGCAACTACATTCTGTATAGTTTGTACTGAGGTGACTGGAATTGAGTTTTTCGAAGAGTAGACAGAGCCTCACAAGGAAAAACATAACAGAACGCAGCGAGAGTCCTCATAATTTCCAACATTGGATAAGTGGATTTTTTGAGGACCTCATTTTAGCCACTCCGTTCTAGCTGATTCACCTGTGAGCCATCTAGATCAGAGTGGATTATTTGAGGACCTCATTTTACCAACTACATTATGTACAGTTTGGTACGGAGGTGATTGGAATTGTTTTTTTCGAAGAATGGGGGGAGCCTCACGGGGTAAAACATAACAGAACTTAGCTGAGAGTCCTCATAATTTCCAACATTGGATCCTAGTGGATTTTTTGAGGGCCTCATTTTAGCCACTCCGTTCTAACTGATTCAGCAGTGAGCCGTCTACATCGGAGTGGAATTTTTGAGGACCTCATTTTAGCAACTACATTCTGTACAGTTTGTACTGAGGTGACTGGAATTGAGTGTTTCACAGAGTAGGCAGAGCCTCACAAGGTAGAACGTAACAGAGCGCAGCCGAGAGTCCTCATAATATACAAAATTGTATCGGAGTGGATTTTTTGAGGGCCTCATTTTAGCCACTCCGTTGCAGCTGATTCACCAGTGAGCCGTCTACATCGGAGTGGATTATTTGAGGACCTCATTTTACCAACTACATTCTGTATAGTTTGGTACGGAGGTGATTGGAATTGTTTTTTTCGAAGAATGGGGGGAACCTCACAGGGAAAAACATAACAGAACGTAGCCGGAAGTCCTCATAATTTCCAACATTGGATCCTAGTGGATTTTTTGAGGACCTCATTTTAGCCACTATATTCTGTATAGTTTGGTATTGAGGTGACTGGAATTGATTTTTTCTAAGCATAAGGGGAGCCTCAAGGGGAAAAACGTAACAGAGCGCAGCTGAGAGTCCTCATAATATACAAAATAGTATTATAGTGGATTTTTTGAGGGCCTCATTTTAGCCACTCCATTCTAGCTGATTCACCAGTGAGCCGTCTAGATCAGAGTGGATTATTTGAGGACCTTATTTTAGCCACTACATTCTGTACAGTTTGTTGCTGAGGTGACTGGAATCGAGTTTTGTGAGGAGTGGGTGTAGCTTTGCAGGGAGAAGCGTAACTGAGGGCAGTGACAGAGTCCTCATATTTACAACATTGGATCGCAGTGCATTTTTTAAGGACCTCATTTTAGTAACTCCATTCTAGCTGATTCATCAGTGAGCCGTCTAGATCGGAGTGGATTTTTTGAGGACCTCATTTTAGCAACTCCATTGTAGCTGATTCACCAGTGAGCTGTCTAGATCGGCATGGATTTTTGGGTTGACCTCCCCATAGCCTCCACTCTGTACAGTTTGGTGCTGAGGTGGCTCGAAGCATTTTTTTTCTGAAGATTATGCGGAGCCTCGTCCGAAGTGTCACAGAGCGCAGCCGACAGAGTTTGTTGCTGAGATGACTAGAATGGAGTTGATAGAGCGAGGTCCTCATAGCATAAACTCCAATCTAGACGGCTCATGACGGAAACCACCAGACTGGAGTTAATACCAGGACCTCCTCATAGACTCCAATGTAGTGGCATATGAATTATATATACTTGTATGTATTATTTCTTTTTGTAATATAATTATGACCCACCCCAGGACCGTGGGGTACCCGGTCTCGGGTGTTTGGTTTCAAGGGGGATATCACGGCGGGCCTGTGCCTGGCCCGTGGCCCTGGTGGTTGCTAAAAAGGGGGTAAAGATTAAAAATAACAGTTTGTGACACCACCTATGGTTCCGGTCATGTTACCGGCGCTGCGGGACAGTCCTCTGGGGTGATGGTGGAGCAGCAAGACGGTTATGCTCCCCATAGGTGGAGCCGGATTCCCGGGGCATTGATGGTGTAATTAAGTCTTTTGTGCTGTGAGGCAGCTCCTCAGGTGGTCCCGTCACTAGTGCTGAAAAGGAAGGTGGCTCATCAGCCAAGAGGAATGAATACTCCACAGTCCTTAGCTCTGAACGAGTTTACTGGCAAGTTCTTAGTGCAGCCAAGCAGGTCTTCCTGGACTGGGTAGTCACCAGGGAACCAGGATAGCTCACTTCGGACCCTCGGTGGTGTGCCTGCCGTTCCTTGCTTGTCCTTCACTGCGCTCTCTCTCTCCTGCCTCCCTTCAGCGCTCCCGCGCGCAGAGCCTTCATCCAGCTCCCTTGGGCCCTCTCTGGGGGACCCTCCTTCGGACCCTATAAGGTGCCTTTTAAGGATTACGCTGGGCGTTCGGCCACAACTTCCTAAAGAAAGCCAGTCCTCCGTTCCAGGACTGAACCCCTCCGGTTGGTAGTCGTACCGGGTCCAGATTCAGAGGCACCGCAACTCCACTCCCCCCCACACACATTGCCCCTTGTATAATCCCCACACAGACATACTGCCCCCTGTACAATCCTCCACACACAAACACACACACACACTGACCCCTGAATAACCCCCACACTCAGTCATTACCCACATAGAGCGCGACTCTTCTGTTGACGCTCACTTCTCCTGCTGGCAGTACCACTAAGCAGCTAAGGCAGAGATGTTTTTTTCATATCTCGCGCTATTTCCAAGCGCGGCACGTGCTGCGCTTGGAATTAGCGCAAGATATGAAATTTTGGCTACGTTTCTGCCTCAGCTGCTTAGTTATACGAGTGAAGCAGTCGGCCAATAACAGTGCAGCAGTAGCAGGCCAATCAGGGTATGGCTGCTGCACTGATCGGCCGACAGCTCCCCTCGTACATCTACACACGCAGCTGAGGTAGAGACTTCAGCTCAGCGGTGTAGTGCTGCAGGTGAGGGGCACGGTGGGCGGGGACATGACAAGGGGGCGGGGAAGCCAACAGCACACCGCGGACTGGCACAAAGACCCCCACGGACCGGTCCTGGTCCGCGGACCGGTGGTTGGAGACCCCTGCTCTGTACAGTAACTCTATTCTAGATGTCTCACTACAGAGGTGTCTAGGTCATAGTTGTTGCACTGAGGTTCATGATTTCAGGGCACACATTACTGTCCATTAGGGCTCATTCAGACATATGCACATCAGTTCCTTCTCAGACCACAATACACAGATTGGCCGAGGCTCTCCCAACCAAAGAATTAAGTCTTCATATATTTCTTTGAGGCTGTCACTCTCGGTTGGGGGAGTCATGGCCAGTCAGGGCCACTTTACACACACCAACTTATCTGTCCAACTTCTGACCAACTTGCTAGTTGCAGTGAAATCATGGACACATTGCTCCATTTTGTGACTGTGTACAATGGAACCATGGGTCCATGATTTCACTGCACCCAGCAAGTTGGTCAGAAGTTGGGACAGATAAGTTGGTGTGTGTAAAGTGGCCTTCAGTGTTCAGAGATTGAAGCGATGAGCATAGATGTCTGAACAAGCCCATATACAGATTAGGTGTATGTGTATGTGAGCCTTAGTGTAAAGTCTGCAGGATTACACAACAATCTGCTGTGTACAGAGCAAAGGCTTCTCTGTTGATGTCAGGGGAAAGAAGGGCGTGGCATGTTTGAATTCCAATGGTTGATTCTTTTGTGTCTCTCTGAAGATAACCGCCACCAGAGGAGCCAACATCTCCTTACTAATAGAGAACACAAGAACATTTGGTCAAACATTCCTGTATGTTACAGTCAGGAGAGAGAACGATTGTAGGGATTGGGGGTTTATGGGATTTGTGTAGTGAAAATAAATTATCACCTACCCATTGGGATAAGTGATAATATGCTGATCATTGAGTGTCCGAACTCTGGGAACGCCACAGATCGTGAAAGCGGAGAATTTTTATTCCGATTACAGAATAGAGCGGCTTGTTGGATGTCCGACCACTGCTCCACTCATTTTCAATGTGGCTGTCTGAAAGAACAGAGGACAGCGTGGCCGCCCAATAGGGCAAGAATAAAGCTCAGACTGAGTAAGTGTACTGCTGCTCAACTCTAAATGAGATTAAAGGACCATATGCTGCTGGAGAGAAGTGATAAAGGGATTGTCCGGTCAAAACAAGCTTTCTAAACTCATGCTTGAATGCACTGGTGAACAGAGTTCTTGAAGGGGTTTTTCACTAATTTCACCCTTTTTTGTCCTAAATAACACTGGAGTTCTACTTCTACCACCTATCCCGTTCCTATAAGATGAGCTCTCTGCAGCTTGATATTCTTCTGCTGCATTTCTGGTTATGCTACTTCCAACCAAAATCATACATACTAAAAAGGGACATCACTGGCATGGGTAGGGCATGAGTGACAGCAGCCTGAGCACATCACTGTAAAGGTACCGTCACACAGGGACATATCGCCGGCGATATTGCCGGGGATCGCGGGAGCGCGCATCCCTGACAACATCGCCGGTGAGATGTCACACTGAACAACTTACCGCCGATGTCGCCGGCTAGTTGCCGCGGCTATCGCTCGCTGAGTTGCCCAGCAACCCAGCGAGCGATAACCCGCAATGTTGTAGATAGGCGGAATCGCCCGTAACATTGCGGGTTGCCGCGTTACACAGGGCGATCAGGCAGAATCACCTGAGCAACATCGCCAGGTTTCCCAACATTGTTGGGAAACCTGGCGATGTGACTCAGGCGATTCATCGCCTGATTATCGCCCTGTCACACGCGGCAATTCGCCGGCGATGTCGCCGCAACCTGGCCACGCCCCTCGGTTGCCGGCAACATCGCCGGCGATATGTCCCTGTGTGACGGTACCTTTAGGGCCACGTCACACACACAGATATCTGTGCAGATATTGTTGGCAGATCTCTGGTTGCAGTGAAATCATGGACATATTGGTCCATTTTGTGGCTGTGTACAAATGGATTAATGTGTCCATGATTTCACTGCAACCAGAGATCTGTGAACAATATCTGCACAATTATCTGAGTGTGTGACGTGGGCCTTAGCGAGATCTGAAAGATTTAGTGCAGGTCTACATATGAGGACTTTGGTGTAGACAGTTTCCCCAACAAATTGCAATGTGTGAACACAGCCAGATGTAGATCCAACCCGCAGTTACTGTTTACTAAGGTCACACTTGAGATTTATAATTAAAGAAATGAAAATTCAACACATTTTCTGTTTTATTAAAGCAAATATATAAATAATTCTAACAAAAAGGAGACCGATAAATATATTTATACAAATGTAGAACAATCATCTTAACAAATCAAGATATAAATAAGTGACATCAGAGATAAGTGACAATGAAAGCAGAAACCTTCTGGAGCAGGGGCCCCTGCACTTTAGTTGTGAAAATTGTTGAAAAATCAAATTTCTGTATTTATGATAAAATTCTTTCCTTGTTGAATACATTGGAGGATATGAGTGTGGGTATGTATCCTCTGCAACTCAAGGTCATTCAATCTTGTAGCCATAATACCGGTGTTAGGGAGCTTGTGTCCACGTGAGCCATCCAGATAGCACTGAAAGGAAAAGAAAAAAAGTCAGATCAGAGGGGATCTAGGTGGACCTCGTACTACGGATAACATTTCCAAGGATGGTGCAAAAATTTAAATGCCAAAGCCCTACAAGAAAGCCATACAGAAGCGATAAAGTATAGAAAGGGGAGAGGGAGGGGTTGAAGTGGTAGGAGTAGAAGAAGGCAAGAAAGGGAGGAGCAGAAGGAAGTAGAAAGAAAGATGAATAGTACTCCGTTTCCCCGAAAATAAGACATAATAGGGAACTTGCAGAACTACTAAATATAAGTACTCCATGAAAATAAGACCTAGCAAAGTTTAATATTGTTTTAAGCATACAGGGTATGCAGGTGTGATTATACTGTATTTACTGTAACCCGCCCGTGGTAACCACCGCTGTATTTATTCTAGCGCCACACAGCTCTCCACTGACCAGATGGCAGCAGCTAATATTGTCGCATGACCTTACATGCAGGCTTTTGATTGGTCGGCGGTTTACTGTACATCTACGGCAGCTGAACTAGAGAGCTCAGAGTGGTGGCGGAATACGGTACTATAAACACAGACCAGAGCTCCATAGAGAAAAGGGGTGTTTTTTTTTTTTTTTTCAGGAACCGTAATGGGGATATGGGGATCATAAACCTAAATTAATTACTGGAAATCTTTTTTTTACTGGAGCCATGACAGCACCACCTGAGAGAAGTTCTGCCCATCCAGGACAAGAAACCCCTGAAATAAAATGGGCAGTACCCCCTCTCTGCCTCAGTTGGTTACAGAGTATGAAGAGGACTACCAAAAAGCAGGAAAAAAGTTCTCTACACCTTACCATACAATCTGGTGGAACTGGCTTACTGCTGCTCATGATGGTGTTCACCAGATTCATTGCGAACCCTTGCCTCCTTAATAGCTCCTGCTCGAATTCCAGGCTGGCAGCCGAAGATTCGAGACTTAAGGATGGTAAATCAGACCTTGTGACAGAAGTGTCAGACAGTCTGGCAGAATCCAGGAATCGGTCACTGACATCTTGGAAACCCAATAAAACCAAGCCCTCTTCAGCCAAAAGGGCGCCATCAGGATGACTCTGGCCTGATCTTCCTGGAATCTTCCACAGGACAGCTGGAATAATTACCAGTGGAGGGAAAGCACAGAGCAGGCCGGAGCTCCATGGTATCTGGAGTGCATCTACCGCATAGGGCGTGTCTCTGGGATCTACAGTCATGGCCAAACGTTTTGAGATTGACACCAAAATTATATTTTCACCTGATCTGCTGCCCTCTGGTTTTTATTTGTGTTTGATGTTTCTATCACATACAGAAATATAATTGCAATCATATTATGATACCAAAAGGTTATATTGATAGTTAGAATGAGTTAATGCAGCAAGTCAATATTTGCAGTGTTGACCCTTCTTCTTCAGGACCTCTGCAATTCTCCCTGGCTGCTCTCAATCAACTTCTGGACCAAATCCTGACTGATAGCCGTCCATTCTTCCATTCTTGCATAATCGATGCTTGCATTTTGGCAGAATTGGTTTGTCCACCCGTCTCTTGATGATTGACCACAAGTTCTCCATGGGATTAAGATCTGGGGAGTTTCCAGGCCATGGACCCAAAATCTCTATGTTTTGTTCCCTGAGCCATTTAGTTATCACCTTTGCTTTATGGCAAGGTGCTCCATCATGCTGGAAAAGGCATTGTTGGGCGCCAAACTGCTCTTGGACAGTTGGGAGAAGTTGCTCTTGGAGGACATTCTGGTACCATTCCTTATTCATGGCTGTGTTTTTAGGCAAGACTGTGAGTGAGCCGATTCCATTGGCTGAGAAGCAACCCCACACATGAATGGTTTCAGGATGCTTTACAGTTGGCATGAGACAAGACTGGTGGTAGCGCTCACCTCTTCTTCTCCAAATAAAGAGAATTTTGTTTACGTACCGTAAATTCTTTTTTCTGGAATCATCAATGGGTGACCCAGACAATGGGTTTAGGGCACTGCCCTCCGGAGGCCACACTAGGTACTACAAGTTTGTAGACACCGCCCCCTCCGCTTATAAACCCCTACCGCAGGGAACATCCTCAGTTTGGTCCATAAGCTGCGAGGAGACAAAGAAACCACACCCGAAACATCGGGAAAGAAACCGTACACAGACGGTCCAACAACCCGGAATAAAAAACTGTCCCAACAGGGAACAGAGCAAATGCAACAACATGCAACGGAACAACTGGGTGGGTGCTGGGTCTCCCATTGATGATTCAAGAAAAAAGAATTTACGGTACGTAAACAAAATTCTCTTTTTTCTGATCATCATAATGGGAGACCCAGACAATGGGGATGTCCTAAAGCAATACCCCAGGGCGGGAAGAGTTCCTCAAAGACGTTGAAATACACGGTCCCCCTCAAAGGTGGGCAACCGCCGCCTGGAGGACCCGCCTGCCCAAACCTGCATCTGCAGAGGCATGGGCATGCACCATATAGTGCTTAGAGAAAAAGTGTGCAGGCTGGACCATGTGGCCGCCTGACACACCTGCAGAGCTGAAGCGCGATGTCGCAAAGCCCAGGAAGCACCGACTGCTCTGGTCGAGTGCGCCTTCAAGCCCACCGGGAGAGGCATGCCTGAAGAACGGTAAGCCTCTTGAATGGGTGCCTTGATCCATCTGGCCAAGGTCGATTTTGATGCCGCGGACCCCTTACAGCGACCCGCCGTAAGGATGAACAACGAGTCCGAACTCCGGAAGGAGGCAGTCCTGGACACATAAATGCGTACAGCCCTCACGAGATCCAGAGTGTGGAGGTCACGCTCAATCTGATGAACAGGAGCGGGACAAAATGATGGGAGTACAATCTCCTGGTTCAAGTGGAAAGTGGAAACCACTTTTGGCAAAAATTCTGCCCGCGGGCGCAACACCACCTTGTCCTGGTGAACCACCAGAAAGGGTGACTTGCACGACAGTGCAGCCAACTCAGAAACCCTTCTCAGAGATGTAATTGCCACCAGAAAGACTACTTTCTGGGACAGACGAGAAAGGGGGACTTCCCTCAGAGGCTCGAACGGCGGTTTCTGCAGAGTCGTCAGAACCATGTTAAGGTCCCAAGGGTCCAGCGGTCGCCTATATGGCGGAACCACCCGAGCCACCCCTTGCAGAAACTGACGGACCTTAGGAAGGAGCGCCAAACGCCTGTCAAACAGCACTGAAAGAGCTGATACTTGACCCTTCAGGGAGCTGAGGGATAAGCCCAATTCCAAACCCGATTGTAGGAAAGCCAACAAGGTCGGGATGGACAAGGGCCACGGAGACCGGCCACCAGAGGCACACCAGGAAAAAAAGATTTTCCACGTCCTGTGGTATATCCTCCGCGAAACAGGCTTCCTAGCCCGATTCATAGTGGCAACCACTGTAGAAGAGAAGCCTCTGGATGTCAGCAGCCAGGCCTCAAGAGCCATGCAGTCAATCTGAGGGCCCTGGAATTGAGATGGAAGAATGGGCCTTGCGCGAGAAGATCTGCGCGGTCTGGAAGAGCCCACCGGTGTCCGCCTGACAGTTGCCACAGGTCCGGATACCAGGACCTCCTGGGCCAATCTGGAGCCACTAGAATGGCTACCCTGCATTCCGACCTGATTTTCCACAGAACCCTGGGAATCAGAGCTAGGAGGAGGGAACACATATGGTAGATGGAAGCTGGACCAACTCAGGATCAGGGCGTCTGCCCCCAGAGACTGAGGATCCCATGATCTCGCCATGTATTGCGGCACCTGATGATTCAGCCGCGAGGCCATCAGATCCACGTCCGGAAAGCCCCATCTGCTGCAGATGTCCCGGAAGACGTCTGGATGAAGGGACCACTCTCCGGCGTCCATCCCCTGCCGGCTCAGATAGTCGGCCTCCCAGTTTTCGACCCCTGGGATGTGAACTGCGGAGATCAGGCAGTCGTTGTCCTCCACCCAGGATAGAATGCGGTGGACTTCGGCTAGGGCCTGCGCACTCCTGGTTCCTCCCTGATGGTTTATATAGGCGACGGCCGTCGCGTTGTCGGATTGAACCCGAATGGGCTGTCCTGAGAGGAACGTCTGAAAAGCCAGGAGTGCCAGGTAGATCGCCTTGATCTCCAGCACATTGATTTGCAACGCTGACTCCGACTGAGTCCAGAGGCCTTGAGCCCTGTGGTGTAGAAACACCGCTCCCCAGCCCTTCAGACTGGCGTCGGTGGTCACCACTAACCATGACGGTTTGAGGAAAGACCGGCCCCGTGACAGGTGACCTGGCCGGAGCCACCACTGCAGGGAGTCCCTGGTCGGTTGGGAAAGGACCACCAACTGATCCAGAGAGGACGTCCTCTTGTCCCATCTGCCGAGGACTTCCAACTGGAGAGGACGGAGGCGAAACTGTGCAAAAGGCACCGCCTCTATTGCAGCCACCATGCGCCCCACCAGCTTCATCAACACCCGCAGAGATGAATGTGGTGACATGAGGAGATCGCGCACCCCCGATTGTATGGCTAGCTGTTTGGCTTGCGGCAGAGACACCAGAGCTGAGTCTGTGTGAAAGTTCATGCCCAGGTAAGTCAATGACTGGGTCGGAACCAGGGTTGACTTCTGAATATTGAGAAGCCATCCAAACTGTTCCAGAGACTGCATGGTCACATCCAGGCTCTTCTGACAAAGGGTTTCCGATGGCGCCCTGACCAGCAGGTCGTCTAAATAGGGTATGACGGCATGTCCCTGCACATGTAGGAGGGCCATCATGGAGGCCATCACCTTCGTGAACACCCGCGGTGCCGAGGCCAGTCCGAAAGGCAGCGCTACAAACTGGTAATGTTCGTCCCCCACTGCAAATCTCAACCAGCGCTGATGAGCTGGTGCAATGGGCACGTGAAGGTACGCGTCTCGGATATCTATGGACGCCAGGAAGTCTCCCTGCGACACAGCCGCGATCACGGAGCGCAGGGATTCCATGCGGAACTTCCGAACCAACACGTGACGGTTGAACAACTTGAGGTCCAGAACCGGGCGGAAAGAGCCATCCTTCTTTGGGACGATAAAGAGGTTGGAGTAAAAACCCCGGAACCTCTCCCCAGAAGGCACTGGGACCACTACTCCGTCTCTGCGGAGTCCCTCCAACACCAGGTGAAAAGCCTGAGCCTTTTCTGGGGATGGGACAGACCGATGGAATCGGTGTGCCGGCTGCGACGTCAGCTCTATCCTGTAGCCTCGCGAGACTACGTCTCTGACCCACTGGTCTTGGACGTGGAGTAGCCATCTGTCCTGAAAATGAGACAGGCGGCCCCCCACCTGTGGGGAGGCAGGACGAGAGAGCGAGTCATGCGGAAGCGGGTTTGGGGGTGACAGCGGTTGCCCCTGCCGGCTTCTTTTGGCGACCCTTGGGGCGCCACTGAGTAGAGGGCTTACCCCTCTGTCCGCGCGAGCAGACGATGCTGATGGCTGCGAGCTGGAACGAAAGGACCACTGCTTAGGGTTCCTTTTTACGGAAAACCGTGGCTTAGGTTTATTCTGTGGGATCTTTGACTCCGCAGAATCCTTTATCAGCTTGTCCAGCTCGGTACCAAAAAGTCTATCACCAGAGAACGGAAGATTTTGCAAAATCTTCTTAGACGTGGCATCTGAGTCCCAAAGACGCAGCCACAACAACCCGCGGATCGCTATAGCGTTGGCCGAAGCCACGGCAGAGCGGGTGGCAGTTTCCAATGTTGCCGTCCTGGCGTAGTCCGCATAGGCCCTTGCCCTATCGGTAAGCGCCAGGACCTCTGGACTGGACCCTGCCAGATCAGTGATACCATCCAAGCAGGTGGTGATCGCCTGCAGAGTCCAGACCGTGGCAAAATTAGGGGCAAATGAAGACCCCACAGCCTCATAAGAAGACTTGGCGAGTTGCTCGACCTGTCTATCAGTCGCATCCTTCAACGAGGAGCTATCAGAGGCAGAGAAAAGGGAGCGTGCAGCAATCCTGGTCATGGAAGCGTCCACCTTCGGGGTCTGCGACCACTCCTGAAGCACCTCCTGAGAAAAGGGGAAGCGATTGTCCTTAGATTTGCGAACATAACGCCGCCCAGGATGAACCCTGGGTGCTCTAATCACCCTTCCAAAGTTAGTGTGGTCCATAAAGGAACCACTTGGTCTAGCCTCCGGCCGCAGCCATTGATAGACCTCCTTCGGGTGAACTGTCACCTCTTCAGGGGGTGTCACGAGACGCAAAGTCTCGTTGATGGAGGACACCAGATCCTACACCCCATCTGGTGGTTCTGACATAGACCCGAGCATTGAACCCCCATCATCCTCATCACCATCAGAGAGACGCTCCTCCTCAGAGAGAGCCTGGAGCTCGGGTGAATCATCACGTCGAGTCCGCTTAAGGGTCTCACAGTCGAGGAAGGAGACACCCGGGGTAACTGGAAGGAGTAGCTGGGCTGTCCAGTCTCCTATTAAGTGCCTCCAGGGATTGCGACATGGAGGACAGCTGGGATAACAAAGATTCATTAATCTTATTCTGCGTTTCCCATGGCCCTGGGATCACCTGAACCTCAGGGTACAGCACCGGAGCGACTGTCTCAGCAGTATCAGTCCGGGCCTCTGGGCGTCCGCAGTTATTGCAGGACCCCTCAACCAGTGTCCCGTTGCATGTAGCACAGGCAGCGGTGGCAATGGCCGCTTTAGCAGCGCTCTTCCTAGCTGAGGACATACCCACAGCAGGGGAAATAAGCCAATCTAGAACAAAAAACCGGTACAACCGGCGGCTTACCAACCGCAGTAACGCGGTGGGAGGAAGCGGTGTGCGTGTGTGGCCTCCGCGAGGGCTTCCGGTCTCCCCTGGAGTGCAACAGTGCACGTCAGTCAGATCCCAGCCGGGACGAGAAAGGAAAGATGGCTGCCGGCAGAGAAACTGTGGGCGTCGCCGAAAACTCGCGGGAAGCCCACACGCACGCCCATCGATGACGTCACCACCTGGGCTGCTTCTCTCCTCAGGCAGCCTCATAATGTAGGCGCCGGAGCCCGCAGCGCGGGAAGTATTGTGACAAACACAACACAATACTAAGGCTGCAGACAAAAGTCTGAAGCCTACAGCCGCAGCCCCTGTGTCACACAGGGCGGTCAGCCAGGGTGATCCCAGCACAGGGTACACCGCCAGAACCGCGGACCCGAGGGTTGCGCGCGGTCTGAGTGTCAGAACACATAAGATGTCAGACACCACCCCCAGGCACACCAGAGACACACAAGGCATCTCAGTGCCGGTCCGGTCTGTAAGCACCATTTAGGGAGGCCTCGGACTGGGCTGGCTCCAGTCCGGTCTGTAAGCACCATTTAGGGAGGCCTCGGACGGAGCGGAGCTGTGCGAGGCTCCAGTCTCCCACTTTCCAGAGCCCCCAAGGAGGGATGGGAAGGAGTGCGACAGCGTACCGGGAGGACACGCAGTGTCCAGGCTCTAGGCCCTCCGGTACCTCAACCTGCGTGTTCCCGAGGGTGAGCAGGGAGACTGCCGGAGGTCCCCGACCGGGACCATTTTACCTTGTCTTCATACGCCATCACGTAAGATGTGAGAATGCAGTGAAGTGCAAGCAAAGCGTGTGATACCTCCGAGCACACTAAGTTTAAAACTGAGGATGTTCCCTGCGGTAGGGGTTTATAAGCGGAGGGGGCGGTGTCTACAAACTTGTAGTACCTAGTGTGGCCTCCGGAGGGCAGTGCCCTAAACCCCATTGTCTGGGTCTCCCATTATGATGATCAGAAAAAGCTGTTTTCCAGATGTCCCAAACAATCGAATTAATCAGAGAAAATGACTTTCCCCCAGTCCTCAGCAGTCCACTCCCTGTACCTTTCCCCCAGTCCTCAGCAGTCCACTCCCTGACCTTTCCCCCAGTCCTCAGCAGTCCACTCCCTGGACCTTTCCCCCAGTCCTCAGCAGTCCACTCCCTGGACCTTTCCCCCAGTCCTCAGCAGTCCACTCCCTGGACCTTTCCCCCAGTCCTCAGCAGTCCACTCCCTGGACCTTTCCCCCAGTCCTCACAGTCCACTCCCTGGACCTTTCCCCCAGTCCTCAGCAGTCCACTCCCTGGACCTTTCCCCCAGTCCTCAGCAGTCCACTCCCTGGACCTTTCCCCCAGTCCTCAGCAGTCCACTCCCTGGACCTTTCCCCCAGTCCTCAGCAGTCCACTCCCTGGACCTTTCCCCCAGTCCTCAGCAGTCCACTCCCTGGACCTTTCCCCCATCCTCAGCAGTCCACTCCCTGGACCTTTCCCCCAGTCCTCAGCAGTCCACTCCCTGGACCTTTCCCCCAGTCCTCAGCAGTCCACTCCCTGGACCTTTCCCCCAGTCCTCAGCAGTCCACTCCCTGGACCTTTCCCCCAGTCCTCAGCAGTCCACTCCCTGGACCTTTCCCCCAGTCCTCAGCAGTCCACTCCCTGGACCTTTCCCCCAGTCCTCAGCAGTCCACTCCCTGGACCTTTCCCCCAGTCCTCAGCAGTCCACTCCCTGGACCTTTCCCCAGTCCTCAGCAGTCCACTCCCTGGACCTTTCCCCCAGTCCTCAGCAGTCCACTCCCTGGACCTTTCCCCCAGTCCTCAGCAGTCCACTCCCTGGACCTTTCCCCCAGTCCTCAGCAGTCCACTCCCTGGACCTTTCCCCCAGTCCTCAGCAGTCCACTCCCTGGACCTTTCCCCCAGTCCTCAGCAGTCCACTCCCTGGACCTTTCCCCCAGTCCTCAGCAGTCCACTCCCTGGACCTTTCCCCCAGTCCTCAGCAGTCCACTCCCTGGACCTTTCCCCCAGTCCTCAGCAGTCCACTCCCTGGACCTTTCCCCCAGTCCTCAGCAGTCCACTCCCTGGACCTTTCCCCAGTCCTCAGCAGTCCACTCCCTGGACCTTTCCCCCAGTCCTCAGCAGTCCACTCCCTGGACCTTTCCCCAGTCCTCAGCAGTCCACTCCCTGTACCTTGTGCAGAATATCAGTCGGTCCCTGATGTTTTTTCTGGAGAGAAGTGGCTTCTTTGCTGCCCACCTTGAAACCAGGCCTTGCTCAAAGAGTCTCCACCAGCCTGCTGCCATTCCTGAGCAAGCTCGGCACTGCTGGTAGTCCCATCCCGCAGCTGAAACAGTTTTAAGATACGGTCCTGGCGCTTGCTGGTCTTTCTTGGGCGCCCTGGAGTCTTTTTGACAACAATGGAAGCTCTCTCCTTGAAGTTCTTGATGATGCGATAGATTGTTGACTGAGGTGCAATCTATCTAGCTGCGATACTCTACCCTGTTAGGCCATTTTTGTGCAGTGCAATGATGGCTACACATGTTTCTTTAGAGATAACCATGGTTAACTGAAGAGAAACAATGATACCAAGCACCAGCCTCCTTTTAAAGAGTCCAGTGGTGTCATTCTTACTTAATCATGACTGATTGTTCGCCAGCCCTATCCTCATCAACAGCCACACCTGTGTTAATGGAACAATCACTAAAACGATGTTAGCTGCTCCTTTTAAGGCAGGACTGCAATGATGTTGAAATGTGTTTTGGGTGTTAAAAGTTCATTTTCTAGGCAAATATTGACTTAGCAAGAAATTGCTGTTAAGCTGATCACTCTTTATGACATTCTGGAGTATATGCAAATTGCCATTTGAAAAACTGAAGCAGTAGACTTTGTTAAAATTAATATTTGAATCATTCTCAAAACTTTTGGCCATGACTGTAGAGCAGAATTGGGCTGTCTGTTCTTGCAAGTTGAGAAAAGGTCTATCACCGGAACACCCCACCTACCTGATATCTGTCATAACACTATTGAGTCTAGCCTCCATTCCCTTTCTGTGTGCTACTCAGGAAGTCTGCCTGGTAGTTTAGATATAGGAATATGCCATGAGCCTGAACTATCAGGAGAGGAAGAAACCCCTCTATGGCCTACAACATCCTGAAATTGGAGAACATGTGGGAGTGGTCTGGATCCCACCACCCCTATAACACATGTTCTCGGACATGAGCTCCCCAACCCACTGAGCTCAGGTCGTAGTTATGTCTGACAATTGAAAAGTCCAAGGAATGCCAGCAGAAAAATGATCCCAATGAAGCCACCATGAGGGAGCGAGAGAGAGCGAGGGGGGGGGGCGAGAGAGAGAGCGAGGGGTGGGGGGGGGGCCAGAGAGAGAGCGAGGGGGGGGGGGGGGGCCAGAGAGAGAGCGAGGGGGTGGGGGGGGGGCCAGAGAGAGAGCGAGGTGGGTGGGGGGGGGGGCCAGAGAGAGAGCGAGGGGGTGGGGGGGGGCCAGAGAGAGAGAGGAGGGGGGTGGGGGGGGGGGGGCCAGAGAGAGAGCGGGCGGGTGGGGGGGGGGGGGCCAGAGAGAGAGCGAGGGGTGGGGGGGGGGGCCAGAGAGGAGAGCGGGGGGGGGGGGGGGGGGCCAGAGAGAGCGAGCGAGGGGGGTGGGGGGGGGGGGGGGGCCAGAGAGAGAGAGCGAGGGGGTGGGGGGGGGGGGCCAGAGAGAGAGCGAGGGGGTGGGGGGGGGGCCAGAGAGAGAGCGAGGGGGTGGGGGGGGGGGGCCAGAGAGAGAGGAGGGGGGTGGGGGGGGGCCAGAGAGAGAGCGAGGGGTTGGGGGGGGGGGGCCAGAGAGGAGAGCGAGAGGGGGTGGGGGGGGGGCCAGAGAGAGAGCGAGGCGGTGGGGGGGGGCAGAGAGAGAGCGAGGCGGTGGGGGGGGCCAGAGAGAGAGCGAGGGGGGTGGGGGTGGGGGGGGCCAGAGAGAGAGCGAGGGGGTGGGGGGGGGGGCCAGAGAGAGAGCGAGGGGGTGGGGGGGGGGCCAGAGAGAGAGCGAGGGGGTGGGGGGGGGGGCCAGAGAGAGAGCGAGGGGGTGGGGGGGGGGGCCAGGAGAGAGAGCGAGGGGTGGGGGGGGGCCAGAGAGAGAGCGAGGGGGTGGGGGGGGCCAGAGAAAAGAGCGAGGGTGGGGGGGGCCAGAGAGAGAGCGAGGCGGTGGGGGGGGGGCCAGAGAGAGAGCGAGGCGGTGGGGGGGGCCAGGAGAGAGGAGGGGGGGGGGGCGAGGAGGGGGGGGGGGGGGGGGGGGGGCCAGAGAGAGAGCGAGGGGGGTGGGGGGGGGGCCAGAGAGAGAGCGAGGGGGTGGGGGGGGGGGCCAGAGAGAGAGCGAGGGGGTGGGGGGGGGGGGCCAGAGAGAGAGCGAGGGGGTGGGGGGGGGGCCAGAGAGAGAGCGAGGGGGTGGGGGGCCAGAGAGAGAGCGAGGGGGGTGGGGGTGGGGGGCCAGAGAGAGAGCGAGGGGGGTGGGGGGGGGGGGGGCCAGAAGAGAGAGCGAGGGGTGTGGGGGGGGGGGCCAGAGAGAGAGCGAGGGGTGGGGGGGGGCCAGAGAGAGAGCGAGGCGGTGGGGGGGGCCAGAGGATGAGAGCGAGGCGGTGGGGGGAGGGGGGGGGGGGGGGGGCAGAGAGAGAGCGAGGGTGGGGGGGGGGGCCAGAGAGAGAGTGAGGGGTGGGGGGGGGGGGCAGAGAGCGAGGGGAGGGATTATGCTCATCTATGCGAGATTATCAGGATCCGCAATGTCACCTCTTCAGTAGCCTCACATGGATTGTACGGACAGCAGCGCTCCACTTGGAGAGATGAGCAGTGATGAAATGTCTCCACCGGGAGGAAAGTCCATAATACCTAGAACAGAAAATAATAAGGGAAACAAGAAACACAATGAAGACGCGATATGTCTCCTACCTGACGTCTATGGACACTAGCCCCCCCCTCCGCGAATGCTCCCGTATACACCCCACGCAGCCCCCCCGGATGCCCCCGTATACACACCACGCAGCTACCCCCCCCGGATGCCCCGTATACACACCACGCAGCTACCCCCCCCGGATGCCCCCGTATACACACCACGCAGCTACCCCCCCGGATGCCCCCGTATACACCACACGCAGCCCCCCCCGGATGCCCCCGTATACACCACACGCAGCCCCCCCCCGGATGCCCCCGTATACACCACACGCAGCCTCTCCCCCTATATAAACCCCACACCACACAGCAGCCCCCCCTGGATGCCCCCGTATACACCTCACGCAGCCCTCCCGGATGCCCCTGTATACACCCCACGCAGCTCTCCCCACCTATATAAACCCACACCACACGCAGCCCCCCCCCCCCTCCGTATACACGACTCACCGCCCCCCTCCCGATCCCCTATACACCCACGCAGCTCTCCCCCCCTTATAAACCCACACCACACGCAGCCCCCCCCCCCCCTCCTGTATACACACACGCAGCCCCCCCCCCACCCCCACCTCCTGTATACACCACACGCAGCCCCCCCCCCCCACCTCCTGTATACACCACACGCAGCCCCCCCACCTCCTGTTACACCACACGCAGCCCCCCCCACCTCCTGTATACACCACACGCAGCCCCCCCCCACCTCCTGTATACACCACACGCAGCCCCCCCCCACCTCCTGTATACACCACACAGCAGCCCCCCCCCACCTCCTGTATACACCACACGCAGCCCCCCCCCACCTCCTGTATACACCACACGCAGCCCCCCCCCACCTCCTGTATACACCACACGCAGCCCCCCCCCACCTCCTGTATACACCACACGCAGCCCCCCCCCCACCTCCTGTATACACCACACGCAGCCCCCCCCCCACCTCCTGTATACACCACACGCAGCCCCCCCCCCACCTCCTGTATACACCACACGCAGCCCCCCCCCCACCCCTGTATACACCACACGCAGCCCCCCCCCCCCCTGTATACACCACACGCAGCCCCCCCCCCCCACCCTCCTGTATACACCACACGCAGCCCCCCCCCCCACCTCCTGTATACACCACACGCAGCCCCCCCCCCCACCTCCTGTATACACCACACGCAGCCCCCCCCCCCCCACCTCCTGTATACACCACACGCAGCCCCCCCCCCCCACCTCCTGTATACACCACACGCAGCCCCCCCCCCCACCTCCTGTATACACCACACGCAGCCCCCCCCCCACCTCCTGTATACACCACACGCAGCCCCCCCCCCCACCTCCTGTATACACCACACGCAGCCCCCCCCCACCTCCTGTATACACCACGCAGCGCCCCCCCACCTCCTGTATACACCACACGCAGCCCCCCCCACCTCCTGTATACACCACCGCAGCCCCCCACCTCCTGTATACACCACGCAGCCCCCACCTCCTGTATACACCACGCGCAGCCCCCCACCTCCTGTATACACCGCACGCAGCCCCCCACCTCCTGTATACACCGCGACGCAGCCCCCCACCTCCTGTATACACCGCACGCAGCCCCCCACCTCCTGTATACACCGCACGCAGCCCCCCACCTCCTGTATACACCGCACGCAGCCCCCCACCTCCTGTATACACCACGCCACGACACACGCCCCCCCACCTCCTGTATACACCGCACGCAGCCCCCCCCCACCTCCTGTATACACCGCACGCAGCCCCCCCCACCTCCTGTATACACCGCACGCAGCCCCCACTCCTGTAACACCACACGCAGCCCCCACCTCCTGTATACACCACACGCAGCCCCCCCCACCTCCTGTATACACCACACGCAGCCCCCCCCCTCCTGTATATACCCCACATCACACACAGCCCCCCCCCTGTATATACCACACACAGCCCCCCTCCTGTATTTACCCCACACTACACACAGTTCCCCCTACCTCCTGTATACACCATACACCACAGTAACGCAGCCTCCTGGATTTCTTCTCCCACCTCAGTCCTCTCCCCTCACAGCGCTGCTCTCCTTCCTCTCAGTCCCGGGCACAGGCTGCTCCAGAGGCCGCACAGCTCAGCACAGGATCAGGAGCTCAGCACAGCCCTCCCGCCCCACACTACACTACACACTGACTGACTGAGCACGCTCACGCTGCAATAGCTTCCATTGGACGGAGGAGGCCACGCCCATTGCAGTGACGTCATGATTTCATGAAATCACTCCGCCCCCTCCAAAATTCAACTCCAAACTAGACGCTACCGTGCCCGGGGGGCTCTGTGCTGTTTGTCCGGACCAGGGGCCCCTGACCCCCCGGCGCCTGCTGTTCAGCTCTCCCCCGGAGCTGGAGTGGGTCCTTCTGGGGGTGCAGAGCCGCAGGACGCCGACTCCCCGGGGGCCCCTGCTGGTGCGCCGGGGAGAGCCACTGCCAGACGGCGGAGGCCTGGTGCTAGACACCCGACCCACCTGCAGGGCATCCTGGGGCCCAACACCCGCATCAGCCGCATGGAGGTGAGAGGGGACGGTCCAGGGCGAGAAGGCAGGAGACCCCCAGTGTATGAGGAGGAGCCGGGCCCCGGGAGGGTCAGGGAGGAGGAGCCGGGCCCCGGGAGGGTCAGGGAGGAGGAGCCGGGCCCCGGGAGAGTCGGGGAGGAGGAGCCGGGCCCCGGGAGAGTCGGGGAGGAGGAGCCGGGCCCCGGGAGAGTCGGGGAGGAGGAGCCGGGCCCCGGGAGAGTCGGGGAGGAGGAGCCGGGCCCCGGGAGAGTCGGGGAGGAGGAGCCGGGCCCCGGGAGAGTCGGGGAGGAGGAGCCGGGCCCCGGGACGGTCGGGGAGGAGGATCCGGGCCCCGGGACGGTCGGGGAGGAGGAGCCTGGCCCCGGGACAGTCGGGGAGGAGGATCTGGGCCCCGGGAGAGTTGGGGAGGAGGATCCGGGCCCCGGGAGAGTCCAAGAGGGGGAGCTGAGTGTCCAGGAGGAGGAGTTGGGCCCCAGGAGAGCTCGGGAGGAGGAGCCAGACCCTGAGAGAACTCGGGAGGGGGAGCAGGAGCCCCCAATAATCCCCCGGGGGCCCTATGCAGGGGACGGCTCAGTCACATTACTGGACATTTCAGGGGCCGCCCTGGTCTCCAGTTCCCACTAGTCTCCAGTTTTGCCGGGCCCCTCTTCCTTTGAGGCTCCGTGTGGCCCCCATAGATGCGGAGTCGCTGGTTCGGGCCGGGAGGCTGCAGGAGGTCGGGGGTCCCGTGGATCGGGGCGCTGCCTTGTGGGTGAGCAGGAAGCAATTGCGAGTGTTGGGCTTGTACCACAGGGAGTGGGTATGGGTGTCGGTACCAGTGCAGGGTGATGGGGGGCGCCACCTGGCCATGATCGTGGCTGCAGAGCTCTGGTTGGGGCATCCACATAAGTACAATCACCTGCTGAGCAGCCCCTGCCCGACACCAAGAGAAGAGGCTGCCGGCATCGCCGTCATCTCTGCCACCCTCGCCTTCAACCTGACCAAAGGAGCCGGCGCTGTCACCGAGGTCCTCATACAGGTGAGAACCGGAGCCCGGGCAAGCCACATCCACATAACAGCCCACACTGGGGCAGGGCGGACGAGCGAGCAGGGTGGATGGGAGAGTAGGGCAGGCGGACGAGCGAGCAGGGTGGATGGGAGAGTAGGGCAGGTGGGCGAGCGAGCAGGGTGGATGGGAGAGTAGGGCAGGCGGACGAGCGAGCAGGGTGGATGGGAGAGTAGGGCAGGCGGCAAGCGAGCAGGGTGGATGGGAGAGTAGGGCAGGTGGGCGAGCGAGCAGGGTGGATGGGAGAGTAGGGCAGGCGGCAAGCGAGCAGGGTGGATGGGAGAGTAGGGCAGGTGGGCGAGCGAGCAGGGTGGATGGGAGAGTAGGGCAGGCGGACGAGCGAGCAGGGTGGACGGGTGAGCAGGGCAGGTGGGCGAGCGAGCAGGATGGATGGGAGAGTAGGGCAGGCGGCAAGCGAGCAGGGTGGATGGGAGAGTAGGGCAGGTGGGCGAGCAAGCATGGTGGATGGGTGAGTAGGGCAGGTGGGCGAGCGAGCAGGGTGGATGGGTTAAGCAGGGCAGACGAGCGAGCAGGGTGGATGGGTGAGCAGGCAGGCGGACGAGCGAGCAGGGTGGATGGGAGAGTAGGGCAGGTGGGCGAGCGAGCAGGGTGGATGGGAGAGTAGGGCAGGCGGACGAGCGAGCAGGGTGGATGGGAGAGTAAGGCAGGCGGACGAGCGAGCAGGGTGGATAGGAGAGTAGGGCAGGCGGACGAGCGAGCAGGGTGGATGGGAGAGTAGGGCAGGTGGGCGAGCGAGCAGGGTGGATGGGAGAGTAGGGCAGGCGGACGAGCGAGCAGGGTGTATGGGAGAGTAGGGCAGGCGGCAAGCGAGCAGGGTGGATGGGAGAGTAGGGCAGGTGGGCGAGCGAGCAGGGTGGATGGGAGAGTAGGGCAGGCGGCAAGCGAGCAGGGTGGATGGGAGAGTAGGGCAGGTGGGCGAGCGAGCAGGGTGGATGGGAGAGTAGGGCAGGCGGACGAGCGAGCAGGGTGGACGGGTGAGCAGGGCAGGTGGGCGAGCGAGCAGGATGGATGGGAGAGTAGGGCAGGCGGCAAGCGAGCAGGGTGGATGGGAGAGTAGGGCAGGTGGGCGAGCAAGCATGGTGGATGGGTGAGTAGGGCAGGTGGGCGAGCGAGCAGGGTGGATGGGTTAAGCAGGGCAGACGAGCGAGCAGGGTGGATGGGTGAGCAGGCAGGCGGACGAGCGAGCAGGGTGGATGGGTGAGCAGGGCAGGCGAGCGAGCAGGGTGGATGGGTGAGCAGGGTGGATGGGTGAGCAGGGCAGGCGGACGAGCGAGCAGGGTGGATGGGAGAGTAGAGCAAGCGGACGAGCGAGCAGGGTGGATGGGAGAGTAGGGCAGGTGGGCGAGCGAGCAGGGTGGATGGGAGAGTAGGGCAGGCGGACGAGCGAGCAGGGTGGATGGGAGAGTAGGGCAGGTGGGCGAGCAAGCATGGTGGATGGGTGAGTAGGGCAGGTGGGCGAGCGAGCAGGGTGGATTGGTGAGCAGGGCAGGCGAGCGAGCAGGGTGGATGGGTGAGCAGGCAGGCGGACGAGCGAGCAGGGTGGATGGGTGAGCAGGGCAGGCGGGCGAGCGAGCAGGGTGGATGGGTGAGCAGGGCAGGTGGATGGGTGAGCAGGGCAGGCGGACGAGTGAGCAGGGTGGATGGGAGAGTAGAGCAGGCGGACGAGCGAGCAGGGTGGATGGGAGAGTAGGGCAGGTGGGCGAGCGAGCAGGGTGGATGGGTGAGCAGGGCAGGCGGACGAGCGAGCAGGGTGGATGGGTGAGCAGGGCAGGCGGACGAGCGAGCAGGGTGGATGGGTGAGCAGGGTGGATGGGAGAGTAGGGCAGGTGGGCGAGCGAGCAGGGTGGATGGGAGAGTAGGGCACCTGACAGGAGGGTGAGGAGCCGATGAAGCTGCTGGAGAATAACGAGGGGTATAAAGGCATCGTCAGAGTAGAGGGGGCTCATGAGGCATCTGGCCCACGTCTCTATTCCAATTCCAGATCTGCTTCTATCTTTGTGGTTTTGCCGCCTTCATTCCATATTGTGCACATTCCAATGAGACCCTGATTTGATCTGGTCCTGTAGGATCCAGTGTGTGCGGATGGGATCTATTACCTGATTAATCTGTTCTGGTCTCTAAAGGTGACGAGGCATCGGGGTCTTGTAACCACTTAATCTTTACTCCTCTCTGTGTTCTTCCCTTTAGCGGTTTAATGCTGAGCCCACGCAGGATGGTGGATCGGCTCTGCTGGACCCTCCGGTGGCCTCTGTTCTTCATGTCGGTGTAGTGAAATCTCCGGCTTACAATAGTGACGCCGTTTTCCAGCGAGCCTTGTGCCACCACTTCCAAACACCCAGGTCAGCTCATCGCATGGTCCTGTTTTACCCACAACTAGTGTCTTTTAGAAGTGTCTCGGGCTGAGCTCGCACCGCCATGTACACCCAGGAGGCGCGTGGCTGCTGGCCGTCGCCCTGCCCTTGGCTGCGGGCCGTCGCCCTGCCCTTGGCTGCTGGCCGTCGCCCTGCCCTTGGCTGCTGGCCGTCGCCCTGCCCTTGGCTGCTGGCCGTCGCCCTGCCCTTGGCTGCTGGCCGTCGCCCTGCCCTTGGCTCTATTCTGAGACCTGTTTTCCCATTATCGCCATGACAGCACCACCTGAGAGGTTCCGACCATCCAAGACAGGAAACCCTGAAATAAAAAGTCCGGCACCTCCGTTTGGTTTCCTGTCCTGAAGAGGGAAACCTCTGAACTCATGGGCAGATCCTGGTTCCCTGGTCCTAGCCTGTGGGCTGGAAGAGCGGCTTACCTGGCTGTGGCCTCGGATCTCAGGTCCTGATGCGCCTCCCCAGGGCACCCCCTAGCGGAGGTGGGCGCGAGGCCTAGCAAGCGACCGGAAGCGGTCGTACCTCGGCCCCAGCGTCGCCTGTGGCAGCGAGCGTGCACGGCTCCTGTCCTGTCATACTGTGCACCCAGGTGAAGATCAGAAGCCTGCATCAAATTTCGCGCCTTCCAGGCTACGTTCAGTTTCGGGCCCGACACCGGAAGTGACGTCACTGAAGCATGCTCAGTCGATTCCAACATGACGGCTCCCATGATACTCCGGTTCCAGGAGGCCATATAGAGAGCAGTGGAGCAGCTGGTCGGTGTCCTGTACTCCCAAGGTATGGCAGATATACAGGACTCGCTACAGACTATGCAAGAGATAGACTCTGACACATCCTTAGGCCCCCCCCCTGGGGGGAAGTGTTCTCCAGCCCAGCCAGGGTTCTGGGACTCCAGATGGTGATCCCAGACAGCCTCCTAAATCAGTACTGCAGCTATCCACAGGGGGAGTACTGTGTGACAAAGCTGTTTCTGATGGGTCCTTGTCTTGCCATCTCTTCACGATGCTTCTAAAAAGAAGCATAAGGAATGTGGTGTGTGTAAGGAACCTCTTCCAGATGAATTCTCTAAATATCTCTGCTCCTTCTGTATTGATAGGACCGTGAGAGACATTGTTCCAAGTTTAGCTTATATTTATCCAAAGGACCAGGGTGTACAACGATCCGCGCTGCTGAGTATAAGGAAGGACCACAATCTTGGTATAGAAGAACAGTGCTTTATTTCTTCTACACGTTTCGGGCCTGTCCCAGCCCCTTCTTCAGGAATAACACCATAAACAATCTTGATTGTTTGATTGTTTATGGTGTTATTCCTGAGGAGAAGGCTGGGACAGGCCCGAAACGTGTAGAAGAAATAAAGCACTGTTCTTCTATACCAAGATTGTGGTCCTTCCTTATACTCAGCAGCGCGGATCGTTGTACACCCTGGTCCTTTGATTTATGCATACGTTGTTCCTGATGGTACGGTGGATCCCGCAGCAGCTGTTTTGAGCGTTTAAGCCGTTTGTGGGGCACACAACTGCATAAGGTGAGCAGTACCTCATTTTTGAACTACCTCATTTTTTAACTATCTGGTATCTAAAGGTCCCGTCACACGTGGCGATATCGCCGCCGATTACATAGGCCACGCCCCTACGTCGCCTATCGGCGCCAACATCGCTCCTACGTCGCCTCATGTAAAGGGGCAATGTCGGCGCCGCTGGGAGGTCGCCTGCCTGGTTTTACAGCAGTGCTCTGAAACCAGGCAACCGATCTGGGGCGATATGTACACATCGCCCCATGTAACTGGCCGCTGGCGACCTGTCAGGCGATTAGAGCCATAGGCTCCCATTGTCCTGCATCGCCGCTGGGGTTCTCAGACACCCCGGCGGCGATGCCGCCTGTCGGCTCGCCTGTGCGGGGCTGGAGATGTTGCCCCATGTAAATGGACGGCGACGCTGGCGGGGCGCCAAAAACGTGCGCGCACCTGCCAGTCGCCGCTGACACCCCCAGCCCTGTCACCAGGTGTGACGGGGCTTTAAGAGATAACAACACCCCATTGCGCCCTTGTCTACCGTTTAATAGGTTAAATTTAGCCTCTAGTCTCAAGGACTTAGTCAGGGAAGAATTCAGGTCTCTCAAGAAAGCAGAGAAATGGGTAAGATCCATCACGAGGAATCCCCAGCTAAAACCCTCGAGGTACCGTCACATGCGGCAATATTGCTAGGCAATGTCACTGGCAATTAGCTGGTTGCAGTGAAATCATGGACAGATTGCTCCATGTTGTACACAGCCACAAAATGGAACAATGTGTCCATGATTTCACTGCAACCAGAAAATTGCAAGCAATATTGCCGCGTGTGACGGGACCTTAAGAGCTTCACATGACACTAGTTCGACTTCTTCTTCCGCTGACTATTCCTCTTCAGCTGCTCTGAAGGCAGACCCTGTTTCCCTAAAGATGAGATCAACCATCTTGTTAAGTCACTTAGGTCCACTATGGGGTTAGTAGCATCTAAGGACCCAGAGTCAGTAGAGGACCTCATGTTTGGGGGACTCTTGTAGAAGCAGCAGCCAGCCTTCCCGCTTCATGACAAACTACAGTCATTAATCAGGGAGCAATGGAAGAAACCAGAAAAAAGGGATCCTTCACCTTTTCCATCAGGAAAACATATCCCTTTGATCCTGAGGCCTCTACTTCCTGGGACACTTGTCCTAAAATATGTGGCCGTGGCAAAATCTACCAAGCGGTCACCCCTACCCTTCAAGGATTCAGGCACTCTAAAGGACCGATTAGACCGGAAGACCGATGGCTGAGAGGTGCCTGGGAAGTTACAGCAAACATTTCCAGGCCTTCAGCGTCAAGTACCTGTGTCGCCCAATCCATGATGACATGGCTCCAGCAACTGGAATCTCCAATAAAGAGCAACGTTCCTAGGAAGGATCTACTATCCTCTCTGCCATATCCAGGGGGCAGCTGCCTTCCTAGCCAACGCCTCTGCGGATCCCTTACGATTGGCAGCCACGTTCCCTGCACTTCTGAATTCAGCACGTCAGGCGGTCTGGTTGAAGACCTGGTGACGTCCAGTCTAAATCCAAGCTTTGTGCAGTCCCCTGTGAGGGGAATTTCCTTTTCGGGAAGCCTCTGGATGAGATTCTGGAGAATCAAGTGATCAAAAGAATGATTTTCCTTCTTTTCCTACATTCGTTCCTTTTGAAGAAAAAGGTTCTCCTGTAAGAAGTCACTGAAGATCATGAGATTCCCGGTCCGAAAGAGATGACAAGAAGTCGGCATTAGTGTTTTAAGAACACCCCTGACCATAAGAAGTCCTCCAGATGATGGTGGGGGAAGACTTTCCTCCCAGCCTGGTCCAGTATAACCAGAAGATCATCCAAGACGCCTTGAAGATGGAATTTGCCTCGACTGGAAACTACAGTCCGGACACACAGGAGCCTTGTTGTGGAAGTAACTTCTCTCCTTCACAAAGTTGTCTTAAGGGACATACCGGTGGTGGAAAGGGGCAGGGGCTCTACTCCCCTCGTATTGATCACCAAGCTGGACGAGTCCTACAGGGCCATAATCAGCCTCCAGAAGCTGAACTCCTTCAAGATGAAGTCCATTGCCTCGGCCATGAAGCTTCTGTTTGCGGACTGTCTAATGGTAGTATCGGACCTCCAGGACGCTTAGTATCATGTCCCAATTCATCCATCTGATCACATGGGAGAGGCGCTCATGCACTTCCAGATTTAGGCTCTTCCATTGGGTCTGTCATGTGCCCCGAGAATCTTCACCCAGATTGTGGCAGAGATGATGGTTACGTACATCATCAGGGGGGGCCTATAGTTCTGTATCTAGAGGACTCTTCATAGTGGGAAATGTTACTATCTGAGAGTCCTCAGTGGCCGATGACTTTTAATGGTAAATAATAGCTGCTTTCAGGACACTGAGGCCTCTTCATCAGGCTGATAATGAGACAGATTCTGAAGACACATACATATATACATATGCAGGGGAGGATGATGCAGTCAATACGACAGGTGACGTAAAGCAGAAAATGGTCAGTCTTGGGAGGGGGAGAGGAGCTGGGGAGGTAAAATCAAATAAGAAGATTGTATTAGAGACCTGAAAATTCCTCGGATTATCCCTGAGGAAGGAGCTGAGTTAAGCTCCGAAACGTGCAGGATTGAATAAAGCTACAATCCTTCCAGATACTCCAGTTTTCTGGTGTTCTTTTCGGCAGCAGCGCGGATCGAGCAACACATCGTCCTACAGAACAATAAATCCATGCGAGACAGTTCACGTAAGAAGTGTCAAACGTTCATTGTCCTCTAACTGGGGTCTGTTCAAAGATGTGATCTCCCCAAATGCCATTTCAATTGTCTCGCATGGATTTATGGCTTTCTACATTTACTGAGGAATTTTCAGGTCTCCACCGACCACTAATCATACAACAATACAATCTGTTCCTCGTATTAGAATTTTGATTTTACCTCCCCAGCTCCTCTCCCCCTCCCAAGACTGACCATTTTCTGCTTTACATGATCTGTCATATTGACTGCATCATCCTACCCTGCATATGTATCTACTAGATGGTGGCCCGATTCTAACGCATCGGGTATTCTAGAATATGTATGTAGTTGACATACTGTGACTGACAGAACTTGTTCAGTCAACATGAGTGAACTACACCGCTCCTCCTGTCCCCGCTCCCCCATCTCTCCTCCTGCCCTGTGCTCCTCCTGCCCTGTGCTCCTCCTGCCCTGTGCTCCTCCTGCCCTGTGCTCCTCCTGACTCGTGCTCCTCCCCCGCATTCCGCCTGCCCCAACTGCCCCCTCCTGCCCTGCCTCCTCCGCTCCTCCTGTTCCCCCGCTCCTCCACGGTAATAATATAAATAAAAAAATCCGCACTGAGGACACTCACCCGTCCGCCGGCTCGCTCCACCTCCGATGCGTCTTCTAGCTCCCAGGGCCGGACCTGTTGTTGCCTGGGAAACCGATCAGCTGATTGGCTTCCCAGGTGACGACAGGTCCTCAAGCCCAGTAGGAGCTAGAAGACGGAGGTGGAGAGAGCCGGCGGACGGGTGAGTGTCCTCAGTGCAGATTTTTTTATTTATATTATTACCATGGAGGAGCGGGCAAACAGGAGGAGCGGAGGGGGCAGGAGGAATGCAGGGGAGGAGGAGCGGGAACAGGAGGAGCGGAGGGGGCAGGAGGAATGCAGGGGAGGAGGAGCGGGGACAGGAGGAGCGGAGGGGGCAGGAGGAATGCAGGGGAGGAGGAGCGGGGACAGGAGGAGCGGAGGGGGCAGGAGGAATGCAAGGGAGGAGGAGCGGGGACAGGAGGAGCGGAGGGGGCAGGAGGAATGCAGGGGAGGAGGAGCGGGAACAGGAGGAGCGGAGGGGGCAGGAGGAATGCAGGGGAGGAGGAGCGGGGACAGGAGGAGCGGAGGGGGCAGGAAGAATGCAGGGGAGGAGGAGCGGGAACAGGAGGAGCGGAGGGGGCAGGAGGAATGCAGGGGAGGAGGAGCGGGGACAGGAGGAGCGGAGGGGGCAGGAGGAATGCAGGGGAGGAGGAGCGGGGACAGGAGGAGCGGAGGGGGCAGGAGGAATGCAGGGGAGGAGGAGCGGGGGCAGGAGGAATGCAAGGGAGGAGGAGCGGGGACAGGAGGAGCGGAGGGGGCAGGAGGAATGCAGGGGAGGAGGAGCGGGGACAGGAGGAGCGGAGGGGGCAGGAGGAATGCAGGGGAGGAGGAGCGGGGGCAGGAGGAATGCAAGGGAGGAGGAGCGGGAACAGGAGGAGCGGAGGGGGCAGGAGGAATGCAGGGGAGGAGGAGCGGGGACAGGAGGAGCGGAGGGGGCAGGAGGAATGCAGGGGAGGAGGAGCGGGGACAGGAGGAGCGGAGGGGGCAGGAGGAATGCAAGGGAGGAGGAGCGGGGACAGGAGGAGCGGAGGGGGCAGGAGGAATGCAGGGGAGGAGGAGCGGGGACAGGAGGAGCGGAGGGGGCAGGAGGAATGCAGGGGAGGAGGAGCGGGAACAGGAGGAGCGGAGGGGGCAGGAGGAATGCAGGGGAGGAGGAGCGGGAACAGGAGGAGCGGAGGGGGCAGGAGGAATGCAGGGGAGGAGGAGCGGGGACAGGAGGAGCGGAGGGGGCAGGAGGAATGCAGGGGAGGAGGAGCGGGGACAGGAGGAGCGGAGGGGGCAGGAGGAATGCAGGGGAGGAGGAGCGGGGACAGGAGGAGCGGAGGGGGCAGGAGGAATGCAGGGGAGGAGGAGCGGGGACAGGAGGAGCGGAGGGGGCAGGAGGAATGCAGGGGAGGAGGAGCGGGGACAGGAGGAGCGGAGGGGGCAGGAGGAATGCAGGGGAGGAGCGGGAACAGGAGGAGCGGAGGGGGCAGGAGGAATGCAGGGGAGGAGCGGGGAAACAGGAGGAGCGGAGGGGGCAGGAGGAATGCAGGGGAGGAGGAGCGGGGACATGCAGGAGCGGAGAGGGGGCAGGAGGAATGCAAGGGAGGAGGAGCGGGGACAGGAGGAGCGGAGGGGGCAGGAGGAATGCAAGGGAGGAGGAGCGGGGACAGGAGGAGCGGAGGGGGCAGGAGGAATGCAGGGGAGGAGGAGCGGGAACAGGAGGAGCGGAGGGGGCAGGAGGAATGCAGGGGAGGAGGAGCGGGAACAGGAGGAGCGGAGGGGGCAGGAGGAATGCAGGGGAGGAGGAGCGGGAACAGGAGGAGCGGAGGGGGCAGGAGGAATGCAAGGGAGGAGGAGCGGAGGGGGCAGGAGGAATGCAGGGGAGGAGGAGCGGGGACAGGAGGAGCGGAGGGGGCAGGAGGAATGCAGGGGAGGAGGAGCGGGGACAGGAGGAGCGGGGGGGCTTTTAGGAGAGCCGCTCGGCACATGAATTTTGAATTCGCGCCTCAGACGGAAGTGGCTATTAGACAATTCTATAGTAGATGTGTCTTTAGAATTTGTCATATCTCCCTGATGAAGGGGCCACAGTGTCCCGAAAGCTTGCTATGTTACCATCTTTACAGTTTGCCATTAAAAGCTATCAACCACTGAGGACTCTCAGATTGTAATATTTTTCTATACTGGATAACATGGTATAACAATTTTTTACCTTATAATAGTGGGAAAGTCTCCCCTAGACGGCAACATGCAGCTGGAGAAAGTCAGGACTGTATTGAGGAATCTCGGGGTGGTTGACCAATTGGGAGAAATGGAGATTGATACCTTGAACTCCTCAGACCTTCCTTGGTCTCATATTGGATTCCGGGTCCCAGCGTTGCCTCCTTCCTCCAGAGAAGCAGCAGAGCGTTATCTCATTAGTGTCAGAGACTATACACCACCCTTCGATGACTGAGCAGAACCATGTCCCTACTAGGCACATTAATCTCTTGCTTCCCGGCAGTCCCTTGGGCTCAGCTTCACACCAGATAGTTTCAGTGGGAGGTCCTCCAGGATCAGACTCGCATTGCAGACTACTTACAGGGAATTCTTCTTCTTTCTTTAGAGACTGTAGAGTCGCTAAGATGGTGTCTTCAGAGGGATCATCTGACATCAGGCATTCCCTTGGCGCTTCCTGTGTCAGACGTAATCACAACGGTCTCAAGCTCACAGGGTTGGGGAGCTCACCTCAGGGAACATGTCTTAAGGTACCGTTACACGCTTCAATGTCGTTAAGATCTCACCAACGATCTCAGGGGCGCGGTCGTTAGGACATTGTTGGTGAGATGTCACTCCTCTAGATATTGTGCACGACGCACCAACGATGTAGTGAGCAGATATCGGTTGCACAACCCAGTGAACGATCCCTGCTCATTGCTGTGAATAGGTGAAGTCGTTACTGACATTATCGTGGTGTCACACACAACGATGCAGCAGGTCGGCTGATCCAGGATCGTCTGGTTATAGAACATGTTCTCAAACCTGCGATCAGCGATCCAACGATTTATCGTAGTCGTATCTGTGTTGCACGCAACGACGTCCTAGCGATGTCGTTTGAATGACTCTAAACCTGTGATGTTTGAGCGATATCTTACCGTGTACCTTTTCAGGGGGAGTGGCATCCAGATCATTCCCACATGTGATCCATTCTCTGAGAACTTTGGGCAATAAGGAAGGCCTTGGAGGGGTTTCTTCCTCTCCTGACGGGGCGACCTGTACGCACACTCTCCGACAACAGAGTCTTGGGTGCGTACATATACCACCAGGGGGGCACAAGATTTTTCTCTCTAATGACACACACCTGGGTCATCTTTCAGATAGTTCAGGCTCATCACTTGTCTCTATCTGCCCTTCACGACAAAACAGACATGGTAGCTCAGTTCTTCCTAGATCCCAGAGACAGGCCCCATGCTGTAGATGCGCTCCAGATACCATGTAGATCCAGCCTGCTTTATGCATTCCCTCCACTAGTTCTGATTCTGGCTGTCTTGCAGAAGATTCGGGACGATCGGGCTATGGTCATCCTAATTTCACCCATTACTGGCTTGGCTTATCTTCCACTTCTGAGGTGACCTTCTGTTGACGGGTCTGTAGTGAAATATGTATTTGAGGGGAATGGACGCTAAGCAGTTAAGGATTAAAATCTAAAACACTACACAAAAGTCATAACCTATGTTATCCAGCTAGCTTCCTGGATTGAGACTCCAATCTCACCAGGGGTCATCCTGCCAGCACGGCAATAAAACAACACTTCACACCTATAGCGAGCTTCAAAGGTACCTAATACAGCCGAACAGTTTGTATTTAATGTGGGAAAGAGATTGGGTTAAGACAAAAGAAAATGTTAAAAATTCATGTATGCATGGCTAAATTAGTGAGGGGCCCCGATCATAGTTCCAGAATTAGAGTATTAAAATGGAAAGCTGGTCTAGAAATCTGACCTCACGCCAGCCGAGAGTCTTTGTCACACATGTTGGGATAGCTGAAACACTTCTGTGAACTACATCCATTTTCTTTCCTCCCTATTGGGATACAGAATTCAAGCTGCAAAGTTTAGGGATTTCTGTAAGTTTTTCTCTTTTTATTTTATAACTTTCTTGCAAATTTGGATGTGTATTTTTATTTTTTCTTGTACTTTAATTTAAAAGATTAAAACTTTAATAAGTTTGAACCTCGTATGCTCTAAAGAACCCATAACCCTAGAGAGGGTGCAATCTTGTTGATTGTCTGATAGTCTTTGTTTAGGGGACTCATCTCCTCAAATCCAGTGAGTGGTGACAGCGTGTGTGAAGCGGTGTGCGTGGTCTGTGCTGAGGTGTTATTGATGCTCCCTTTCAGCATAGTTGCGTGCTGAATTGAGTGAGAGGAGATAGATTAACCCTTGCATGCGCAAACCCAGGTCACTTGCTGAGAAGTGGGTACGTGACAAATTGGTAAAATGTTCTTTTGTCTTTACCCATTCTCTTTCCCACATTAAATACAAACTGTCAGGTTGTATTAGGTCCCTTTGAAGCTCACTGTAGGTGTAAAGTGTTGTTTTATTGCTGTGCTGGCAGGATGCCCCCTAGTGAGATTGAAGTCTCAATCCAGGAAGCTAGCTGGATAACATAGATTATGACCTTTGTGTAGAGTTGTAGAGTTTAACCCTTAACTGCTTGGCGTCCATTCCCCTCAAATACATATTTCACTACAGACCCGTCAACAGAAGGTCACCTCAAAAGTGGAAGATAAGCCAAGCCGGTAATGGTTGAAAAAAATGAGTATGAGGAGAAAACCAAGTAGAAGCTCTACAAATAAGCTGTAAAGGTTCATTAGCCTGTTTCGCCCAGGAAGTGGCAACGGCTCTGGTGGAATGTGCGCTACATATATATTTCGCTACAGGGTACTTGAAGGGGTGGTCCCTACCTAAGTCTTTCCTTTTTCTGGTATCTCTCAGGTAGTGATGTCATGGCAATGATGGAAAAAGCTACATTACTTACCGGTAATGTTTTTTTCTGGAGTCATGGCAGCACCACCCCATCCCCCCACGCCCCTTTCTCTGCCCCATAGTGATTTATTTCTTTTTTGGTGGTGGCATGTACTAATGATTTTTTGGTAGTCCTCTCCATACTCTGTAACCAGCTGAGTCATAGAGGAGGTGCCGCCCTTTTTATTTCGGGGGTTTTCTGTCCTGGATGGACGGACCCTAACCCTCAGGTGGTGCTGTCATGGCTCCTGAAAGCATTGCTGGTAAGTAATTTATCTTTTTCTGCTCGCGCCCTCCCTCATGTTTGACTCTCCCTTTCTTTAGGGCAGTTCAGGTCGGTGACGTCCTTTGTGTCTCGTGTTTCTCACATTCTGAATTTCAGCTCAACAAGTCACATATACCAGTGAGGTTTGTATCTGTATGACCCATGTATGTGAGCTCTATCCATGTACCAGAGTGCCAGTCTGCCATGTGTATGTGGGTTGGTGAGTGTGATATATTCCAGGCCAGAAGCACATATAATCTCCTCCACCCCGTAACTGATGGGAGACCCTGAATAACACAAGCACTAATTGCTGCCACCAGCTTCTCGTTTAATAGAAGTCCGGTCCGTGGTCAGGATTATAGCGGGTCACAAACCAACCCAGGGAGTGTTACATGAGCACACGGACGTGGGAGGTCGTGATCGAGATAAGAGAGCAACTCAAGATTAATTTTATATATTGAATCGCTGTAGAGGCACAGTAGAATAATATTCACGGGTATTATAAAGATATTACAGATGTTAGTCAGTTACGCGAATAAAAGATCATTGAAAATACACACAAATTTGCAGACAAATGAGATCAGTTACCAGTCCCCTGCTGCTGCTGCTGCTGGTGGCTACACAGAGGCAGCATCGGGCCACCAGGTTCTCTTAAGTATACTCTGGCTTATGATGTAATAAGGCCTCCTCAGGGGTATTACACTGACGAGATATGGCAGGGGCCTTTTTAGAACCTCCTTTCCCTAGTGACCTCATGTGCTTGGCTTTTTCATACCTAAACAATGGCTATGAAGCTGCAGCCTTTCCCATAACTGCCTGGGATCGTCGTAGAAGATTAGATAATGCTGTCATATTTTTGGCTATGATTTTAGCTTTACGACAGTAGGACACATGTTACGTTTATGATCGTCCCACTGTCCAATATTAATTTTGGGATAGTGAGGAAAGTCATACAGTTTGCATAAATATGCGTTCTGGTCCTATACTTCTCCAGGTGTCATATTTATAATTGTCATATTTAAGCGAGTGATGTGTAGTGAGATATTAAGTCTCCTTTCCCTTGGCTCCTGTTTGTCTGTGTTGTGTGTGAAGCTTCTTTGACACCTCTTGGCAGAAGGAAATTACTTCTCACCTCTCTGCAGGTCTGTGCGGGGTCTTCCGTTTGTACAATTCTCTCTGGTACCAATGTGTCACCTAGCTCCTAGTTAAGGAGCCGTCATTGTGTGACAACAGTTAGCCAGGAAATTAATATGCTCAGGTTAATTAACAGATCCAGGAGATTAATCCTCAGGCCAAAGGATGGGGCTCTCTCTTTGGAGTGAGGGTATGATGCTGACAGCTTAACAATATGGCTGCTATAGGAATATTGCTTGATACCCTTATTACTTACCTGGAGTGTATGTAAGCCCGGCTCCCTGTACCCAAGTGCTGGTCTGTGAAGTGTATAAAAGCCTGGGTCCCTGTACCTGATGCCGGTCTGTGAAGTGTCTGTACCTGATGCCGGTCTGTGAAGTGTCTGTACCTGATGCCGGTCTGTGAAGTGTCTGTACCTGATGCCGGTCTGTGAAGTGTCTGTACCTGATGCCGGTCTGTGAAGTGTCTGTACCTGATGCCGGTCTGTGAAGTGTCTGTACCTGATGCCGGTCTGTGAAGTGTCTGTACCTGATGCCGGTCTGTGAAGTGTCTGTACCTGATGCCGGTCTGTGAAGTGTCTGTACCTGATGCCGGTCTGTGAAGTGTCTGTACCTGATGCCGGTCTGTGAAGTGTCTGTACCTGATGCCGGTCTATGAAGTGTATGTAAGCCCCGTCCCTGTACCTGATGCCGGTCTGTGAAGTGTCTGTACCTGATGCCGGTCTGTGAAGTGTCTGTACCTGATGCCGGTCTATGAAGTGTATGTAAGCCCCGCTCCCTGTACCTGATGCCGGTCTGTGAAGTGTCTGTACCTGATGCCGGTCTGTGAAGTGTCTGTACCTGATGCCGGTCTGTGAAGTGTCTGTACCTGATGCCGGTCTGTGAAGTGTATGTAAGCCCCGCTCCCTGTACCTGATGCCGGTCTGTGAAGTGTCTGTACCTGATGCCGGTCTGTGAAGTGTCTGTACCTGATGCCGGTCTGTGAAGTGTCTGTACCTGATGCCGGTCTGTGAAGTGTCTGTACCTGATGCCGGTCTATGAAGTGTATGTAAGCCCCGCTCCCTGTACCTGATGCCGGTCTGTGAAGTGTCTGTACCTGATGCCGGTCTGTGAAGTGTCTGTACCTGATGCCGGTCTGTGAAGTGTCTGTACCTGATGCCGGTCTGTGAAGTGTATGTAAGCCCCGCTCCCTGTACCTGATGCCGGTCTGTGAAGTGTATGTAAGCCTGGGTCCCTGTACCTGATGCCGGTCTGTGAAGTGTCTGTACCTGATGCCGGTCTATGAAGTGTATGTAAGCCCCGCTCCCTGTACCTGATGCCGGTCTGTGAAGTGTCTGTACCTGATGCCGGTCTGTCATATTCTTCTTCTTTTCATCTCCAGGTTTCCTGACCTGTACTTTAAGGTGCAGAGAATTGACGGTGAGCGCGGCCATGACGGCTACATAGCGGACAGTGTTCACACCACACTCTATCAGGTAGAGCTGCACACACAGGACTTAGTCTTCACACCCCAAGACGTTTTCCACGATTTTCACGTTACACCCACAAACTTAATGTTGGTATCACATTAAATCCCTTTAAAATACAGGGGGGGGGGGGGCATTTATATGGATGCACCTAAATAAATGGGAATGGTTGGTGATATCAACTTCCTGTTTGTGGCACATTAGTATATGAGAGGGGGAAACTTTTCCAGATGGGGTGACCATGGCGGCCATTTTGCAGTCGACCATTTTGGATCCAACTTTATTTTTTTCAATGGTAAGAGGGTCATGTGACCCATCAAACATATTGAGAATTTCATAAGAAAAACGATGCTGTGCTTGGTTTTAACGTAACTTTATTCTTTCATGAGTTATTTACAAGTTTATGATCACTTATACAATGTGTTGACAGTGCTGCCCATTGTGTTGGATTGTCCATACAACCCTCTTCTCCCACTCCTGACACTGATAGCAACACCGCAGAAGAAATGCTGCACAGGCCTCCAGGATCCGCTGTGTCAGATGCTGCACAGGCCTCCAGGATCCGCTGTGTCAGATGCTGCACAGGCCTTCAGGATCCGCTGTGTCAGACGCTGCACAGACCTCCAGGATCCGCTGTGTCAGAGGCTGCACAGGCCTCCAGGATCCGCTGTGTCAGATGCTGCACAGGCCTCCAGGATCCGCTGTGTCAGATGCTGCACAGGCCTTCAGGATCCGCTGTGTCAGACGCTGCACAGACCTCCAGGATCCGCTGTGTCAGAGGCTGCACAGGCCTCCAGGATCCGCTGTGTCAGAGGCTGCACAGGCCTCCAGGATCCGCTGTGTCAGAGGCTGCACAGGCCTCCAGGATCCGCTGTGTCAGAGGCTGCACAGGCCTCCAGGATCCGCTGTGTCAGAGGCTGCACAGGCCTCCAGGATCCGCTGTGTTCAGAGGCTGCACAGGCCTCCAGGATCCGCTGTGTCAGAGGCCTGCACAGGCCTCCAGGATCCGCTGTGTCAGAGGCTGCACAGGCCTCCAGGATCCGCTGTGTCAGAGGCTGCACAGGCCTCCAGGATCCGCTGTGTCAGAGGCTGCACAGGCCTCCAGGATCCGCTGTGTCAGAGGCTGCACAGGCCTCCAGGATCCGCTGTGTCAGAGGCTGCACAGGCCTCCAGGATCCGCTGTGTCAGAGGCTGCACAGGCCTCCAGGATCCGCTGTGTCAGAGGCTGCACAGGCCTCCAGGATCCGCTGTGTCAGAGGCTGCACAGGCCTCCAGGATCCGCTGTGTCAGAGGCTGCACAGGCCTCCGGGATCCGCTGTGTCAGACGCTGCACAGGCCTCCGGGATCCGCTGTGTCTGATTCTGCACAGGCCTCCGGAATCCGCTGTGTCTGATTCTGCACAGGCCTCCGGGATCCGCTGTGTCTGACGCTGCACAGGCCTCCGGGATCCGCTGTGTCTGATTCTGCACAGGCCTCCGGGATCCGCTGTGTCTGATTCTGCACAGGCCTCCGGGATCCGCTGTGTCTGATTCTGCACAGGCCTCCGGGATCCGCTGTGTCTGATTCTGCACAGGCCTCCGGGATCCGCTGTGTCTGATTCTGCACAGGCCTCCGGGATCCGCTGTGTCTGATTCTGCACAGGCCTCCGGGATCCGCTGTGTCTGATTCTGCGCAGGCCTCCGGGATCCGCTGTGTCTGATTCTGCGCAGGCCTCCGGGATCCGCTGTGTCTGATTCTGCGCAGGCCTCCGGGATCCGCTGTGTCTGATTCTGCGCAGGCCTCCGGGATCCGCTGTGTCTGATTCTGCGCAGGCCTCCGGGATCCGCTGTGTCTGATTCTGCGCAGGCCTCCGGGATCGGCTGTGTCAGAGGCTGCGCAGGCCTCCGGGATCGGCTGTGTCAGAGGCTGCGCAGGCCTCCGGGATCGGCTGTGTCAGAGGCTGCGCAGGCCTCCGGGATCGGCTGTGTCAGAGGCTGCGCAGGTCTCCGGGATCCGCTGTGCTGACTCAGGGGGTGAATACTAATGCACCTCCCAATTGTCAGATTTACATGGATTCTTTCTTTCACAGTCACAGGTTCTTGTTCTTGTTGGGATCACGGTGATGTGGTTTCAGCTCGGCTGCAGGAATATCCCATCCTGGATGATTTGTTGGTGCCTTTGTGAGGAGGAGGATTGTGCAATGTGTAGTGTAAAGCCCCTTCCATTATTCTCCTCCAGTGTGTGTCTCCTCCGGTGGCGCACATTGTACATCGCTCTCCTCTTCACCTTCATGTCTTCCAGTCTTCTGGCTTGTGGCAGCTTTCAGGCTGTGATGGAGGTTGTGAGACACGAGGTGAGAATCTCTTCCCTTCTCTCTCCTCACCCTCCACCACAGCACCCAGGAGGATGTGGCCTCCCAGTCCTAATAGGAAACAGGAGGTTAAATAGTCTCTTCCACCTCCTATCACCGGTGTCCTGTCCCTATGAGGCATGAAGAGATTCTCCTGAGACTGGTAGGGCAGCGGGTCCATCTGGCCGGGCAGCGGGTCCTTCCTCCCTCAGGGATGAACAGGACTCCACCACTCTTTGGTGTGTGCAGATAAAGCTGAGCGGTGGACAGGACGGACCCCAAAAGGGGTAAAAGGGTCATTCTCTGACGACAGCAAGAAGGAAAGTGTCAGGTAGGGGCAGCATTTCCAGATTTCTCTCCCAATGATGGAGAGTTACATCAAGATGCACAATACTACAAATGTGGAGTAAAGAATTCACCATTAACCGAGTGCATTTTACTCACTCCTGCAACTCCCTGGCCTCCGTCCTCCTTCAACTCCCTGGCCTCCGTCCTCCTTCAACTCCCTGGCCTCCGTCCTCCTTCAACTCCCTGGCCTCCGTCCTCCTTCAACTCCCTGGCCTCCGTCCTCCTTCAACTCCCTGGCCTCCGTCCTCCTTCAACTCCCTGGCCTCTGTCCTCCTTCAACTCCCTGGCCTCCGTCCTCCTTCAACTCCCTGGCCTCCGTCCTCCTTCAACTCCCTGGCCTCCGTCCTCCTTCAACTCCCTGGCCTCCGTCCTCCTTCAACTCCCTGGCCTCCGTCCTCCTTCAACTCCCTGGCCTCCGTCCTCCTGCAACTCCCTGGCCTCCGTCCTCCTGCAACTCCCTGGCCTCTGTCCTCCGGCAACTCCCTGGCCTCCGTCCTCCGGCAACTCCCTGGCCTCCGTCCTCCGGCAACTCCCTGGCCTCCGTCCTCCGGCAACTCCCTGGCCTCCGTCCTCCGGCAACTCCCTGGCCTCCGTCCTCCGGCAACTCCCTGGCCTCCGTCCTCCGGCAACTCCCTGGCCTCCGTCCTCCGGCTCCTGGAAGTGACATCAGACACCGGAGTCACTTTCACAGTGGAACATGTGGATCCTGGAAGCTCTACAGCGGCCGCCTCATGGAGGGAGAACATGGAGTTACACCTGGGGGTGCCGGCATGATGGAAACCCTCAGACCACATCCCTAAAATCCCTGCAGAAGATGCCCCGGGTCGTCTTACCTGTGGCCCTCATGTAAGTCCCTGCAGGAGGGAAGGTGCGGGGCCCAGCGCTGACCCAGGAGAAGTGTCTTTCCCTCTGTTAGGGTTCAGCCACTATCGCCTTCTCTCCTTTATTATAGCAGAACGAGGATCAGTCAGAAGTTAAGGAAATTCACAATAAGAAGCTTTCCTTACACCCAGACAGTCAGGACTGGACAGAAAAGAGGAAAAACCTTCATAATTGGAGGAATTGAAAGGAGAGATCCAATGTGCCCCGGCCTCATCTCATTATACTCTGGAAGGAAGGAAGGTCGCTGTGATTGAATCAGATACAGATGAGTGGACGATCATCCGGATCACCATAGAAGTGAAGGAAGAATCGGCTCAGCCTCAGGACTGATTGTTTGGGGGATTAAGATCCAGGAATAAATGAGTATTTCCCATCCATAATAATATCCAAGAATCCTGGAAGAATGGAGACATCCTGAGAAGCGTCTCCTCACTCCCAGTGGATTCCCCTCAACAGATCTATTCCTAAACCCTGCTCAGAAAGGCCAAATCTACACGTGTGACCCAAGAAACTACTCCACCATCTGAGGATTCCTCTCCCATCAATAGGAAAGCGGATAGCATGAGAATAACTTGGGAATCCACTGCCATTACTCTGTCAATCAATGTAACTTCTACCTGTGTAGCAAGGTCCATTTATAGGACACTTAATCATCTAGATCCCATCTAGTGAAGGGATCCCCGGAGAAGATCTTCTGGCCTCTACCACTACTACAGAAGCCTCGGACCTTCAGCAGGATCTATCAGGAAGATCTTTAGTCCTGACAAATCCGTCCAGATGAGCTCAGATCATGGAGTATAATAAATCACATGGCACAAACAAAAAACATTATCTAAGGGACCTTTCACACTTGAGTTTTTTTCCTAATTTGGAAGATCAGGCAAAACCTAATTCTTGCGCCCCTTTCACATCAGCGGGTTTTTCAAATCGCGGCAGATGCGGTGAAAAAAAACGCATCTGCCGCGATTACCGCATAACCGCGACACTTGCGGCAAGCCGCATGCAATGTCTATGGGGCTTGCGGTAAGGGTGCGGCAGATGCAGTTTCGGCACTTGCGGCAGGTGCGGCCGCGAAAAAAAACGCAGTCAGCAGCGGTTTTTTTCGCGGCCGCACCTGCCGCAAGTGCCGAAACTGCATCTGCCGCACCCTTACCGCAAGCCCCATAGACATTGCATGGGGCTTGCCGCAAGTGTCGCGGTTATGCGGTAATCGCGGCAGATGCGGTTTTTTCACCGCATCTGCCGCGATTTGAAAAAACCGCTGATGTGAAAGAACCCTTACAGTATTTTGTACATTCACTTTAATTTTGTCAGGTAGAATCTTGTTGCGTCATGTTTTCTCCTGAAATCATTAAAGAGAATGGGCAAAAAAATGAATCCTGTAAGAATCAGGTGTTTTCCTGATCTTCCAAAGTGTGAAAGGGCCCTTAGCTGCTGTGTGACCCATCATTAACAATCATGGGTTTTCTTTTATGAAATGACATTTATAGTTTTAAGTGTATGAAATCATTAAACGATAGAAGTGATGCCACATGCACAAGTTTGTTATTTTTAAAAGAAAAAAAACTTTTTGTCTGTTTGAAAAATAAATAAAAATCTCTTGAACCAGGATACAATGTTCCTCTCATCCTCCAACATTGAAGTCTTTGTGCCGACGATGCGTCAGTGATGCCAGATATTCTGCATCCGCTTTTATCTCGTGTTGTGTAGCGTCATGATTTTGCTCTTTGAAGAAGACAATTCTGCATTTGTCCCTGACCTGCAGAATCTGTGATACATTGCATACCGGCTGCGTCACAACCTGTAGGTCACATGTCCCCTACACGTGTGACATGTGATCCGGCTGAAACATGGAGGTGCCAGCCAGAACACAAAGGTTATACAGGTCAATAGATCCGTAACTATCTGCAACTATTACCTGCGCAAATGTCAGCACAGCACAGGCCGTCACAGTGACTTTGCTGGCTGCCTATGTACTATTCGCATTTGCTGCACATTTTTACCAATACAATATAACAATGTGCAGCAAATGTGCTCTGGTTGGCCTATAACGTAAGAGTAACCCCCCTACCATCTGGAAAGTTCAGAAAGTCGTAGCATTAGGAGCCGTAACACCAGGTACTTACAGGAAGGCCATTATTCTCATGGAGGTTCATTCAGAACAATAAGAAATGTATCGCCTACAAGAGATTCAAGATGGAATCTATCAAATCCACCATTTGAGTTCAAGATGGCATGTACCGATCTCCAGGATGCATTATCACATAATCTGAAGGCTGGCAATCCTGGAGGGGAGTCTGATCCGACACCTCCAATTCTAAGTCCTACCATTGTGAGTGTCCTCAGCACCTCACGTGTGGATGATGGTGGAGGTGATGGCTCAGGAAGCAAGGGATGGTCATAGCCCCTTATCTGGACGACTTTCTGGTAGCGGCTCCCACTGAATCTCTTCTAAAAAGACGGGTACAGCAGCTGATCCAGATGATAACATCTTTAGGGTGGTTAAGTCTGATCTGGGGTGAATGATCTCATGCATACAGATGATAACGTGGGCTCAGGTGCATACGGGAACCCTCCAGTCTTACATCTGATCCCACTGGAATGGGTCACCTTCACATCCCCTCTACAGTAAGATCCTCACAGAAATGCTGGCTCAGACCAGAAAATCTAAGGGATTCCTGGATACAATGTGCCATGGTGCCAGCGAGAGGCCGGTGAGCTGTGGTCTCTCAGGGAATCTCCTGGGCAGAGCACAATCTGCAATCCCTATCAGCGCTTTACCTAAAACTCCAACTAACGTACAGGCAGAAGGATCTTCTCTCAGGAGAATGGTGTCACCAACTAGAAATGATAACCGACATCTGGGGCCATCCAGAGATAGACGTGTTTACAAACCATCGTGATGCAAAACACACATCATTACTTTCCCTACATCAGGACAATCCGTGTGCAGCAGTGGAGGCTCTCGCTCATCAATGGAGGTTCAGACTAACTTATTCTTCTTTCTCTCCAATTCTTTCCCTACAAGAAGAACTCAGACCATTAGGACAGAAGGAGTGGACACTACTGGCCATAGAGGACGTAATGAAGGCAGAAGAACCATTCATTCTCCTAACAGAGGACCTTCTCCATCAGGGCCCAATTCTTCTCTAGGGGATTATCGTCCAGAGCAGTGAATACTCTGCATTTGTAACCAGTGTTCTACAATCTACTGAGTAGTCTGGAAGGTGTTCATACCTGGTTCTTCCCCTCCAGATGTATTTTCACCAAACCTTGCCAAGCTCTTGGGTTTCCTTCAAGACTGCCCAGAACAGGGACTGGATCCTAGCACCCTTAAGGTACAGGATTCAGCTGTCAGTACATGCGTTGGCCAGAGGCTAGATGACCACAAATGGGTTAAAAGATTCATGAGATCAGCGGCCCCAATTCACCCAAGAAAAAACTACATTTGTACCCCCTGGGATCTAAACTTCATCCTGACTGGATTCACCAGGATCTCCTTGGAGCCCCTATCATCCTCTGAGTAAATGCTCTTGGAAAGCTGATTTACAGTAACGGTGAGTTACCGGTCCTGTCCGTCTGAGCCGGATCTAAATATTAATGATGGGATTACATGTCTAGACCCATCTTTTTTCTCTCAAACTTCATCTGAATTTCACAGGTCTCGATCAATAATCTCTCCGTCCTATTGTCAGAATCCAAAAAATGATGGCGCATGCCGTACATCAGACATCTGTAGAATGATCCTCTATCTCCAGCAGGCTCAGACCTGGAGAACAGGTGACCTGTAAATACAATATGGAGGACGAAATAAGGGCAAGAAATCATCCAGACGTTCTGTAGTCAAGTGGATCAAGAAAGCCATGAGTCTTATAGTAGTCAAGATCTGTCTCCTCCAGAGGGCGCTCTCCACCCGAGCCATCTGTCTCCTGGGCCGAGAGGGCAGACGCTTCCATGGAGAATCTGCAGAGCGGCCACCTGGTCCTCCGTCCATTCCTTTACCAGGCACCATAGGCTGATGTCATGAGTAATGGTGATCGAGCCTTTGGAAGGAAAGTCCTTCAAGCTATAGTCCCTCCCTAGATATTTCTTTGGTATTCCTCCTGTGTGCTGTAGTGGAGGGTGAGGAGAGAAAACTGACTTGCTGATAAATGTCTTTTTAGGAACCCTCCACGACAGCACCAGTAATTTCCACTCATTTATATATTTTTCTTGGTGGTTTCCCTGCCTTGTGTAAGTAAATCTTAGAACTCCATTTGCCATAGGTCCTTGATAAAACACTAGTGATGGGAGGGACAAATGAACCTCTATGCTCTCTGCTCTATTAGGACTGTGCTGTCGTGGAGGGTGAGGAAAGAAAGAGAATTGCTGCTAAGTCTCATTTTCTTTTTTATTTTTGCCATATTTCTGCAGGTAAGACCTCATTTATACTCATTTTGTCAACAATTGTTTTCAGATAATCCCAATAACATTTCAATTTGTGGATGTAACATGAAAAAATGTGGAAATGTTCACTGGAAATTAATATTTTTTCAAGACTCTGTATGTATGACACAGGTGAATGATGTGGCTCAGTGCGGCCAGCTGAGGACGGGTGATGCGGACCGCTGGGGACGGGTGGTGCAGCCGGCTGGGAATGGGTGGTGCGGCCGGCTGGGGATGGGTGGTGCGGCCGGCTGGGGATGGGTGGTGCGGCCGGCTGGGGATGGGTGGTGCGGCCGGCTGGGGATGGGTGGTGCGGCCGGCTGAGCATGGGTGATGCAACTGGTTGGGGACGGGTAGCCAGAGATGGGCATCCTGGCTGGTTGGGCAGCTTGGCTGGCTGGGGATGGGTGGTGCGGGTAGCTTACCTGGCTGGGGATGGACAACTCGGCTGGCTGAAGACGGTTGCATGGGGAAGGTTGGTGCAGCTGGCTGGGGACAGGTGACTAGAGATGGGCGTCCTGGTAGGTCGGGCAGCTCGGCTAGCTGGGGACGAGTGGTGTGGGCAGCTTGCCTAGCTGGGTAAGGGTGGCAGGGAATGGGCAACTGAAGATGGTTGGCTGGGTGACGGGTATGCGGTCAGCTGGGGACAAGTTGCTCAGCTGTCTGGGGACGGGTGGTGTGGCTGGCTAGGGACGGGTGGTGTGGCAGGCTGGGGACGGGTGGTGTGGCCGGCTGGGGACGGGTGGTGCGGCCGGCTGGGGACGGGTGGTGCGGCTGGCTGGGGACGGGTGGTGTGGCTGGCTGGGGACGGGTGGTGCGGCCGGCTGGGGACGGGTGGTGCGGCCGGCTGGGGACGGGTGGTGCGGCTGGCTGGGGACGGGTGGTGGGGACGGGTGGTGCGGCTGGCTGGGGACGGGTGGTGGGGCCGGGTGGTGCGGCTGGCTGGGGCCGGGTGGGGCGGCCGGCTGGGGACGGGTGGTGCGGCCGGCTGGGGACGGGTGGTGCGGCCGGCTGGGGACGGGTGGTGCGGCCGGCTGGGGACGGGCGGTGCGGCTGGCTGGGGACGGGCGGTGCGGCTGGCTGGGGACGGGTGGTGCAGCTGGCTGGGGACGGGTGGTGCGGCTGGCTGGGGACGGGTGGTGGGGCCGGGTGGGGCGGCCGGCTGGGGACGGGTGGTGGGGACGGGTGGTGCGGCTGGCTGGGGACGGGGTGGTGGGGCCGGGTGGTGCGGCTGGCTGGGGCCGGGTGGGGGCGGCCGGCTGGGGACGGGTGGTGCGGCCGGCTGGGGACGGGTGGTGCGGCCGGCTGGGGACGGGTGGTGCGGCCGGCTGGGGACGGGCGGTGCGGCTGGCTGGGGACGGGCGGTGCGGCTGGCTGGGGACGGGTGGTGCAGCTGGCTGGGGACGGGTGGTGCGGCTGGCTGGGGACGGGTGGTGGGGCCGGGTGGGGCGGCCGGCTGGGGACGGGTGGTGCGGCCGGCTGGGGACGGGTGGTGCGGCCGGCTGGGGACGGGTGGTGCGGCCGGCTGGCCATCTTTTGGAGGATGACCTTTCTCCTCACACTGACTTTTGTATCGTATGATAGGTGGGCAGTGTTTGCAGCTTTGTCCCCTCCTTTCCATCCCGTGACGGTCACGTGTTCTGGAGCAGCATGTTCCCTGCAGGCCTCTCGCACTCAGTGGATGAAGTATGTCGGATTCTCCTGCCTCATTTGCAGAATACGTAAGTTGTCCTATGCTGTGACCCTGTGCTCTGGCACCTGATCACCTGCACACAATCCTCTCCTCACAGAAATGACGTTCTTGGAGCTGGAGGTCGTGTACTTCTCACAGGTCCTAAAGGCAGTGGTAAAGTGACAGTGGTGCGAGCCGCCTGCAGTCGGCTGAATTTACACCTGTATCAGGTGGGTGCCGGCGTCCTCGTTTCTTCTTTGGATCCTGTCGGTGGGACTCACGATGTGTTTTTCAGGTTGAGTGTGCACGACTGTGCCGGGACAGCAGCGCCGGCAGCATCGCACGTCTGCGCTCCGTCTTCTCTCGTGCTCAGGACTGCGGAGCGTGCGTCCTTCTGCTCTGTCACCTGGATCTGCTGGGAAAGGACCGAGATGGATCTGGAGAAGACGCGCGCGTCCTGTCTGCCCTGTGCGGCCTCCTGCTAGAGAGCACAAAGCGGTACGTGTTCAGGCCGTCAGCGGGTGTGTATCATCCCCCTGCATATGGAGTGCACACTCATACTCTGTCTGTACAGGGAGCTGCCTTTTTTGGTTGTGGCCACTACGTCTCGGGCACAAGAGGTTCCTCTGGATCTTCAGTCTTGCTTTCTTCATGAGGTTTCCCTGAATTCCCCACAGAAGAGCAGCGTCTGTCTCTTCTGACTGCGCTGACCGCTCCGCTCCCGTTCAGCAGAGATGTGGACCTCGCTCACCTAGCGAGCAGGACTCCGGTGAGTTTAGGGGTGATGGTGGAGATGAGAAGCCTAGACTAAGGGTACCGTTACACGCTACAATGTCTTAACGATGTCACCAATGATCTCACAGGAGCGCGGTCGTTGGGACATCATTATCATTGGTGAGATGTCACACGTCTAGATATCGTGAACGACGCACCAATGATCCAGAGATCACACAGAGACACAGCCAATGATCTTGGCGTTCGTTATCACGCTGTCACACGGCAACTACGTGAACGACGCCAACCTCAAAGTGGGCGCAGTTTGTGACACCGGCTGGGAGATAGGCGTGCAGATTGTCGTACCACGCCCCTACAACACCGAATGGTGGCCACAGCTGCGTTACCATTGGTCAGCCTTGTCTGGCAAGATGGCCACTTGATTAGCGCTCTTGCCCTTTCAACCATCTCGCCATTCAAGGCTGTATTCATTTGGTGATGCCTGTGCAAGCCACTGATGTATCCCCAAATTGTCACACATGAACACTCGTGTCTGCACTGTTACCAATACAATGTATGGCGATGTGTACACAACACTATGTACATACGTGTCTGCATATTAGGATGCATGGAGTAATCATGTGTCTGTGCATGTATGTATCAGGACACCAATGTGTACATGTATATGGTTGCTCATGTGTACAAATGTGTGTATGTACTTTGCATCTCTGAATTAAAATCCTATATATTGACATACTTTAGGTACCAATGTGGCAGACATACATGACCAATGACGTCCGGAAGGTTGCCATATGTGTATATTTATTAGATATGGTGCACATGTTGCCTCCTACATTAAAAAAAAAAGGATGTAACATAAGCACATCCACATATATATAATATATAGGACTGCTCAAATCTATGGTTACACAAATTGTTTATTTCCGTGCACCCGCAGGCAGCTAAACGCCTAGAGAAGAGGATGGTGACTCCAATGAGTCTCCTGGTCTAAATGTGTTTAATGATGGTGTAAAGGGTAAACCAGTCAATGAGTCTCCTGATCACAGCAAATATGGCGCCTTTCCCATAACCAGCCAATAGGAACACACTAGTGACCACCAATCGGCGCACATGGGGCGCTGAAAACACAACGCCAAGGCACGCCTACCGCCTATGGGATTGGTTTCACCATCGTTATGGCGGTGTCACACACAACGATGCAGCAGGCTGGGTGATCGAGGATCGTCTGATTGGAGAACATGTTCTAAAATCTACGATCAAACGATTTATCGCAGTCGTATCTCGGTGTCGCACGCAACGACGAGCTAACAATGTTTGAACGACTCCAAACCCGTGACGGTTCAGCGATGTCGTTCACAATATTGTACCGTGTAACGGGGCCTTTCTGGACGTGCTCTGATATAGAAGAGCTGGGCTTGTCAGTTACTTTTCTGGCTGATGTATACACTAGAGAGCCGCCCATCACATCCTGGCCTCAGCAGTGACTCTGACCGTCCTTCTCTGCAGGGCTTTGTGGTTGGGGATCTCTGTGCTTTACTATCCAGAGCTGGACGCATCTCCTGCACCAGGATCCGCACTTCATGGTTAGTCCCTGTTCATGTCTCTAGTCACTTGCTGTTGGTTTTACATCTTCTCTATCCTCCATCTTCTGGTTCCTCCTTCCCATTTTCCCTACATAATGTTTCCTAAGGCTTCTCCTGCCTCCCTGGACTACAACCACTTCTATTTCAGTCTCCGCTGCATTCTCTGCTGTGTCTTTACTTTATGCAGCGCTCTGTCAGCAAGGATGAGGACGGCCTCTTAGCTGCTGGTTTCCCCAGTTTCTCCCTGTCTGTCCCGTTCTCTTTCTCTCCTGACTCCGCCCTTTCTCTCCTGACTCCGCCCTTTCTCTCCTGACTCCGCCCTTTCTCTCCTGACTCCGCCCTTTCTCTCCTGACTCCGCCCTTTCTCTCCTGTGTCCTCACTGTATTGTCTCTTCAGCGCTCTCTCGGAGGAGGATGAGGACGGCCTCTTAGCTGCTGGTTTCCCCAGTTTCTCCCTGTCTGTCCCGTTCTCTTTCTCTCCTGACTCCGCCCTTTCTCTCCTGACTCCGCCCTTTCTCTCCTGACTCCGCCCTTTCTCTCCTGACTCCGCCCTTTCTCTCCTGACTCCGCCCTTTCTCTCCTGACTCCGCCCTTTCTCTCCTGTGTCCTCACTGTATTGTCTCTTCAGCGCTTTCTCGGAGGAGGATGAGGACGGCCTCTTGGATGCTGGTTTCCCCAGCTTCTCCCTGTCTGTCCCGTTCTCTTTCTCTCCTGACTCCGCCCTTTCTCTCCTGACTCCGCCCTTTCTCTCCTGACTCCGCCCTTTCTCTCCTGACTCCGCCCTTTCTCTCCTGACTCCGCCCTTTCTCTCCTGACTCCGCCCTTTCTCTCCTGACTCTGCCCTTTCTCTCCTGACTCTGCCCTTTCTCTCCTGACTCTGCCCTTTCTCTCCTGACTCCACCCTTTCTCTCCTGACTCCGCCCTTCTCTCCTGTGTCCTCACTGTATTTGTCTCTGCAGCGCTCTCTCAGAGGAGGATGAGGACGGCCTCTTGGCTGCTGGTTTCCCCAGCTTCTCCCTGTCTGTCCCGTTCTCTTTCTCTCATGACTCCGCCCTTTCTCTCATGACTCCACCCTTTCTCTCATGACTCCGCCCTTTCTCTCATGACTCCGCCCTTTCTCTCATGACTCCGCCCTTTCTCTCATGACTCCGCCCTTTCTCTCATGACTCCGCCCTTTCTCTCCTGACTCCGCCCTTTCTCTCCTGACTCCGCCCTTTCTCTCCTGACTCCGCCCTTTCTCTCCTGACTCTGCCCTTTCTCTCCTGACTCTGCCCTTTCTCTCCTGACTCTGCCCTTTCTCTCCTGACTCTGCCCTTTCTCTCCTGACTCTGCCCTTTCTCTCCTGACTCTGCCCTTTCTCTCCTGACTCCGCCCTTTCTCTCCTGACTCCGCCCTTTCTCTCCTGACTCCGCCCTTTCTCTGCTGTGTCCTCACTGTATTGTCTCTGCAGCGCTCTCTCGGAGGAGGATGAGGACGGCCTCTTGGATGCTGGTTTCCCCAGCCTCTCCCTGTCTGTCCCGTTCTCTCTCTCCTGACCCCTCCCGCTCCCTTTGTCTCCTGACTCCGCCCTTTGTCTCCTGACTCCGCCCTTTGTCTCCTGACTCCGCCCTTTGTCTCCTGACTCCGCCCTTTGTCTCCTGACTCCGCCCTTTGTCTCCTGACTCCTTGTCCTGACTCGCCCTTTGTCTCCTGACTCCGCCCTTTGTCTCCTGACTCCGCCCTTTGTCTCCTGACTCCGCCCTTTGTCTCCTGACTCCGCCCTTTGTCTCCTGACTCCGCCCTTTGTCTCCTGACTCCGCCCTTTGTCTCCTGACTCCGCCCTTTGTCTCCTGACTCCGCCCTTTGTCTCCTGACTCTGCCCTTTCTCTCCTGACTCTGCCCTTTCTCTCCTGTGTCTGTGTCCTCACTCTATTTGTCTCTGCAGCGCTCTCTCGGAGGAGGATGAGGACGGCCTCTTGGCTGCTGGTTTCCCCGTCACCTCTCAGGATTTGGATCGTGCTCTGGCTGAACTGCAGGACGCCCATTCTAAAGCCATTGGGGCCCCTAAGGTGGGTCCCTCCCTGCAGGACCTCCTCGGGGGGGTCATTAGCTGTCTCTGCCCCTGGTATTTAGGGTGGGGGCTCTGTTCTCTGTTACATTCCACCTCTCTTCTTGGCAGCGGGTCGCTCGGTTACTCGCGCAGCAGATTGGGCTTCACAATTTTGGTAGATTGTCATTTCTTGTTTTTGTTTTTTAGCATTTTTTTTTTATTTTAATCCCATTTCTTTTTTATAGGAGGGGGGGAGCACGTGGCCAACTGCATCCAACAGATGGACGATAACTAGAATGGGGAACAAGTGACTGGTCAGACTGAGGGAGGGGGGATAGGGTGACTGGTCAGACTGAGGGAGGGGGGATAGGGTGACTGGTCAGACTGAGGGAGGGGGGATAGGGTGACTGGTCAGACTGAGGGAGGGGGGATAGGGTGACTGGTCAGACTGAGGGAGGGGGGATAGGGTGACTGGTCAGACTGAGGGAGGGGGGATAGGGTGACTGGTCAGACTGAGGGAGGGGGGATAGGGTGTCTGGTCAGACTGAGGGAGGGGGGATAGGGTGACTGGTCAGACTGAGGGAGGGGGGATAGGGTGACTGGTCAGACTGAGGGAGGGGGGATAGGGTGACTGGTCAGATTGAGGGAGGGGGGAATAGGGTGACTGGTCAGACTGAGGGAGGGGGGATGGGTGCCCGCCGAAAGCTGAGTGCTGCTGGATTGGAGTAAGTGGCCTGGAAGCCCCGAGGCACGAACATGCTATTCTCTAGTGAGCCAGTGAAACGGTGAGACTCTGTAGCCTGTTACATTGTGTGTTGTGCCGGGTTATGTGTTATATGCCTGTGACTGCTGGGTATCTAATAAAGTCTTATCATTGTGTGGTTCCCTCCCCCTGTGTTGTCTGAGTAATGTCTGCACATGGTTAAGGAGGTCGGACGTTCAGTTGGGATGAGCCCTGATCATTGCGGTCTTTCTAAAGGCAGCCTGGCCAGCAGACGAGACCCACTGACCCCCGGGTCTCCACAGTTTGTGGCAGCAGTGGGACACTACTCAGCCTGGTTTATCCAGGGGAGCTGCAGGGGACTGGTGTTTGTGCACATCGTCCAAAGGCTCAACAGTCAGGGAGGCATATAACCAAACCCAGCAGGCCATAGGTGGGGCATTCAAGGTTCAGATGCTGCCATGTTCAACACCACCAGCTCAGCCATGGGACCGGAGTGAATATACCGCCACCACAAGAAACTGCAACTACAGGATCTGTGTGTGTTTCCACAGATCGGATTCAGGGACACTGACACCAAGTCAGATTTGATCCAGCAATTGGTCCGTCGGGATGCCCAGAATGATCTAGAGGATGATGAGGACCCTGCAAAGATTGACCCAGAAGATGTAAACTGTGTGCCACATCCTGAATCCAGTGACAGTCTGGAAACACACCGGTCCTAAGCAGCTTCAATCAAGGATATGTTGGCTGCATTGGGGCCCAACTCCTCAAGAGAACACAGGACTGGTGTTCTGCAATTAGTTTTGGGAATTCCACTTAAATCATGGCCAGCACCAGCTGCTCGATTAGGATTATTCTGCTACGCAGCAGTTATACATGTGAACGCCATGGACATATGGATGAAGATTGTCTCCAAAGCCGGGCTCCATGCCTGGAGCCAATCTGCCAGTCCAGGTCAGTGACGTACAGGCCCCGACACTACGAGAACCGGATTGTGCAAACACCCTGGTAAGCCCAGATATTGTTTCCCCAGGAGACAATTTACTATGTTCCCAATCATCCATCTCACTGGCTGAGGGTCAGTGTTCGGGCATCCCTCTGCCATGTGTGCAGTTGTACGGGGGAACCAACCAGGGAGAGGCCGATGTGGGGCTTAAAAACAGCGTCACCCCCCCTGTTGCTTTGGGGACTGACCAGGAAGAGATCGATGTGGGGTTTGTGGACAACGTTCGCCCACATCTGTTAGATCAAGGGCTAACCTGGAGAAAGTTGAAGTGGGGCTCATGGATGGCCTCCCCACATCGGTTATTGTGCAAAATGACCTAGGGCAAGGACTATCCAGCCTTTTTATCACAGCCATCACCCACATCTAAGAAGCCAAGCAGCACCCTGATGTGGATCTTGCACCCTGATGTAGATCTTGCACCCTGATGTAGATCTTGCACCCTGATGTGGATCTTGCACCCTGATGTGGATCTTGCACCCTGATGTGGATCTTGCACCCTGATGTGGATCTTGCACCCTGATGTAGATCTTGCACCCTGATGTGGATCTTGCACCCTGATGTAGATCTTGCACCCTGATGTAGATCTTGCACCCTGATGTAGATCTTGCACCCTGATGTAGATCTTGCACCCTGATGTAGATCTTGCACCCTGATGTGGATCTTGCACCCTGATGTAGATCTTGAACCCTGATGTAGATCTTGCTGCCACTCCTTCTGAGGATAACCCTGGTTCCCAGCCTCCATCATCTTCCTCTGAGCCAATAACAGTTAGTAAACCTAACCAGACTGTGGCCGTTGACTGGGGGCAAAATTGAAAGCAAAACGTTTATGAAAGACCAACTCACGGACCTCATCTTAGTGCTTGTCCGCAGTATGTCAGCCTATACTGGGAAAGGTAATCAGGGAATCGTATAGATGTAAGCCTCGATTGCTGACCTCACCCCTAAAATAGACAATGCTGCCAAGAGGTGAAGGATGGTTAGAGACTTATCACATCTGGCTGCCTAGTCTGGCTATTTAAGAAGTGGGAGGAATGTGAAGACATGGACTGTTTCAATATATAGCATGAGTTAAGTATCTTAAATTGGCCAGACATGTTGGTATTTTGTTTGTTAACTTGTGATAAGACACTCATTGTTTCTACCAGACCAGTCTGCCAGTGTCCAAAGTTTGTATTTACTAATGTAATGATCTCACCCCTCTATCAGACAAAGTCATGCCACAAGGAGAATTAAGTATGTGAGTCTTTTATTGTTCGGAGGATGTGTATTGCTAATTCACTGTAAATTACATCAGCCGCCATTGTTTTATTTTGAGCATTGCAGACAAAATGAAACTAGTCTCAGCCCCTTTCTGTCCACATCATTTAAATGATTATCCAGTCGGATTGAAATTCAGCCAATGAGAGCACAGTCTTATTCCACCAATCCTGAAGTCCACAATGTACTAAAATGAGAGCTCAGGGGTATATAAGGAGGTCTGTTAATATGCTAAATGGCTTCAATCTAGGGTCTGCAGACTTGGTTGGAATGCCATAACTTCAGTCTAGGCTCTTCGGCATCGGCTATGGGGAACAGAACCTGGATTATATTATTACATGAACTCCAGCATCGAATGCTGGGATTCGGCTGAGATATCAGAGACTGTGAGAAAGAAACCCAGGTTGGAACTATTTAGTCACCTGGCTACAGACTTTGCATTGCTCAGTCGGCTTCCTACGCTTGTCGCTATTCCTTTCTCGGTGGGTGCCTGCCGAAAGCAGGGTGCTGCTGAATTGGTGTAAGTGGCCCTGGAAGCCCTGAATGCATGAATATTGTAATCCCTGGTGAGCCAGCGGAATGGTGAGACTCTGTTGCCTGTTACATTGTTTGTTCTGCTTGGTTATGTGTTATATGCCGTTAACTGTTGGGGATTCAATAAAGTCTTACTATTATGGTTCCCTCACTCTGTGTTGTCTGAGTAGTGGTCTGACCATGGGTTAGGAGTTCAGGCGTTCAGTTGGGATGAGCCCCGGTCGATACTGTCTAAAGGCGGCCGGACCAGTGGATGAGAGAACCCACTGACCCCCGTCAGACAACAGGGTGACTGGTCAGACTGGTGAAGGGGGCATAGGGTGACTGGTCAGACTGGTGAAGGAGTGGATAGCGTGACTTGTCAGTTTATCTGGTCCCCGGCTGTCGGCTTTAGTGGAGTTGGTGCATCCTGGCAGCCTATCACAGCTCTGGCACAGCTCACCTCCTTTGTGTCCGGCCCATTAGAGCTCAGGCACAGCTCACCTCCTTTGTGTCCGGCCCATTAGAGCTCAGGCACAGCTCACCTCCTGCGTATCCGGCCCATAATAGCTCAGGCGCAGCTCACCTCCTTTGTGTCCGGCCCATTAGAGCTCAGGCACAGCTCACCTCCTGCGTGTCCAGACCATTCCTGATCATCCACAGCTCGCCTCCTGCGTGTCCGGCCCATCAGAGCTCTGGCGCAGCTCACCACCTTTTCTGTCCAAGCCCATTCCTGCTCAGGCACAGCTCACCTTCGTGTCCGCCATTGCACAGCTTTCCCTTGCCAGTCACTGCACTCTTCTACTCATGTTCATGTTGCTTTGCCGCCTCATGGCACTCTGCAGCTCGCCTCCTCTTCCTTAAGTGCCTGCTCCACATTGCTGGCAGGTGAGCGGTGAAGCAAAAAATGTGTTTCTTCTGGAGCGCAATATGGGAAATCTCTGCTTTTCAAATGGGCATTTCCTCAGCATCTTCTCTGTATAATCTTGCCCCATCTTTCTTCTCAGGTTCCCTGTGTTCACTGGGCTGATGTGGGTGGATTAGAAGATGCAAAGCGTCAACTCTTAGACACCGTGCAGTTTCCTTTAGAGCACCCCGAGATGCTGTCCCTGGGGCTCTGTAGGTCAGGGATTCTGCTTTATGGGCCTCCAGGAACTGGAAAAACCTTGCTGGCCAAAGCAGTTGCTACAGAATGTGCCATGACGTTCCTCAGGTAGGGAATGCTCCATGGGTCTGGTGAGTCTTCTGCTGCAATGTTAATCAGTAATATCATGGGGGGGGTGAGCCCTACAGCGCTTTCTCATTAATTGTTGCGGGTGTGTGTTACGATGCAGCACCCAGATTTGTGTATTAATATTATCTGTATTTTTCTTTGTAGCGTGAAAGGACCAGAATTAATTAACATGTACGTAGGACAGAGTGAAGAGAACGTCAGAGAGAGTGAGTCTCAAAACCCCCCTGCCATGATCTCTGTCCATTCCCTCCTGTGTGCTCTCTTCTCTCCATCCTACTGCATACCCTCTTCCTCGTGACCTAGTGCTCTCTGTCCCTCACACCCGCCACGCACCCTCTGTCCCCTTACCCGCTGCACGCCCTCTGTCCCCTCGTCCGCCGCGCCCTCCCTGTCCCCTCGTCCGCCGCGCCCTCCCTGTCCCCTCGTCCGCCGCGCCCTCCCTGTCCCCTCGTCCGCCGCGCCCTCCCTGTCCCCTCGTCCGCCGCGCCCTCCCTGTCCCCTCGTCCGCCGCGCCCTCCCTGTCCCCTCGTCCGCCGCGCCCTCCCTGTCCCCTCGTCCGCCGCGCCCTCCCTGTCCCCTCGCCCGCTCGCCACGCTCTCCCTGTCACCTCGATGCTGTTTTTGTTCCATCCCCGTCCAGTGTGTCTCATTGTCCTCTCTTTGCAGTCTTCTCCCGGGCTCAGGCGGCTTCTCCCTGTATTATTTTTTTTGATGAATTGGACTCTTTAGCTCCGAACCGGGGAAAGAGCGGAGACTCTGGAGGAGTGATGGACCGGTAAGACTGTTCTCTACCCTATATTGAGTCAATAACATTTTGTTGTCATATTTAGTTGGTAATAATCCCCATGTGATATGACCAGTGTATTTACGCTACCTGATAGAACTCTACACTGATAATTAAAATGTAATTAAGCAATGAATCATTTTTCTTTTATTTATCTCACCAGCCGGTCGTGTTGGAGTGGCGCGCCTGCCTGCCTGTGTGTGTCATATAAACATATATATACTGGTACACACACAGACTGTGTATATATATGTATGTATGTGTGTCTCAATAAATTATAGTATCATCAAAAAGATCAATTATTTCAGTTATTCAAGGTATAAAGTGAAGCGCATGTTGTGAGGACACAGCCTTTTGCACTGTGTCGGGGGTTAAATATTTCTAATTGACTAGATGTATTGGTCTTTTGTTTATCTCAGTCATTGTTTCTTGCCAGGCTGCTCAGAACCCCATTGTCTTAATTTGTGTATTGCTAATGTAATGTAAATTACCTCACCTCAATCTACATCACTCAAAAGAGAATTAAGGGCCACTTTACACACACCAACTTATCTGTCCAACTTCTGACCAACTTACTGGTTACAGTGAAATCATGGACACATTGTTACATTTTGTGGCTGTGTACAATGGAACAATGTGTCCATGATTTCACTGCAACCAGCAAGTTGTTCAGAAGTTGGACAGATAAGTTGGTGTGTGTAAAGTGGTCATAAGCGTTCGGCTTGAAATGCCAGCCAATAACAGAACAGCCTGATTCCACCAGTCTTGTTAGAACCCATATACCCTGAGGTGGGGGCTCGGGATATATAAAAAGGACTGCGTCATTCACCAGGCATTCATACGGTACATGGCTTCAGTCTAGGTGCTCCGGTCCCGATTGGAAGACGACAACCTCAGTCTAGGGTCTTCGGTCCCGACTAGAGGATCACATTAGTGATGAGCGAGTGTATTCGGCACTGTTCGCTATTCGAATGAATAGTACGTTATTCGCATTACTCCTTATTCTGCGAGTATTTGTGTACATCGCTATATTCGGATGTCCCGCCCTGCAGTTTTGGCACCTCCTCTGCAGCCACTAAACATGCTGGGCTTCTTAACCAATCACATTAATGCTGCAAGCATCTTGGTTGTGGCATTACTGTGATTGGCTGCCCGCCGAGCGTCATACGGTCTCTAAGTTCTGCCTCCGCAATTTTGCCCACATTGCATCCGGAGCCATTGTTGAAGATTCATAGGTACAGATCGCTAAGCTGCTGGGGAGAGTTGTTAGGCCTCTTCATAACACAGAAGCCCTTTTCAGGGCTAACTCTAGTGTCAGTGTAGATCTACAAGGGAGAGACATTGGAGCAGGGACAGCTAAAAGGATCCGTTCAGCAGCTGCATAATAACAAAACAATAGCCCTTTTGAGAGCTGAAGAGACAATACAGAGTTAGACTACAGGGAGGGCGAGTGACTCCAGCAGGGCCAGTGTCCAGCAGGGTCTGTGTCCAGCAGGGTCTGTGTCCAGCAGGGCCAGTGTCCAGCAGGGTCAGTGTGAAGCTGCAGTACTGCTAAATTTCCTACTGCCTGCTACAGACCTCGCACCAGGCTATTTAACCCGCTGGTGCTTCTGAGCAGAGGGAATGAACTCCCTCACCAATGACTTGTGGAACACATTACTAATACGGAAATTCTGGGGGAGTTTTAACCAGAAGGCAACTGGATTGACTATCTCCAAAATCTGATACGGACCAATGAACCTAGGACCCAACTTCAGCGAGGGTATCTTTATTGTAATATTCTTTGAGGATCGCCATACCTTATCTCCCACCTTGAAGACGGCCCCTGATCAGCGCTTCCTATCGGCCTTCTGTTTCTGCCTATGTTGAGACTCCCCAATGTTCCTCTTATGTTGAGACTCCCCAATGTTCCTCTTAATCTTCCGCCAAATATTACTCCCAGCCCTTGAATGGTGACCTCTACCCCAGGACACCCAGAACTTATCCTGGAGAATTCACCAAAGTGAGGCTGGAATCCATAATTATAGAGAAACCGTGAGGTCCCCGTGGACTGATTACCCCAAGTTCAGCCAGAGGAAGAAATGACGAGCAGTTCTCCTGATCAGCAACAAAACATCTCTGAATGTGTTCCAGAGACTGATTTCTTCTCTGTCTGCCCGGGAAATGGAGCGCACATAGAGTAATGTCCTTTTGTACAAATATCCTCAGTGCCCCCCCTTTAGTGGAAGGACTCACCTGATTTGGTTGTGCAAGTCACAACCAACTAACTCTGCTCTCTCTTATGGTCGCAGCAGGTGCCCAGCAAGAGTAAGGATCCAAAGGGTTAACAGAAAGTGCTGGGTTTCATAGATCCACCGCGCTGACCTCCAGTGCAGACAGAGCGATGGATAAAACTCTGTTCAATGGGTCATTTGCCTACCGGTTTCGTGATTTCAGTTATCACTTCATCAGGGCCATTTCTGTTAACCCTTCGTTAGATTCAGGGTGTCGGGGTCGTAGCGACAATACACTCCTTCACCAGTCATTCCAAATTAAACTAAGAGCATGGGGAACCCAAGTAAGAATGAGTCAGACAAGGTATCTGGTTCAATCTCAGTGCATGCTCAGCCACGGTCACAGCAACTAACTTTATTTCCGGGTACACAGCATTTTATACTCTAGGGACTAGGCGTGAAATAACCAGGACAAGGTGGGATTAGATGGGGGTTAGGTGGGGTTAGGCTAATATATCTATCCCTGTTAGTAATAATTAGTCATTTGTCTTCTCTGCTTAGTCCATCCTTCTTCTTGACAAGGTGCCATCTCTGGGCTCCTGGCATATAGGACATCTCAGATTTCTCCTGGCACTCCTTGGCACAGGCATCCAGGGACAGCTTATCTTCTCAGTTCTCATCCATCTCAACACAACAGTATCTTCTTTTCAGCAGACAGATATATCTATTGGGTACTAGGTTAAGGGAAAAACTTATTGTTTCTCATCTAGAGCATTAGTAAAAATATATAATATAAAAGTATATAAAGAAAATATAAGTATAGTGGAAAAGCGTATTTTCTACCTTGACAAGGGTGATAAGCAGAGAAGGACAAATCAATCCCCAAATTTTTGCAGAAGGCCCTCCAACATCTAGAGACGAATTGTCCTCCCCTATCAGACACAATATTAAGGGGAATCACATTAAATTCTACCACATGAACAATAAACAGTTTGGAGAGAGTTTCAGCATTGAGTAACCCAGATAATGGGATGGGACAAAGTGATGTTGTTTGCTGAATCGATTGACCACCACCCAAATAGCAGAGGTAAATCAGAAATGAAATCTATGGACAAGTGAGTCCATGGTCTTTCCAGAATTGGCAAAGTAGTAAATTCCCCGGCCGGCCGGCAATGCTGTACTTTGGCGCATGCGCAAGTTTCACACGCTAACACAAAATCTCTAATATCTTTATGCTTAGCGGACCACCAAAAGAGTCTAGAAACTGCCTTCTGGGTGGCAGTGACCCCAGGATGACCACAGAATCATGGAGTTCTTGTAAAAGACCTAATCTGAGATACACAGGAACAAACGGCTTTCATTCAGGGGTATTGGAAGGAGCCAAGGACTGAGCAGTATAAATGTCACCTTCCAGCTCCGAGGAAACCGTGGCCACAATATCCTGAGGAAGAATGGAGGAAGGAGGTTCCGGAGGAGACAACGTATAAGACTGTGGCATCCGCTCTTACATTCTTAGATCCAGGTCTGAACGTAATAGAAAAATAAAGACCATCAAGACTGTCTAGGGGTCAACAACTTGGCAGATTCAATATAAACTAGATTTTTGTGATCTGTCACCACAGTGACTGGATGAACGGCTCCATTCTTCATAAGGCAACTTGACAGCAGGTAACTCTTGATTACCCACATCATAGTGTCTATCAGCAGGAGAACATTTTTTAAAGTGAAAGTCACATGGTCGTAGGTTGGTTAAAGTTTTAGGTCCTTGAGACAATACAGCCCCCACCCCGACCTCAGAAGCACCTACCTCCACAATGAGCGACCTCTGGTTGAACAGGAGCAGACATAAAACATTTCTTCAAAGTTTCAAAATCCCCGACCACTTCTGGCGACCAAACCTTTAGCTCTACCCCTTTACGATTGAGGTCTGTAAGAGGCGACAATCTGAGAAAAACCTCTAATAAACTTCCTGTAATAATTAGTGAACCCTAAATAGCGCGGCAGGGCCCTGAGGTTGCTGGGTTGAACCCAATCAATGATGGCCTGCACCTTCCCAGGATCCATCTTAAATCCGGAGGCGGACACAATGAAACCCAAGAATGAGATTTCCTGAACAGAAAAGGTAGATTTTTCAATTTTAGCAAACAAACAATTATCTCTTAACCTTTGCAGAACTAAACTGACATGTTTATGATTGGAATCCAGGTGAGAAAATTAGAATATCATCTGAATAAAGCACAATAAATCTCAAAATATAATCAGAATATCATTCATAAAATTCTGAAAAATCACGGGTGCATTCGTAAGACCAAAAGGCATCACAAGATTTTCAAAAAGACCCTCCGATGTCAAAAACACTGTCTTCCATCATCACGCTCATGAATACGTATCGGGTTATATGCTCCTCTGAGAACCAGTTTAGAAAACCATTTGGCCCCTGAAAGCTGATTATACAGATCTGGGATGAGAGGAAGCAGATGTGTATTCTTCACAGTTATTTGGTTTAGTTCACAGACATCGAGGCAGGAACGAAGACCTCCATCTTTCTTTTTAACAAAAAATAAACCGGCTACAACCGGTAATGAGGAAGGCCGGATGTGACCTTTCCGTAACATTTCAGCAATGTAAACTGTCGTGGCTGTCTGCTCCGGACCCGACAAATTATACAAGCGAGCCTGGGCAATTAGACATTGGGAATGAGATTAATATCACAATCATAGGGAAGGTGAGGAGGTAAGATCTCTGCCTCTTATCCTGAAAAATCATCTCCGAAGTCTTTCAGATATTCCGGCAGACCCTCTAGAATAATGGAACAAAAACAATAGGGACCCCATTTGACAATATCTTTTAGTGATTGGATTATGATTATACATCCAAGGAATACATAACCCAATCCCAGCAGGTAAATTGTCCAAAACATAGCAGGAGATTAATTGTGAAGAGACCCCCCCCGAGTGTGAACTCCACAGTAACAAACTGAACCAAATTCTGGAGCAATGGAGTTCTATCAATGGCCACGATTTGAATGCGGCTTTCCAACTTAATTGTGCTTAATTCTATCTTCAGAACCAGTCCTGAATCAATGAAATTAGCCGCTGATCCACAGTCAATAAAGGCAAATGTTGACAAACACTGATTTTGAAAGAGAAGTTCAGTTCAGCATTCAACAATACTTTATCGGAGGAGTAAAAGCGTACCTGGAAGTCTGGGTCACCTCCTCAACAATCACCCAGACCTAGGCATTTCCATACGGCTTGTTTGCTGCAGGTCTTGTCAAGCAATCCTTTAAGAAATGAGCAGCTTGGCCACAATAGAGACAAAGTCCAAGTTCCCGACGGCGTCTCTTCTCATTGATCCTTGAACTGGCAGCTCCAACCTCCATAGGTTCCATCTCAGGAAACTAAGCCGGGTCAGATGGACAAAATGGGACCTCTTGTTGAACCTTATGTCTCTCCCGCATCCTCCGATCCATGCGGATAGCCTGGGTCATGGCCTCCACCAAACAGCCAGGTGGAGCATGTAGAGCCAGAGCGTCCTTCAGAGAATCTGAGAGACCCCTGAGGAATTGGCATCTGAGAGCTGCGTCATTCCACAGGGCATCAGATGTCCACTGCCGAAACTCAGTACAATAGTCTTCTGCTGTGCGGGTGCCCTGTGTCAGGTTCATGATCCTTGTCTCTGCCACCTTGACCCTGTCAGGTTCGTCATAGATCTGTCCTAAAGCATCAAAAAAAGGCGTACAACGAAAGAAGTTCAGGAGCAAGAGAGGGTAGGAAGAAGGCTCAGGTCTGAGGACCCCCCCCTCCCACAAAAGTGACATTATAACGCCCACCCACTGTGACATTCCCAGATGACCAAGGGTGCAAAGTACAATATAATTTACAACTCTCATTGAAAATTCTGAACTGGTCTGTTTCCCCTGAAAATTTGTCAGGTTCAGGGGCTCAGAGATCTGTCAGAAGGGTCAGAAGTCATGACAGCGGTCAGAGGAGAGAGAGTCTGAGGGGCAGGAAAAGCACCAGACATCTGGGCCTGTAACTGAGCCTGGGAGGCTGCTAATTTGTTCTGTTCCAAGGCCAGATCATGGACTAACTGAGTCAGATCCGCCACCTGATCACACAAAGTCCATAATGGATCCATAGGTGGAGAAAAAAAAATTAAAGTCAATTGTAATGTGACGCGAGTCACTACAGTAATAACTAATCTCTGATGTGCAGAAAAAGACTGTCATAATGCAAAGTAAATATAATAATATTACTACTTATTAGTAGTAAAGAGAGGTCAAAACAATCCAGGGTCAGCCCCAGAAAATGGAGCAGTAACAGCTAGGGATATCCAGAAGCGAAGTCCAATTCAAGCCGAAGTCAGGAAACCACAGGCACAAAACAGAATACAGAGGAGCAGGCAAAAAGAGGAATCGGGTCACAAGCAGAGAGTCAAGTCTGGTAAGGTAACTAATCAGGCAGGGTCTGGCTCAGAGCACAGAGAGATCAATCCTACACCTCCAAAGGCAAATGTACAATTGACACAGAATAGGGCAGCAAGCTTGCTGAAGTAGAGTCCTAATTAAGTGAGCTGAATGTAGGTGGTCTGCAGCACAGAGCCAGCCCAGACTGACAATCCCCACAACAACCTAGTAAAGGACAAAGGCAGTGTTGGAGATCGTGACAACCTCACTTAAAAAGATGTAACTGCTATGAAGGTGTGAGGCTTCGGGCATCCACGGCCAAATACTCGCAGCTTATAGCTGGTGTACGGCAGTTACCTGCCCAAATCTGCAGCGTACCATCAGGAGGCCTCTCCGGGAGCAGATGGACCACTGGCTCTGGAGCATGGGGTGAGACAACGAAGATGACGGGAAGGAGGAGAGCACAGGGACTCCTCACAAGATGGCGGCAAGTGGGAAGAGGAGAGACAAGCCACAGCAGTCCCAGCCGGAGAGGGAGGAGGAGATTGATGAGCTACACTCGCAGCAGCAAGAGATCCAGCACTCGTGATCGGGCAGAGACATACAAATAGATGGGAGTGACAACCCGAAGAGCTTTGCAGCAATGGTGAGGGATTTAAGGGCCTATCTGGTGGAGGGTCTGCTAAACACAGTAAGGGAGACTATACAAGCCACAATGGCGGAAACACAGGAGGAGGCTGCACAACATTGCACCAGATTACATGAGGCAGAACAGCGCCTCTCCGATGCTGAGGACACAATTGTACAACTTGAACATGAGCTCTCAGAAGCCACAAAAATGTCCCCTTGGATGAGAGATAAGATGGATGACCTAGGACATAGGTCACGCAGAAATAACATGCATTGTTGGGCTTCCTGAAAGTATTAAATTATATGTTTGACCAAGAACTCCCCGCAGCCCTAGAGCACCAAAGACCATGCAGGGTGGAGAGTGGGCACAGGGTGGGCGCCCTGCCGACCTCACCGACCATGCCAGTGTCTAGACGGGCACAAAAACCTCAAACTGCGAGATACCTGGACAGGCCGGGAGTAACAATCAAAATCATCAGCCGAAGAAATGGAGCCTGAATCGATTGACAATTGAGGTCTGACCTCTAGGACACGACTATTCTGGGTCCTGGGGATGTTTGGGGGTCCTCCCCTTCATCCTCCTACACCGGGCTCCTTGGGTGATAATTCAAGGGTTCAGGCCTCACTTCCCCCCGTATCCGCAGGTCATATGTTACATTTTCTTCTCTCTCATATCATACGGCCACAGGTGCGGGAGGAGGGGTAATTGTCGGAGAAATTAATGGCAATAATGTGTTGATGAAGGGTTGATCTCTGTGAAAAGGATTGTGCCGGTAACCTGTAATGATCAGATGACACCAGGCCGTGTGATGGGATCCAGTGGGGGACGGATCTTATAGAAGGACGTTGTCTGGTTACTCGGTCCGGGGGTGGGAGGGATTTACAATGATTTACATGTCATTTACATACTCTGTTTACCGATTGTTGGATAATGACTCCTGACGGCACTGTGTCACCCCCACCTCATTGTAGATTGTAAGCTCTTATGACTGGCATTATTGTGCTCTAGTTATTGTATTGTATTTTCTGATTGTCTGTGTATGATCCTCTGTATAGTGAAGCTGTGGAATATGTTGGCGCTATATAACTAAAGATAATTATTATTATTCTATGTTTCTACTTGTTTTCGGGGGAGGGAGGAGATACCTGCTATTTCTGGGGTCCATATAAACACTTCATATCCTCAACATACGGATAATGGATAAGATTCTGACCGGGAGGGTGAAGGGCTGAGATCCCCGGGATCTCTGCTTCTGCTCCATCTTAAGACATTGAATGTGGGCATAGTGTTATTACATGAATGCCAGGACGAGTGTTTCCACATACATACAATGTGGGGGGGGCAGTGCATGGATCAGGGGTGTTAATATTAATAAATTAATCTCTAGTGAAGATGACGAGGATGGAAGACCTATCAGTGTGGTGCTGGATTGCCTGGGTACCATCCATAATGTGTACACCCCGAATTGTGATCAGGGACACATTGTCTAAAGACTGCCGGACCACCTGCTTCCTATCAATAAACGCCATCTTATTCCAGAGGGCGACTTTAATTCCACCATGTCTAGAAGGGCGGACAGGCGGAAGGACGATGACAGTAGACGACGGGGGAGGGGGACTCGCTGAATCCGACATTTTCACTTTTGCCAATAATTTTGGATTGAAAGATGATTGGAGGTTACAGAACCTCGGGGGAGGGACTTGACCCACTGTTCCCATCCACACAGGGCTTGGTCGAGAATAGATTTGTTCCTGGTGGGTGATTTGGTATTCACAAAGTTAGAGATATGGAAATGATCATAGCCCGGTAATGATGGAATTGGAGGATAAATATCCCAAGGGGACGGATTGTCTATGGCGGTTTACGACCTATAAATGACTCTAATTATAAGAAGTTGTTGGGGGAAGGGTGGTCAGAATACGCACTAACAAGACACACATGGATGAGCCCAGATTATTTTGGGAAGCTGCACCCTAAGGGGTGAGATTATGGCCTACACTGCTATGAGGAAAAAAAGATAGCGGCTTTATTCCTTCAATACAGCGAAGCAGTAATGGTTCACGGCACATCCCACTAAGCAAAACAGGGGACACTGGTTATCCCAGAGCTTTGATGAATGGGCAAAAATGAGGGAGGACCTGTTTACATCAGAATGGCAGGCAAAAGGGGATCAGGCTAGGAAAATCCTCGCACATCTGGAAAGGGGGAAACGGCCGTCCACTTTGATACCCTCATTACTGTGCAAGGATGGCTCACTGATGGAGAGACCCGAAAAAAATGGTAGACATCCTGGGCCGCTTTTATGGGACCTTTGTGGGACCCCTGACGAAGTCGGGGGAGGTCATGAGTGGCTGCAAAAAATTAAACTTGGTGGCCCTGAATGCAAAGATCAGCACGGGGGAGGTGATAGATGAGATTGAAACCCTCATAAGGCAACGGGCCCGGACTGGTTCAGTGGGGGCTTTTATAAGGACCTGAAAGACCACTTGGCTTCGCGCCTGACTAATCTATTCAACGGTATCATGGAGGGGGATTCATTGTCGGACCAGAGGAACATGGCCCATATTAAGTGAATACGGAAGGGGGACAAACATCTGGAAAACCCTGGAAATTATCCCCCTATTTCTCTAATCAATCTAGACTTAGGCGAGTTCCTAGCACCATCGACATCCAAGACACATAACTCCACATTCCCATTATTCCCCTGCATCAAAAGTATCAGCGGTTCACCGTTCAAACACGCCACTTCCAATTCATCACTCTGCCCTTCGGCCTCGCAGCCGCACCCAGTCTCTTCACCAAAGTCATGGCGGATGTCATGACTATCCTCCGTTAGCGGGGGTTGGTCGTCCTGCCTTATCTAGATGACCTGCTAATCAAGGGTCCATTTTTTTAGGCTTGCCTCGACAGCGTCCACATAACATCGGACGCACTCTCTTGCCTAGGTTATCTCCAACACCGTCCCAAAAAGTAGCCTTTCTAGGCATGACCTTCGACACCGCATGAAGGCTAGTTATACTCCATCAAGACAAGGCCATGGCTATTCACAAAGGAGTGCGCACTCTTTCCACCCCAATCCATCCGCTTTGGCATGGGGATCCTAGGCAAAATGGTAGCAGCAATGGAAGCAGTTCTCTTTGCTCAGCTACACTTCCGACCCTTGCAGCTTGCCCTCCTTTCGGCTTGGGACAAAAGCCCATTCAGCCTTGACCGCAGGCACCGACTTTCTCCGCAGGTCAAAAAGGCACTCAACTGGTGGACACGGCCATTATCACTCACACAGAGAAAATCCTTTCTCCCAGTCCAATGGCCAGTTGTCACCACCGACGCCAGTCTACTTGGCTGGGGGGCGTCTATCGACAACACATGGCCCAAGGCCGCTGGACGCCCCAGGAATCACACGTCCCAATCAACATTCTGGAGCTACAGGCAATTCGCCTAGCGCTCCAACACTTTCACCACCTTCTAGCCAGTTGACTCATCTGCATTTAATGAGACAACGCAACAACAGTGGCGTACATCAATCACCAGGGGGGCAGACGCAGCAAAGCTGCAATGTGCGAAGTGGAACATATCCTCCGCTGGACCGAAACAACTCAGTCATTCATATCAGCAGTCCACATCCCGGGAGAGGACAACTGGGCAGCAGACCTCCTAAGCCGCCAGGGTCTGGCCTCAGGAGAATGGTTCCTACATCCAGAAGTTTTTCTACAAATTTGTCAGCGCTGGGGAACCCCGACGTGGATGTAATGACATCAAGGCTAAACGCAAAAGTCCCTGCCTTCGTAGCCAGGTCCCGGGATCCTCTAGTGCTAGGAGTAGACTCGTTGGTCCTTCTTTGGCACCAATTCCAACTCCCATACATCTTCCCACCGCTGCCGTTGATTCCGTGAGTAATCAGGAAGATCAAAGTGGAAGGAGTCCCAGTAATACTCATTGCCCCAGACTGGTCACGCCGAGCGTAGTATGAAGAAGTCATACAGTTTCTCGTCAACGTGCCCTAGCAACTCCCAAACTGACTGGACCTCTTAACCTATGGCCCCATTTGCCACCAGAGCTCGGGGGCCCTGTCTTTAATGGCATGGATGTTGAATCCTGGGTCCTGACCAACGGGCTTTTCACCAGAGTTCATAGCCGCCATGGTTAATGCCCGCAAGCCGACATCCTCGCGCATCTATCACCGCACCTGCAAGACGTAACCCACTCCTCCATCCCTACAATCCTGGACTTCCTTCAAACCGGCCTTAACTCGGGCCTAGCACTCTGCTTCATCAAGGGCCAAATCTCTGCGCTAACCGTATTATTGTAACACAGGATTGCAACCAAACCACAGGTCAAAACATTCAACCAAGGGGGTCTCGCACATGTGACCCCCCTCTACAAGACACCCATGGCTGTCTGGGATCTAAACTTAGTTTTGGGCGCCTTACAAGGGCCCCCGTTCGAACCACTGCAAGAAGTATCCCTAACCCACCTTTCATGGAAGGTCGCCCTCCTAGTCGCAATCACATCAATCAGGCGGGTATCAGAACTGGCCACCCTATCCTGTCAGCCACCCCTCCTATCTTTCCACAAGGATAACGTAGTTCTCCGTCCGTCACTATCCTCCTTTTTAGTTTCCCACCTCCACCTCAATGAGGACATTGTTCTACCCCCTTTTTGCCCAGCTCCTGTACACCGCTTCGAAAAAGAGCTTTAGACTCTGGACCTAGTAAGGGCTGTCAGACGCTACATTTCCCTTCTGTAAAACTGAAACGCTGTTCGTCATCTCCGAAGGACCTAGGAAAGGAATGGCGGCTTCTAAGTCCACATTAGCAAGGTGGATCCACTCGGCAATCCAAGAGTCCTACCGCGTCAAAAACAAGCCAATCCCAGCAGGGATCAAGGCTCACTCAACTCGATCAGTGGGCGCCTCGTGGGCCATTCGACACCAGGCCTCGGCAGCTCAAGTTTGCAAAGCCGCAATTTGGTCCAGCCTGTATACCTTCACCAAACACTACAAGGCTAGGAAGAAAAATTGTGCAAGCGGCAGTCGCACATCTGTAAGTGGCTGACACGTAATTCTTGACCGCTACTCAGCTAATTCCCACCAAGGGACTGCTTTAGGACGTCCCGTGGTCCTGTGTCCCCCAATGATGCAAATGAAGAAAAAGGGATTTTTGTGTACTCACCGTAAAATCCTTTTCTCCGAGTTCATCATTGAAGGACACAGCACCCACCCTAACGGCCTTCAATGGCCTACACATAACCTTGGCCCAAGCCTCTTGTACCTCATTACGTTAATGTGTTCTCCTACTGCTTTAGTACTAAACTAGCTAACTACTCCTACTGGTGGGTGTATACTACAGGGAGGAGGACTTAAGTTTTATCTCTTCTTAGTGTCGCCTCCTAGTGGCAGGAAAGGATACACCCATGATCCTGTGTCTCCCAATGATGAACTCGGAGAAAAGAATTTTACGGTGACTACACAAATATCCCTGTATTTTCCGTTACGCAGTTTACGGCTCTCATTAATTGATTTTATATATTTATAGATCGGGCATTTCTGAATGCGGCGATACCACATGTGTATCTTTTTATTTTTTGAATAGAAAAAAGGGGGTTGATGTGAACTTTTATGGGTTTTTTTTTTTTTCTCATACTTTTAAAAACTTTATCAATTAATTCTTGTTTTTACACAGCCCCATAGGGCGCCACAGCACTGCAGTGGCTGATCGCTTCTGAGAGATACAGATGAGCTGCAGCACATCGGTATCTGTCAGAATTGCGCACTGTGAGTGGTTGGCAGCGCTTGCCAACCACTCACCGGAAGTGCTCCATGACAACTTCCAGGGTCAAGCCAGGATCCCGGGGTGTCACGTGAGCGCTGGAGATCCCGCAGTATTATCCACGCCGGAGTTCACATCAAACCCCGGTAACCGGCCCATGACGTTGTACAACGTCGTGGGTCGGGAAGGGGTTAATGAAAGCATATGGCTCAACCCCCTTTATTATGCCCCCTTTATTATTGTGATGTCACAATAGAATGTTAGCCTATGTGCACACAGCCCTGCCCCCTTCATGATGCATATGGGTCCGCCCCCTCTGGGAAATGTTTTCATGTGCAAAATAATCATTGTATTTACTAAGAACAATTAGTTACCATCAGAGGCAACACGGGGATCTACAACTTCTATAAGTTACCATAGATGGAAGAGAACAAAATAGTGATGTTCAATAGAATGGATCAAATGCAAATCCACAAGTAGAACTCAGGAGACCCGAATACCGCACAGATACAGTCACCTGACTCAGAAGGTTATAGGCTGCTACATTCTATTGTGACAACACTATTTTGTTCTTCTCCATATATGGTAAGTTATAGGTCACCTGATAATTATGCAGGCTAACTATCAAAACAGTATCTACTACCTCACATATACAAACAGTGAATAGGCCTTTTTTTGACAACTGACTGTATAGCGCGGGGTTAAAATTTACCTTCAAAACATCATGTATGACGTTCCCTGAGTAAATTGAGGCTAGCTATAGTTTCTGTATGTTTAAAGCTGAGGGAGGTTACAGCAGATTAACTGAGACGAATGTGAACAGGGCTGTAGTAATACAGGGGGATGGGAGCGGCGCTACAATACAGGAGGGTGGGAGCGACGCTACAATACAGGGGGATGAGAGCGACGCTACAATACAGGAGGGTGGGAGCGGCTCTACAATACAGGAGGATGGGAGCGGCGCTACAATACAGGGGATGGGAGCGGCGCTACAATACAGGAGGGTGGGAGCGACGCTACAATACAGGGGGATGGGAGCGGCGCTACAATACAGGAGGGTGGGAGCGACGCTACAATACAGGGGGATGAGAGCGACGCTACAATACAGGAGGGTGGGAGCGGCTCTACAATACAGGAGGATGGGAGCGGCGCTACAATACAGGGGGATGGGAGCGGCGCTACAATACAGGAGGGTGGGAGCGACGCTACAATACAGGGGGATGGGAGCGGCGCTACAATACAGGAGGATGGGAGCGACGCTACAATACAGGTGGATGGGAGCGACGCTACAATACAGGAGGATGGGAGCGACGCTACAATACAGGTGGATGGGAGCAACGCTACAATACAGGAGGGTGGGAGCAACGCTACAATACAGGAGGATGGGAGCGACGCTACAATACAGGGGGATGAGAGCGACGCTACAATACAGGAGGGTGGGAGCGACGCTACAATACAGGAGGATGGGAGCGACGCTACAATACAGGAGGATGGGAGCGGCTCTACAATACAGGGGGATGGGAGCGGCGCTACAATACAGGAGGATGGGAGCGACGCTACAATACAGGAGGATGGGAGCGGCTCTACAATACAGGGGGATGGGAGCGGCGCTACAATACAGGGGGATGAGAGCGACGCTACAATACAGGGGGATGGGAGCGGCGCTGCAATACAGGAGGATGGGAGCGACGCTACAATACAGGGGGATGGGAGCAGCGCTACAATACAGGGGGATGAGAGCGACGCTACAATACAGGGGGATGGGAGCGACGCTACAATACAGGAGGTGGGAGCGGCGCTACAATACAGGAGGATGGGAGCGACGCTACAATACAGGAGGATGGGAGCGACGCTACAATACAGGGGGATGGGAGCGGTGCTACAATACAGGAGGATGGGAGCGACGCTACAATACAGGGGGATGGGAGCGGTGCTGCAATACAGGAGGATGGGAGCGGCGCTACAATACAGGTGGATGGGAGCAACGCTACAATACAGGAGGGTGGGAGCGACGCTACAATACAGGAGGATGGGAGCGACGCTACAATACAGGAGGGTGGGAGCGACGCTACAATACAGGAGGGTGGGAGCGACGCTACAATACAGGGGGATGAGAGCGACGCTACAATACAGGAGGGTGGGAGCGACGCTACAATACAGGAGGATGGGACGGACGCTACAATACAGGAGGATGGGAGCGACGCTACAATACAGGGGGATGGGAGCGGTGCTACAATACAGGAGGATGGGAGCGACGCTACAATACAGGGGGATGGGAGCGGTGCTGCAATACAGGAGGATGGGAGCGGCGCTACAATACAGGTGGATGGGAGCAACGCTACAATACAGGAGGGTGGGAGCGACGCTACAATACAGGAGGATGGGAGCGACGCTACAATACAGGAGGGTGGGAGCGACGCTACAATACAGGAGGGTGGGAGCGACGCTACAATACAGGGGGATGAGAGCGACGCTACAATACAGGAGGGTGGGAGCGACGCTACAATACAGGAGGATGGGAGCGACGCTACAATACAGGAGGATGGGAGCGGCTTACAATACAGGGGGATGGGAGCGGCGCTACAATACAGGGGGATGAGAGCGACGCTACAATACAGGGGATGGGAGCGGCGCTGCAATACAGGAGGATGGGAGCGACGCTACAATACAGGGGGATGGGAGCGATGCTACAATACAGGGGGATGAGAGCAACGCTACAATACAGGAGGTGGGAGCGGCGCTACAATACAGGAGGATGGGAGCGACGCTACAATACAGGAGGATGGGAGCGACGCTACAATACAGGAGGATGGGAGCGACGCTACAATACAGGAGGATGGGAGCAGCGCTACAATACAGGGGGATGAGAGCGACGCTACAATACAGGGGGATGGGAGCGACGCTACAATACAGGGGGATGAGAGCAACGCTACAATACAGGAGGTGGGAGCGGCGCTACAATACAGGAGGATGGGAGCGACGCTACAATACAGGAGGATGGGAGCGACGCTACAATACAGGGGGATGGGAGCGGTGCTACAATACAGGAGGATGGGAGCGACGCTACAATACAGGGGGATGGGAGCGGTGCTACAATACAGGAGGATGGGAGCGGCGCTACAATACAGGTGGATGGGAGCAACGCTACAATACAGGAGGGTGGGAGCAGACGACGTACAATACAGGAGGATGGGAGCGACGCTACAATACAGGAGGATGAGAGCGACGCTACAATACAGGTGGATGGGAGCGACGCTACAATACAGGAGGATGGGAGCGGCGCTACAATACAGGGGGATGGGAGCGACGCTACAATACAGGGGGATGGGAAGCGACGCTACAATACTGGTGGATGGGAGCGGCTCTACAATACAGGAGGATGGGAGCGGCTCTACAATACAGGGGGATGAGAGCGGCGCTACAATACAGGAGGATGGGAGCGGCGCTACAATACAGGGGGATGGGAGCGAGCTACAATACAGGGGGATGGGAGCGACGCTACAATACTGGTGGATGGGAGCGGCTCTACAATACAGGAGGATGGGAGCGGCTCTACAATACAGGGGGATGAGAGCGGCGCTACAAATACAGGGGGATGGGAGCGGCTCTACAATACAGGGGGATGAGAGCGGCGCTACAATACAGGGGGATGAGAGCGGTGCTGCAATACAGGGGGATGGGAGCGGCTCTACAATACAGGAGGATGAGAGCGGTGCTGCAAAACAGGGGGATGGGAGCGGCGCTACAATACAGGGGATGGGAGCGATGCTACAATACAGGGGATAGGAGCGATGCTACAATGCAGGGGATGGGAGCGGCTCTACAATACAGGGGGATGGGAGCGGCTCTACAATACAGGGGGATGAGAGCGGCGCTACAATACAGGGGGATGGGAGCGGCTCTACAATACAGGGGGATGGGAGCGGCGCTACAATACAGGGGGATGAGAGCGGCGCTACAATACAGGGGGATGAGAGCGGCGCTACAATACAGGGGGATGGGAGCGGCTCTACAATACAGGGGGATGGGAGCGGCGCTACAATACAGGGGGGATAGGAGCGGCGCTACAATACAGGGGGATGGGAGCGGCTCTACAATACAGGGGGATGGGAGCGGCGCTACAATACAGGGGGATGAGAGCGGCGCTACAATACAGGGGGATGGAAGCGGCTCTACAATACAGGGGGATGAGAGCGGCGCTACAATACAGGGGGATGAGAGCGGTGCTGCAATACAGGGGGATGGGAGCGGCTCTACAATACAGGGGGATGAGAGCGGTGCTGCAATACAGGGGGATGGGAGCGGCTCTACAATACAGGAGGATGGGAGCGGCGCTACAATACAGGGAGATGAGAGCGGTGCTGCAATACAGGGGGATGAGAGCGGTGCTGCAATACAGGGGGATGGGAGCGGCGCTACAATACAGGGGGATGGGAGTGGCGCTACAATACAGGGGGATGGGAGCGATGCTACAATACAGGGGATAGGAGCAGGGGGCTGTGCGCGCTCTGCGGTGTATGATGAGCCCCCTGGTCTCCTCTTCAGGGTGGTCTCCCAGCTGCTGGCGGAGATGGACGGGCTGCACTCCTCCAGTGAAGTGTTTGTGATTGGAGCCACAAATCGTCCAGATCTACTGGATCCTGCTCTGCTTCGACCCGGAAGGTAACAACCTAATGTGTCTCCACTGCACGGAGTCCTCATTACTGGGATGTACTATTGTATAGTGTGGGGGGGTTCTGATCTGATCTCTTGTTCCCCCCCCAGATTTGATAAGTTGGTCTATGTTGGAATAAATGACAACCGCAACTCCCAGCTCAGAGTCCTGGAAGCCATAACACGCAGGTGAGTAATACTCCCATCATCCAGTTCTTTATCTGGTCCCCTATTTCCGGGGTCTCTGCCCTCAGGTGAGTAATACTCCCATCATCCAGTTCTGTATCTGCTCCCCTATTTCCGGGGTCTCTGCCCTCAGGTGAGTAATACTCCCATCATCCAGTTCTGTATCTGCTCCCCTATTTCCGGGGTCTCTGCCCTCAGGTGAGTAATACTCCCATCATCCAGTCTGTATCTGGCTCCCCTATTTCGGGGTCTCTGCCCTCAGGTGAGTAATACTCCCATCATCCGGGTCTGTATCTGGTCCCCTATTTCGGGGTCTCTGCTCTCAGGTGAGTAATACTCCCATCATCCAGTTCTGTATCTGTCCCCTATTTCCGGGGTCTCTGCTCTCAGGTGAGTAATACTCCCATCATCCAGTTCTGTATCTGTCCCCTATTTCCGGGGTCTCTGCTCTCAGGTGAGTAATACTCCCATCATCCAGTCTGTATCTGGTCCCCTATTTCCGGGGTCTCTGCTCTCAGGTGAGTAATACTCCCATCATCCAGGTCTTTATCTGTCCCCTATTTCCGGGGTCTCTGCTCTCAGGTGAGTAATACTCCCATCATCCAGTCTGTATCTGGTCCCCTATTTCCGGGGTCTCTGCTCTCAGGTGAGTAATACTCCCATCATCCAGTTCTGTATCTGGTCCCCTATTTCCGGGGTCTCTGCTCTCAGGTGAGTAATACTCCCATCATCCAGTTCTGTATCTGGCTCCCCTATTTCCGGGGTCTCTGCCCTCAGGTGAGTAATACTCCCATCATCCAGTCTGTATCTGGTCCCCTATTTCCGGGGTCTCTGCCCTCAGGTGAGTAATACTCCCATCATCCAGGTCTGTATCTGTCCCCTATTTCCGGGGTCTCTGCCCTCAGGTGAGTAATACTCCCATCATCCAGTTCTGTATCTGCTCCCCTATTTCCGGGGTCTCTGCCCTCAGGTGAGTAATACTCCCATCATCCAGTTCTGTATCTGCTCCCCTATTTCCGGGGTCTCTGCCCTCAGGTGAGTAATACTCCCATCATCCGGGTTCTGTATCTGCGTCCCCTATTTCCGGGGTCTCTGCCCTCAGGTGAGTAATACTCCCATCATCCAGGTCTGTATCTGGTCCCCTATTTCCGGGGTCTCTGCCTCAGGTGAGTAATACTCCCATCATCCAGTTCTGTATCTGCTCCCCTATTTCCGGGTCTCTGCTCCAGGGAGTATCTCCATCATCCAGTCTGTATCTGCTCCATTTCGGGTCTCGCCTCAGTGAGAAATACTCCCATCATCCAGTTCTGTATCTGCTCCCCTATTTCCGGGGTCTCTGCCCTCAGGTGAGTAATACTCCCATCATCCAGTTCTGTATCTGGTCCCCTATTTCCGGGGTCTCTGCCCTCAGGTGAGTAATACTCCCATCATCCAGGTCTGTATCTGGTCCCCTATTTCTGGGGTCTCTGCTCTCAGGTGAGTAATACTCCCATCATCCAGTTCTGTATCTGGTCCCCTATTTCCGGGGTCTCTGCTCTCAGGTGAGTAATACTCCCATCATCCAGGTCTGTATCTGGTCCCCTATTTCCGGGGTCTCTGCCCTCAGGTGAGTAATACTCCCATCATCCAGTTCTTTATCTGGTCCCCTATTTCCGGGGTCTCTGCCCTCAGGTGAGTAATACTCCCATCATCCAGTTCTGTATCTGCTCCCCTATTTCCGGGGTCTCTGCCCTCAGGTGAGTAATACTCCCATCATCCAGTTCTGTATCTGGTCCCCTATTTCCGGGGTCTCTGCCCTCAGGTGAGTAATACTCCCATCATCCAGGTCTGTATCTGGTCCCCTATTTCTGGGGTCTCTGCTCTCAGGTGAGTAATACTCCCATCATCCAGTTCTGTATCTGGTCCCCTATTTCCGGGGTCTCTGCTCTCAGGTGAGTAATACTCCCATCATCCAGGTCTGTATCTGGTCCCCTATTTCCGGGGTCTCTGCCCTCAGGTGAGTAATACTCCCATCATCCAATTCTTTATCTGGTCCCCTATTTCCGGGGTCTCTGCCCTCAGGTGAGTAATACTCCCATCATCCAGTTCTTTATCTGCTCCCCTATTTCCGGGGTCTCTGCCCTCAGGTGAGTAATACTCCCATCATCCGGTTCTGTATCTGGTCCCCTATTTCCGGGGTCTCTGCTCTCAGGTGAGTAATACTCCCATCATCCAGTTCTTTATCTGGTCCCCTATTTCCGGGGTCTCTGCTCTCAGGTGAATAATACTCCCATCATCCAGTTCTTTATCTGGTCCCCTATTTCCGGGGTCTCTGCCCTCAGGTGAGTAATACTCCCATCATCCAGTTCTTTATCTGGTCCCCTATTTCCGGGGTCTCTGCCCTCAGGTGAGTAATACTCCCATCATCCGGTTCTTTATCTGGTCCCCTATGCAGGGGCGGGCTGGCCCAGGTGGCAGGGGGGCAAGTGCCCCCTGGGCTGGTGGTATAGTCCACATCTAGCTCTAGCACCCCCCCCCCCCCCCCCCCCCCCCCCGCTTCTCAAGTCAGCCCTGACAGCACCCCCCCCCACCGCTTCTCAAGTCAGGGCCGGCAGGGCAAATCTGCCACCCGGGGATGGAGGCTCCAGCCAGCCCCTGCCCCTATGTCTGGGGTCTCTGCCCTCAGGTGAGTAATACTCCCATCATCCAGTTCTGTATCTGGTCCCCTATTTCCGGGGTCTCTCCACTATTTGAGGGGTGGTTTGGGATGGTCTTTATTTGGGGGTCTCGGCTCATGACTCAGTTTCTGGCAGGTTCTCTCTGGACCCCGCAGTGGATCTGGCTCACGTCTTACAATCCTGTCCTGTGTCGCTGACTGGGGCCGACCTCTACGCTCTGTGCGCAGACGCCATGATGAGTGCCATCAAAGACCAGATCCAGCAACGACAGGAAGGTGAGGACGGGGGTCTGCAGCCGGGGAGGGGAGTCTGCCTATAAGGGGGGACAGGTGTAATATGTCCTCACCTATGGGTTAAGGTAGGTGTAAGCGTGTCCTCACCTATGGGGCAGGGGGGTATAGTGTGTCCTCAACTATGGGGCGATGGAAGTAGTGTGCCTTCACCCGGGGAGGAGGGTGTAGCATGTCCTTGTCTGTAGGGGGGGAATAAACGAAGCGTGTCCTCGTCTGTGGGGGAGGGGATGTTGCGGAGACACGGGGGGGGGGGCGGTTAGTGGGTGTTCTCGTCCACTTCACCGGCCGCCTTTAGAAAGGCAGCATGTGCCAAGGCTCATCCCATCTGAACACCCGGTCACCTTACCCGTGGGCTGAACATTACAACACAGGGTGAGGGAACCACACTATGGTAAGACTTTATGGGATCCCCAACAGTCACAGGCATATAACACATAACCCAGCACAACACACAATGTAACAGAGTCTCACCAGGGATTAGAGTATTTGTGCCTTCAGGGCTTTCAGGGCCATTTTCCCCATTCCAGCAGCACCCCGCTTTGGTACCCACTGAGAAAGGAATAGTGACAAGCGTAGGAAGCCGACAGAACACAGCAATGTTTGTAGCCAGGTGACCGAATTGTCCTAACCTGGGGATCTTCCTTACGTAGTCCCTGATATTCCAGCCACATCCTAGAATCCTAGGCTGATCTTCTGCAGAATATACTCCAGTTCTGGTGCTCCTCTAGTCAGACCCGAAGCTCCTAGACTGAGTCCATGCAGAGTGTGAAGACCCGATGTTATCCTGGCAGCCGGAACCCAAATTCCTATGCTGAAGTCCTGTTGCAAATGAAGATCCTCTAATCGGTGCCGACGTTCCAGGACTGAGACGTACGACTACTGGTGACTGAAGAAAGTCCTCTTATATAGGCCCGGGCACTCTTCTCAGTGCATTGTGGTCTTGCAGGATTGGTAGAATAAGGCTAGGCTCTGATTGGTTGGCATTTCAATCTGACATCTGCATAATTCTTCTCTGAGTGATGTAGAGATGGAGGGGAGGCAATTTACATTAAATTAGCAATACACAAGCTTGGACAATGGGGCTCTGAGCCAACTAGTAAGAAATAATGACTTATCATGAGTTAACAAACTCAAGAACAATATGTCTGGCCAAATTAAGAAAACTAAAATTAATTCATTTTAACCCCGACACATATTGAGAAAGGCTGTGTCGTCACAGAGATCCCTCTGACCTGTCTAGTAGTTCATCCATCCGGGGCATGGGGTCGGCATTTGTAACTGTGACCTCATTGAGTCGTTTATATTCCACACAGAACCGAGTGCTCTTGTCTTTCTTGGGCACCAACACAACACTGGCAACCCTGGCTATGGGAAGGAACTATGGCTCCCATACTTGACATGTCATCCACCTCAGCATTGCCAACACAGGAGGTGTTCGACCAGGCCGACTCCAGGACAGGGATCCCTATGTTCTGAGCAGTTCTGTTAACTGCTGCTTCTGTGATGGACCAAGCCATTCCCCTAATGAGACGTCCTTTACCTACATTTCTTTTTTGGAGTCCACTAATAAGTCCAGGATTTGGTCCTTATCTGGGTCATCTAAAGGGGACAACAAACTGATAAGTTGGTTCTTTCTTGTTCCTCATAAGCTTTTAGCCTAATGGCACACTAGGTCCATTCACAAACACCTGCTCGATCCAGAGCCACGGTGTAGTAAGTATCCAGGGCCACGGTGTAGTAAGTATCCAGAGCCACGGTGCAGTCAGTATCCAGGGCCACGGTGTAGTCATTATCCAGGGCCACGGTGTAGTCATTATCTAGGGCCACGGTGTAGTCATTATCCAGGGCCACGGTGTAGTCATTATCCAGGGCCACGGTGCAGTCATTATCCAGGGCCACGGTGCAGTCATTATCCAGGGCCACGGTGTAGTCATTATCCAGGGCCACGGTGCAGTCATTATCCAGGGCCACGGTGTAGTCATTATCCAGGGCCACGGTGTAGTCATTATCCAGGGCCACGGTGTAGTCATTATCCAGGGCCACGGTGTAGTCATTATCCAGGGCCACGGTGTAGTCAGTATCCAGGGCCACGGTGTAGTCATTATCCAGGGCCACGGTGTAGTAAGTATACAGGGCCACGGTGTAGTAAGTATCCAGGGCCACGGTGTAGTCATTATCCAGGGCCACGGTGTAGTCATTATCCAGGGCCACGGTGTAGTCATTATCCAGGGCCACGGTGTAGTCATTATCCAGGGCCACGGTGTAGCCAGTATCCAGGGCCACCGAGTAGTCATTATCCAGGGCCACGGTGTAGTCATTATCCAGGGCCACGGTGTAGTCATTATCCAGGGCCACGGTGTAGTCATTATCCAGGGCCACGGTGTAGTCATTATCCAGGGCCACGGTGTAGTCATTATCCAGGGCCACGGTGTAGTCATTATCCAGGGCCACGGTGTAGTCATTATCCAGGGCCACGGTGTAGTCATTATCCAGGGCCACGGTGTAGTCAGTATCCAGGGCCACGGTGTAGTCAGTATCCAGGGCCACGGTGTAGTAAGTATCCAGGGCCACGGTGTAGTCATTATCCAGGGCCACGGTGCAGTCATTATCCAGGGCCACGGTGCAGTCACCATCCAGGGCCACGGTGCAGTCATCATCCAGGGCCACGGTGCAGTCAGTATCCAGGGCCACGGTGTAGTAAGTATCCAGGGCCACGGTGTAGTAAGTATCCAGGGCCACGGTGTAGTCAGTATCCAGGGCCACGGTGCAGTCATTATCCAGGGCCACGGTGCAGTCATTATCCAGGGCCACGGTGCAGTCATTATCCAGGGCCACGGTGCAGTCATCATCCAGGGCCACGGTGTAGTAAGTATCCAGGGCCACGGTGTAGTAAGTATCCAGGGCCACGGTGTAGTAAGTATCCAGGGCCACGGTGTAGTCATTATCCAGGGCCACGGTGTAGTCATTATCCAGGGCCACGGTGTAGTCATTATCCAGGGCCACGGTGCAGTCATTATCCAGGGCCACGGTGTAGTCATCCAGGGCCACGGTGTAGTCCGTATTCCCACATTTCCTAGTAATGATGAATGAACCGCTCACATGACTTGCAGCTTGTTTTTGCATACTAGTACTAGGACCTTCTGTCCACAGGCAAATTCTCGGCGTTGGGCAGTGTAGTTGTAACATTGTTGTTGCCTTTCCTGTGATACTTCTAAATCCCTGTGGGCTATGAGGTGCCTCATCCTTTCCCTAAACTTTTGAACATAATGCAGAATGGGAACCTCTTCTGTGGGAAATGTGCCCTCCCAACTCTCTCGTACCAACTCTAGGGGTCCTCGTACTTTTCGGCCATACAGCAATTCGAAGGGGGAGAACCCGGCCCGGTGGAGTCCTGCGGCACCTCCCGGTAAGCAAAAAGGAGCTGCTGCAGGTTTTTCACCCAGTCCCGCCCACCCCCCGGACTCTACATAATGTTTAATGAGCTGTTTAAGCGTTCTGTTGAAGCCCTCACACAATCCATTAGTTTCAGGATGGTAGAGAGTGGTGCGCATGGGCCAGACTCCATGTTTCTCCCAAAGCTCCCTCTGGAACTGGGCCGCCTGGGCAGTCTATAATTCCTGCAGAAATCCTATTTGACTAAAGACGTCCAATAAAGCTTGAGCCACGTGCTCTGCATCAATGGATGACAAGGCAACGGCCTCTGGGTAGCAAAAGTCTACCAGGGTGAGGATGGCTAAGGGGCTCATTAAATCAATGGCAACTCTCTGGAACTGTTCTATCAAGGGCATAGGTTGGAGTGGGGTACGGCAGAGGGCTCCCCCAGACTTTGACACTAGACAAGAAGCTCAGTATTTCTTAATTTCTTGAATAAAAAACTATATTCCCTGAGGAAGGAGTTGGGACTAACTCCGAAACGCGTCAGAAAAAACACTGTAATGATGAACACCGTCCGATCTTTCTGGTCTATGCAGTGCAGGTCCGTATACACCGCAGGTCCGTATACACCGCAGGTCCGTATACACCGCAGGTCCATATACACTGTCAACCCTCTGCAATTTTGGACTACGTTAATTTCTTGAATGACCATTGGCAATATAAAACTATGCAGCAGGCGGGTCCGGGTCTGTCTGACCCCCATGTGCCCAGCTGCAGGAACATCATGAGCCAAGCGCAAGATTTGGGGTCTGTACTGCTGGTCCAGGGGTCCAGGGTTTGTCTGGGCAGAATGCAGGCTTTTCCCAATATAAGTCCCTTCTCCCATGTATACACCTTTCCCTGATTTCCTCTTCCAGGCCGGATAGCCGCACTGTCGACAAGCTCTAAGGTGGGGTCTGTGAGTTGGGCTTCCCTTATCTCCTTACGATGTATCTCTCCCCAGTCAATAGCCATGGCTGTGACAAACTGACTGGATAGTCCTTGTCCTAGGTCATTCTCACAAATACCAGGTGTGGGCAAAGCCGTCCATGAGCACCACTTCAGCCTCCCCCTGGTCGGTCCCCCAGTCTTACTGTACATGTGCAAGAGGGATGTGCGAGCACTGACCCCCCAGCAAGGGAGTCACTTTGTTGCCTGGTAAATGTTGTTCTATTGGCACAATATTTGGGCTGACCAGGGTAATGGAAGATCCAGTGTCTCGTAGTTCCTGAGCCTGTATGTCACCGTCTTTGACAGGCTGGATGTGGGGATGGAGGTTGGCTGGTTGACGGTGTCGGACCCGCTGTAGGATGTGGAAAGGGTATATTATATCCTCTTCTGCTGGTGTGTCCCGGGGATAGCATCCCGCAGACCCTGATGGCTCATCTAGGATTTTGAAGACAATTTTTGGCCAGGGTGCTCACACATATAACAATGCCGTGACTTAGCCAAGTTACGGGCCCTGCTTGTAAACCTTTGTCTTGGTGACTGCGTGAATCTGTGGTTGATGGGCCTCCTGGGATCGATGGGCCTCCTGGGATCGGTGGGCCTCCTGGGATCGGTGGGCCTCCTGGGATCGGTGGGCCTGTTGGGATCAGTGGGCCGATTGGGAGTCCAGCTGGGTCGGTTGGCTGTAAACTCCTCAGCCATTCGGGCTGCTTGCCCTGGTGTGTCAAATTTCCGTTCAGCTACCCATTCTCATATTTCCAGGTTCATATTCTCCATAAGTTGTTCAAGCAATATTATGTCCCTGTGGACAGCAGCAAAGTGGGCCGCCCTACCATCGAGACAGCGGTTACAGTGTCTTCAATCGATTGCCAAATTCTACATATGAGGCACCGTAGAGAGACAAAGTCTGGAACTTGGTGCGATATGTCTCTGGAGTTATGGTAAAAAGGTCCCAACAGGGTGTCCTTAATAGTCCCATAGTCCCGACATTGCTGAGGCCCAAGTGATCGGACAGCCTCCTGGGCCCGGCCAGGCAAACTAGTCCACAGGTATGTGGCCCAATCAGCTGTGGGCACCTGGTGCATCCTCATTAGCATCTCAAAGCTTTGCAGGTGTTCATCTTCCTCAGTGCAGGACTCATTAAACACTGGCAAGTCCCTGCAGTGGAGTTAATTAAATTAGCAATACACAAACTTGGACAATAGGGCTCCAAGCTGACTAGCAAGAACCAATGACTTATCATGACTTATGAGTTAACAAACACAAGAACTATATGTCTGTCCCAATTAAGAAAATTTTAACCTCCGACACACATTAAGAAGTGTCGTCACAGTTGGGCGTACCGTGTCCTTTCCTATAGTGTGCCCTCGCCAAAGGGGGAGGGGATGGGCGTAGCATGCCTATGGGGGAGGGAATGGGCGTAGCGTGTCCTCACCTATGGGGGAGGGAATGGGCGTAGTGTGTCCTCACCTATGGGGGAGGGGATGGGCGTAGTGTGGCCTCACCTATGGGGGAGGGGATGGGCGTAGTGTGGCCTCACCTATGGGGGAGGGGATGGGCGTAGTGTCCTTACCTATGGGGGAGGGGATGGGCGTAGTGTGGCCTCACCTATGGGGGAGGGGATGGGCGTAGTGTGTCCTCACCTATGGGGGAAGGGTGTACTCATTAGATCCTGTAGATGTGTCTTGATGGAGTTTCCCTTTAAAGTCATCGGTGATGATGAGATTTGTTCTGTGTTTCTGTTTTCTGCTGTCAGGACTTATTCCTGTGCAGACAGCTGCTGGTGTGTTACAGTGTGTCGGTTCTTACAGTCCTGTACCCCTCGACTGTGAGACTCCTGGACAGCGGTGTTTTGTGTTTGTGGGGGGGTCTGCGGCGGTCCGGTCCTCACTTTTTGCTCTTCCTCCCTCCAGGTGTGGCTGATGCAACAGCTGAGCTTGTTCTTCGTCTGGAGCATTTGATGCGAGCAGCGGAACGTCTCCAGCCATCTGTGTCACAGAAGGAGCTGCAGCGATACGAGCGGATCCATCGCCACTTCTCATTGTCTGCTGTATAATGTGTATAACGGCCGGGACATCCAGGGCACAATAAAGGTGGAGCCACATGTCAGATCAGAACCTTTATCTCCATCGTTCTCCTGTCCTGAGGATGCTCTATGCTTACACACAAACCTCGTCTATTAGTTATGCTGCGTTGCACAATAAAATTCTAAAATTCGACACTTAGTTGGAGTGACTGCTGATATATTCCTATCAACATATACTTTACGTCTTATCCTCCAGTCACCTCCAGAGCTGCAGTCACTATTCTGCTGTTACATAGTCTTGTACTCTAGTCACGCCCAACTTGTATGTGGGGTTCGATGTATAGGATGTAACTCGGGATCAGTAATGTAATGTATGTACACAGTGACTGCACCAGCAGAATAGTGAGTGCAGCTCTGGAGGATAATACAGGAGGTAACTCAGGATCAGTAATGTAATGTATGTACACAGTGACTGCACCAGCAGAATAGTGAGTGCAGCTCTGGAGTATAATACAGGAGGTAACTCAGGATCAGTAATGTAATGTATGTACACAGTGACTGCACCAGCAGAATAGTGAGTGCAGCTCTGGAGTATAATACAGGAGGTAACTCAGGATCAGTAATGTAATGTATGTACACAGTGACTGCACCAGCAGAATAGTGGGTGCAGCTCTGGAGTATAATACAGGAGGTAACTCAGGATCAGTAAAGTAATGTATGTACACAGTGACTGCACCAGCAGAATAGTGAGTGCAGCTCTGGAGGATAATACAGGAGGTAACTCAGGATCAGTAATGTAATGTATGTACACAGTGACTGCACCAGCAGAATAGTGAGTGCAGCTCTGGAGTATAATGCAGGAGGTAACTCAGGATCAGTAATGTAATGTATGTACACAGTGACTGCACCAGCAGAATAGTGAGTGCAGCTCTGGAGTATAATACAGGAGGTAACTCAGGATCAGTAATGTAATGTATGTACACAGTGACTGCACCAGCAGAATAGTGAGTGCAGCTCTGGAGTATAATACAGGAGGTAACTCAGGATCAGTAATGTAATGTATGTACACAGTGACTGCACCAGCAGAATAGTGAGTGCAACTCTGGAGTATAATACAGGAGGTAACGCAGGATCAGTAATGTAATGTATGTACACAGTGACTGCACCAGCAGAATAGTGAGTGCAGCTCTGGAGTATAATACAGGAGGTAACGCAGGATCAGTAATGTAATGTATGTACACAGTGACTGCACCAGCAGAATAGTGAGTGCAGCTCTGGAGTATAATACAGGAGGTAACTCAGGATCAGTAATGTAATGTATGTACACAGTGACTGCACCAGCAGATGACTCAGACAAGTGACCTGGCATGTCTGATAGAGAGTTCCGCACAAGGAAACAGTCAGTGATGCGGACAGGTTGTAGAGAGGGGCTACAGTTGATGACTCCTGTTCTAGGATCTGAGCAGTGCAAAGGTCCAGTGCTGGGACCCTGTTTACGCTGTGGGTTACAATGCTCCTGTGTATCTTGTGTTCACCCTATGGGATTGAACAAGGAGGGGGTATTTGAGGCATGCCGGGACTATAGCACGTGGCCGGTATGACTCACATGGCCTGCAGCAAGCTGGATCTAGTGGTACATACAGGGTTAATGGCAGCTAGGTGTGTGCATGAGTGAGTGGTGCTGATTACCACTGTGATGCAGCTGTGAGTTTGTCAGCCAGGATATTAGCCTGCCCAGTGCTGTGTGAGGCATCTTCCACAAGCCTGCAATGGGAGCAGGATATACTATGCTGGACTGGAGGCTCAGCCTCTGTGAGGATACTGGGGGAAGCTGAGGGGTGAATGCTGCCCAAAACCTCCAGAGAGGTAACGGACATGAAAACCGTGAGTAAAGGCTGAGCGACAGCCAGTGGAGTCTGTATGGACAATTCCAGGAGTGAAAAGACTGTGTATGAATAAGTCCACTGAGACGTGTGTGAACACTGCCCTTGTTATGGCAGTAAATAGTTAATAATTTATATTAGTATGTAGTCATTCAGAAAACAAATCTTCCAGGCTCGAGGCCTGGTTGTTGGCCTTGTTCTTTCCCCTAGCTCAGCTCTCTCTCCTTCTTCCCTCCCACCCTTGGGTTTTCTGTGTCTCAGATTTTATATAAATGTTTTGATTTAGAGGTAGCCGTGTAGAAGCTCTTATCACATTGTTCTGAACGTCCTGTACGACTTCATGGCTAGTTTAAACACACATAATATAATTGAAATTTTTTTCAGAATAAAATGTATATTCAGCATAATATGACGCAATTATCTAGCAACACCCTGTGGTGAAATTGGCCACCGGACATGGCAGCTCCATAGCGCCTCCTGTTAAACCCAGGTCAGTCAGAGAACTGCCTGAGGATAAAGAAGGGCCGCAGCTGCCCTGTCTGTGCTGGTTTATTGAGGCACCTCTCAGTGAGTGTGGTATATACCTTCTAGCCCGCAGCTAGAAGCACATACAGTTAGGGCCAGAAATATTTGGACAGTGACACAAGTTTTGTTATTTTAGCTGTTTACAAAAACATGATCAGAAATACAATTATATATATAATATGGGCTGAAAGTGCACACTCCCAGCTGCAATATGAGAGTTTCCACATCCAAATCGGAGAAAGGGTTTACGAATTATAGCTCTGTAATGCATAGCCTCCTCTTTTTCAAGGGACCAAAAGTAATTGGACAATGGACTCTAAGGGTTGCAATTAACTCTGAAGGCGTCTCCCTCGTTAACCTGTAATCAATGAAGTAGTTAAAAGGTCAGGGGTGGATTCCAGGTGTGTGGTTTTGCATTTGGAAGCTGTTGCTGTGACTAGACAACATGCGGTCAAAGGAACTCTCAATTGAGGTGAAGCAGAACATCCTGAGGCTGAAAAAAAAGAAAAAATCCATCAGAGAGATAGCAGACATGCTTGGAGTAGCAAAATCAACAGTTGGGTACATTCTGAGAAAAAAGGAATTGACTGGTGAGCTTGGGAACTCTAAAAGGCCTGGGCGTCCACGGATGACAACAGTGGTGGATGATCGCCGCATACTTTATTTGGTGAAGAAGAACCCGTTCACAACATCAACTGAAGTCCAGAACACTCTCAGTGAAGTAGGTGTATCTGTCTCTAAGTCAACAGTAAAGAGAAGACTCCATAACAGTAAATACAAAGGGTTCACATCTAGATGCAAACCATTCATCAATTCCAAAAATAGACAGGCCAGAGTTACATTTGCTGAAAAACACCTCAAGTAGCCGCTCAGTTCTGGAAAAGTATTCTATAGACAGATGAGACAAAGATCAACCTGCACCAGAATGATGGGAAGAAAAAAGTTTGGAGAAGAAAGAGAACGGCACATGATCCAAGGCACACCACATCCTCTGTAAAACATCGTGGAGGCAACGTGATGGCATGGGCATGCATGGCTTTCAATGGCACTGGGTCACTTGTGTTTATTGATGACATAACAGCAGACAAGAGTAGCCGGATGATTTCTGAAGTGTACCGGGATATACTTTCAGCCCAGATTCAGCCAAATGCTGCAAAGTTGATTGGACGGCGCTTCATAGTACAGATGGACAATGACCCCAAGCATACAGCCAAAGCTACCCAGGAGTTCATGAGTGCAAAAAAGTGGAACATTCTGCAATGGCCAAGTCAATCACCAGATCTTAACCCAATTGAGCATGCATTTCACTTGCTCAAATCCAGACTTAAGACGGAAAGACCCACAAACAAGCAAGACCTGAAGGCTGCGGCTGTAAAGGCCTGGCAAAGCATTAAGAAGGAGGAAACCCAGCGTTTGGTGATGTCCATGGGTTCCAGACTTAAGGCAGTGATTGCCTCCAAAGGATTCGCAACAAAATATTGAAAATAAAAATATTTTGTTTGGGTTATGTTTATTTGTCCAATTACTTTTGACCTCCTAAAATGTGGAGTGTTTGTAAAGAAATGTGTACAATTCCTACATTTTCTTTCAGATATTTTTGTTCAACCCTTCAAATTAAACGTTACAATCTGCACTTGAATTCTGTTGTAGAGGTTTCATTTCAAATCCAATGTGGTGGCATGCAGAGCCCAACTCGCCAAAATTGTGTCACTGTCCAAATATTTCTGGCCCTAACTGTATAATAACCTCCACCCCGTCACTGCCAGAGGCCCTGAATAACCCCAAGCACAAATGCTGCCACCAGCTCCTCGTTTAATAGAAGTCCGGTCCGTGGTCGGGCTTATATCGGGTCAGAAACCAACCCAGGTAGCGTTATATGAGCACACGGACGTGGGAATCGTGATCAAGATAAAAAGAGCAACTCAAGATTACATTTATATATTTAATCACCCTAATGGTACACTAGATATTAATATTTACAGTTATTATTAAGATGTTACAAATATTACAGTCAGATATGCCAATAACAGGGTAAATGGAATACACAGAATTACACACACATGTGAGCAGTTACCTTAGTGCTGATGGCACCACAAGGGCGGCGTGGCACCAATCTGTTCCTGGGGTAATCTCTGGCTTTGGTGGAATAATAATGCCTCTTCAGAAGAAATACAATATGGAGATGGAGCAGAGGATTTTTATACACTATGGGCTGACCCCTGTCTCCACCCATCTCACACCTCTGGGATGTCTCACAACTCCCACCCCTCTGAGGGGAGATATAGACACCTAAATTCTATAATCTGCCTTAGCCTTGTCCGTGGGCATCACAGACGGAAGACAATACTTTCATATTTTTAGTTATGATTTTATCTTTGTCTGGATATGAAACATAACTATTCTGAGAACACCCTACTAGCCAATATCACGTTTACATGGCTTACAGTCATCCTACATTCATATAAATACAAGCCTTATCACCGTCTAGATGTCGCGATCACAGATCTATGCTTGCCATGTTCATAGACAGCACGGCTCATGAAGTATTAACGTTATATTCGCGACTCCGTCCTGTCTGTTCCGAAGAAAAGATTTCCCCTCTACTTGTGATACAGGGAAATTGAATGTGACACCTGGCTAAATGAAATCTTCCTAGCTGATCAGCATATCAAAGTTGAGGAAGAGCGTCTTTTGTGTGACCTGTTGGCTGGCATGTTCATGCTAATTAATCTACTACTGGCCAGAGATGAATGGCCTCTGGTCAGAAAAAGGTGGGGCTTATCTCTTTATGAGTGAGATGTGTCTTATCAAATTGCTTTCTGAGAGGAAATGGAATCTGGGGAATATGGCAATATTCCTTACCAATACTGCTTATTCATCACACACCCCTTTGCACATCCCTTTAAGGATAAGTAATAAAACTGCTAACTGCTTCCTTAATAAAGGTCTTTGTCATTAAGCTCTACATTGACAACTGTGTCAGCGTGGATTCTTTATACAGTGACGTGCATGCACCCAGACAAAGCATCCAATTTGGCAGCAGACAATTAAGATGACAGCCTCACCTGAAACGTGTGGGGGCATCCAATACACTCTGGGACACTGAGGGAGAAGTGTACCTAAACTTGTATGGGAATATAACCATTGTGGAGATAGATGGACTATGCATTATATGGACATTTATGCTGGAGGTAAAGGAAAGCCTGGTGTTTATGTTCTGGAGCATGGTGTATGAAGTCTGGAATAAACCTGAACTTTTGTATAGAATCCATTGCTGTGAGCGTCAAGTCCACTGTGATGCGAGTGTCCTGTAATACCCTCACAGTACCTCACTACCTCACAGTATTTATTAATGACCTTGTAGGGGGCATACAGAGGAGAATCTCAATATTTGCAGATGACACTAAACTCTGCAGGGTAATCAATACAGAGGAGGACAATTTTATATTACAGGAGGATTTATGTAAACTAGAAGCTTGGACTGATAAATGGCAAATGAGCTTTAATGGGGATAAATGTAAAGTCATGCACGTGGGCAGAGGAAATAAAATGTATAATTATGTGCTTAATTGTAAAACACTGGGCAAAACTGTCACTGAAAAAGACCTGGGTGTGTGGCCCACTGGGACGGGGTACTCTGTACCGGACCGGGGGGTAGCACTGGGGGATGATGACGGCAGTCTTGGTCCTGACAGTGTCCCAAACCCCACAAGTAAAAGGGGAATTATTTACAGGGATGAAGTCGTGACGCCACCCATGGTATGTGGTCAGAGTGACCACCGCTGCTGCAGAACCTCTGGGGATGATGGAAGGCAGCCGGTGATGTAATGGCCCTCCACGAGTAGAGCCAGGTCCCCGGGGAAGTGATGATGGAAGGCTATGGATGATGTAGGGCAGGGATGATTGTAAAGAGGATAACAGTTTGTGAAGGAGAGTAGGACTTGAGTGCAAGGATTACACAGATTCACGGTTTTGTAGTTTTCCAAGTCTTTACTGTAGTTGTTGTTCAGCAAGTAGTGTCCACGGAGTCTGTACCGGGGCCAGGTTTCTCCCACCCTGACCGGGTCCTTGGCTTCCTACTCCTGCGCCTTGTGTGTGGCCCTGCTGCTGCTTTAGCTGAGCTGCCGGCCCTGTCTCCCCTCATGGGTACCAATCTGCTAGGCAACTTGAGTCTTGTATTAGTGTTTCTGACCCCGCCATGTTGCTTCACTGTGGTACAGTGAAGATATATAACCTCCACTAGTCCGGTGTTTACTGTGCTGCTGGTGTCAGGCACAATTTCGGATCCAGTATCCATACTTTGCGCTTCTCCGGGGTGAGTTATGGAGTAACTCAGTTTCCTAGGTGTGTTCCTCTGTTTCCTTCTAACTCCTCTCCTCAGACCCTGGCTAGGCCTGGAATTGGGCAGCAGACCGTGGGGAAGCCTAAGACAGCTCCTTTACACCACAGTCCCTCTTCCTCACAGGAACTGAACTGTCCACTTCCCCTCCACACCAGAAAACATAGGGGAGCTGCTTTAGCTCCCCCTTCTGGCCTGGAGGGGCTAGTGTAGTGTGGGTGGTGTGGGGAGTTAACCGTTTGTAGTGTTGTTTCTGTGGCACATAACCCCTGGAGTGCCACAGGTAAACTCTCATTTGGTGCCCAGTGTCAGGCAGCTGCTGCAAAGGCAAATAAAATAATGGGATGCATTAAAAGATGCTGATCCTGAGGAGAACATAATTCTACCTCTATACAAGTCACTAGTGCGACCACACTTAGAATACTGTGTACAATTCTGGTCTCCGGTGTATAAGAAAGACATAGCTGAATTAGAGCGGGTCCAGAGAAGAGCAACAAAAGTCATTAGAGGACTGAGGGGTCTGCAATACCAAGACAGGTTATTAGAGGACTGAGGGGTCTGCAATACCAAGACAGGTTATTAGAGGACTGGGGGGTCTACAATACCAAGACAGGTTATTAGAGGACTGGGGGGTCTGCAATACCAAGACAGGTTATTAGAGGACTGAGGGGTCTGCAATACCAAGACAGGTTATTAGAGGACTGAGGGGTCTGCAATACCAAGACAGGTTATTAGAGGACTGGAGGGGTCTGCAATGCCAAGACAGGTTATTAGAGGACTGAGGGGCCTGCAATACCAAGACAGGTTATTAGAGGACTGGGGGGGTCTACAATACCAAGACAGGTTATTAGAGGACTGGGGGGTCTACAATACCAAGACAGGTTATTACACTTAGGGTTATTTAGTTTGGAAAAACGAAGGCTTAGGGGTGATCTTATAATAATGTATAAATATATGAGGGGACAGTACAGAGATCTGTATAATCTTTTTACTCTTAGGCCTGAGACGGGGACAAGGGGGTGTCCTCTACAGAGATGGGGACAAGGGGGCATCCTCTACAGAGACTGGTACAATGGGGCGTCCTCTACAGAGACTGGACAAGGGGGCGTCCTCTACAGAGACGGGGGACAAGGGGCGGCGTCTCTACAGAGACAGGCGTCCTCTACAGAGACTGGGACAAGGGGGCGTCCTCTACAGAGACAGGGGCGTTCTCTACAGAGACAGGGGCGTCCTCTACAGAGACTGGGACAAGGGGGCGTTCTCTACAGAGATGGGGACAAGGGGGCGTCCTCTACAGAGACAGGGGCGTCCTCTACAGAGACTGGGACAAGGGGGCGTCCTCTACAGAGACGGGGACAAGGGGGCGTCCTCCACAGAGACAGGGGCGTCCCATACAGAGACTGGGACAAGGGGGCGTCCTCTACAGAGACAGGGGCGTCCTCTACAGAGACGGGGACAAGGGGGCGTCCTCTACAGAGACAGGGGCGTCCTCTACAGAGACTGGGACAAGGGGGCATCCTCTACAGAGACAGGGGCGTCCTCTACAGAGACGGGGACAAGGGGGCGTCCTCTACAGAGACTGGGACAATAGGGCATCCTCTACAGAGACTGGGACAAGGGGGCGTCCTCTACAGAGACTGGGACAAGGGGGCGTCCTCTACAGAGATGGGGACAAGGGGGCGTCCTCTACAGAGACTGGGACAAGGGGGCGTCCTCTACAGAGACGGGGACAAGGGGGCGTCCTCTACAGAGACAGGGGCGTCCTCTACAGAGACTGGGACAAGGGGGCGTCCTCTACAGAGACAGGGGTGTCCTCTACAGAGACGGGGACAAGGGGGCATCCTCTACAGAGGCGAGGACAAGGGGGCGTCCCCTACAGAGACGGGGACAAGGGGGCGTCGTCTACAGAGGGTAGGACAAGGGGGCGTCCTCTACGTCTGGAGGAAAGAAGGTTCAATCATAATTACAGACGTGGATTCTTTACTGTAAGAGCAGTGACACTATGGAGCTCTCTCCACATGATGGTGTAATGAGGGAGTCATTACTAACATATAAGAAGGGCCTGGATGCCTTTCTTGAAAACTATAATATTATCAGTTATATATACTAGACTCTTTGATCGGGCGGTGATCCAGGGAATTAGTCTGATTGCCGTATCTGGAGTCAGGAAGGAATGTTTTCCCACAATGTGGAGCTTAGTGTTGCCACATGGGGTTTTTTTTTGCCTTCCTCTGGATCAACATGTTAGGCTATGGGGGGAACTAGACTTAAAGTCTTCCTTCAACCTTAAATACTATGTTACTATGTTACTGATGTATATGTCACTGAAGGTAAAGTGATTTCAGAAATGTACATAATATACATCGTACACTGTCATGACCAATAGTGTCTGCACTTTGAAATTGTTCCAGATAATGATGTTTTTCTCCAGAATACAACCTCTGGCGATAATTCTGGAATCCCCGGGCTCGGAGGACGTCCATTGAGTTGTTTAATTTTGTAGAAATTAATCAGATCACAGACATGGCACAAAACTAAAGTCATTTCACTTGGCGAATCTCTGCCTTGAAAAAACATTAAAAGAAATCTTGAAAAAAATGTGGTAGTTGGTAACTGTTAATTTTTCAGACCAAGCAGAGGGAAAAAAATTATGAAATCGCTCAATTCTGAGGAAAAAACTATGGAATCATGAAAAACAAACACACAAAACAACCCTCCAATACATCACTAGTATGTTGTTGCACCACCGCTGGCTGTTATAACAGCTTGCAGCCTCTGAGGCATGGACTTAATGAGTGACAAACAGTACTCATCATCAATCTGGCTCCAACTTTCACTGATTGCTGTTGCCAGATCAGCTTTGCAGGTTGGAGCCTCGTCATGGACCATTTTGTTCAACTTCCACCAAAGATTTTCAATTGGATTGAGATTCAGACTATTTGCAGGCCATAACATTGACATTGACAAAGAACATTGTGTTCTTTCTAGGAATGTTTTCACAGTTTTTGCTCTATGGCAGGATGCATTATTATCTTTATAAATTATTTCATCACCCCCAAACATCCTTTCAATTGATAAGATAAAAAAACTGTCCAAAATATCAATGTAAACTTGGGCATTTATTGAACATGTAATGACAGCCTTCTCCCCAGTGCCTTTACCTGACATGCAGCCTCATATCATCAATGACTGTGGAAATTTGCATGTTCTCTTCAGGCAGTCATCTTTATAAGTCTCATTGGAACGGCACAAAACAAAAGTTCCAGCCTCATCACCTTGCTGAATGCAGATTCACGATTCATCACTGAATATGACTTTCATCCAGTCATCCACAGTCCACCATTGCTTTTCCTTAGCCCATTGTAACCTTGTTTTTTCTGTTTAGGTGTTAATGATGGCTCATGTTTAGCTTTTCTGTATGTAAATCCCATGTCCTTTAGTGCGGTCACAGACATTGACTCCAGTTTCCTCTCTTTCATTCCTCATTTGTTTTGTTGTGCATTTCCTGTTTTGGAGACATATTGCTTTAAGTGTCCGGTCTTGATGCTTTGAGGTTTTCCTTGGTCTACCAGTATGTTTCCCTTTAACAACCTTCTCATTGTTGTTTGTATTTGTACCAGATTTTAGACACAGGAGACTGTGAACAACCAACATCTTTTGCAACATTGTGATGATTCACCCTGTTCTAAGAGTTTGATAATCGTCTCCTTTATTTCAATTGACATCTCTCGTGTTGGAGCCATTATTCATGTCCGTCCACTTGGTGCAACAGCTCTCCAAGGTGATAATTGCTTAGTAGGGAACCACCAGGATCTCTGTTGTAATTAAATGCTACATCTAAGCTTACTGACAACAACGGACAAAAATATGTATATATGCATCCCATATATAGAGTCAAACCACACGTTTGTATGCAGTTAAAGTTCAACATTTAATGAAAAAGTGCAGTGCAGCAAACAGGATTTGATACTGTAACAATAGTAACCAGGACAAGTCAGGCTAACAAGGGAAAGAGAGACACTCGGTGCCAAAATACAACTCACAGAGTATACAATTTGTATATAACACTCAGTATTTACAGTGTATAAAAGGTAATACCAGTATCGGACCTCTAAAGTACATGGCTGAGCAGTAGTCAAATATGCAGTATAATTAATTACACACAGTCAGTATTTCAGAGCCCCTTTAAACCACTAGATCCCACTAGTATCGCTATGTGCCTTTGCACTTCCTGAGTAAGTGTAAGCACATCACAATTTCGTACCCATAGTGAGGGAGGCAGACAGAGTGTCAGGGAAGCCCCCACACGTTTCCCTGCTTACTTCAGGGGCTGTGGTGCATGTGTGCAAAGATCTGGGCAATTTATGGATACCTGTATGCTGTCCGGCCCAGAAGGAGGAAAACCCTCTATTGACGTCCTAGTTCCGGGTGCCGCCCTCTCGCGGCCGTGTCATGGTCACCGCGGCTTTGACGCATGCGCACTGGCACATCAGACCTGGAGTAATTGTGGGCAGTCATGTTTTTGCTTCTAATGCGGTGAGGAAAATTAACCCTCACCGCTTTACTAGATAAAGCTGATCTCAAAGCCTATCTAATTAGCCCTCAAGTCTCCTGATGCTACAGACAGAAAAAAAGATAATATACTCAGTATAGGGAACACAGATCAACAACAGTAAATATACACAAGAAAGTTCAAATTGTTGTTGAACGTTGTAATATCCTTTGATTCCGGTAATAATAAAGCTCGCTTCCACAGGGGATCCATAGACAGCCGAGACCAATAAATGTAAACTAACGTGGGATAAACACACACACGTTAAAATGACATCTGAATACCGAGGGCAGTGTAACCTTACAGAGCATACTCATACATACTCATATATAAGGCAGGACCCTGCTCCAAAACACTCCAGGGGGACATCAAGCTAACGGAATCCCCAATGGCACACCATCATTAATAATGCATGGAATTGGTTAGCATTAATGCTTCATTTACATCGGAGGACCCTGAGTAACAATTCAATTGACCTCATAAGGATCCTAATTCGCAAACATTGTATCAAACACAACAAGGAAAGTTACGGTAATAATGTTGTGATAGAAAAAAGAGGAAAATGAAACCAAAATCCAAGAAAAAGGGCAGGTGTCATACTCCAACCCCCCACTATCTAATGGATTCAACATATGGCACATCGGCATGTGGCGCAGAAAGAGAAGGGCACATCCACTCATGGGTGGATGGGAATGAGGCTGATCCACAGAGCATCGGGGTGCACACATACCAATTCATATCGTGTATAGGAACACAAAAGGCAAGGGGCAGAGCCGTGCGACTTAAAAAGGTCTAGAGGAAAGGGGAGAAATTGAACCGTTCATTTAACCCAGTCGGTGTCCTTGTCTCCAGCCTATAAATCCAGTGGCACTCCAATCTGGCTAATGCCTTCTTGAGGTCACCACCACATATCCCTAGATTTACTTGGTCAATGCCACGGACTGGTAGGTTGGAAGGATCACTTTGATGATGGAGTTTGAAAAGTCTCGGCAGGGTACACAATGTGGTCAGGTCCTCCACCTCCACCGAACCCTCTATGTCCTTCACATGCTCACAAACCCTTTGTCTCAGTTCCCTTGAGGTCAACCCTACGTAAATAAGTCCTCACCCACATGTGGCACAGTATACAACCCCGGTGCTACTGCAATGAATGTATTTCCTGATCAAATACTCCCTTTCTCCATCCAAGCATAACACCACCCGAGAGGAGGCAATGGCACTAAACAGCCTTAAAAATAATAAAGCAGATCATTATAAAACCCGCTGTTAAAGGGGTCGCCATTGTCGTTCTCAACAAGACAGACTACCTAACAGAAATTCACCGTCAATTATCTGACACCAACACGTATGTACAACTACATAGTGACCCTCTGATCAGGATTAATTCGAAAAAAGCTAACTTAATCACCAAACATGTAGCAACGGGTAACATTGATAAGAATTTGGCTGATTACCTCCAGAATCAACATCCTATAACTCCGGTAATTTACATCTTACCCAAAATTCACAAAAACTTAGTACATCCACTGGGCAGACCGATAGTCGCCTCAACCAACTCCATACTTTCTCCACTATCCATCACATTAGAGAAAATTCCGAGTCCTCTAGTTCCTAAGATAGAGTCGTTCATGCGCGACACCAATGACTTCCTGAACCACATCAGTAGAATATCACCCATACCATCCAACAGTATATTGGTAACACTTGACGTCAACAGCCTCTACACAAGTATCAACCACCACCTCGGTTTTGAGGCTGTTGACTCAAAAAACTCCTCAACAAACTCGAACCTACTAATCAGTCCAAAAACATCTTCTGTCTAGACACATAAGCTCACAAACTACTTCCTCTTTGAGGACCAGTTCTATCTACAAAAACGTGGGGGCGCAAACGTTACGCCTCCGTACACGAACATATGTATGGCAAAATTCGAGTCAGAACATGTGTACAACAACAACACACTCTTTCAAACACATGCCAAGGTATGGGTTAGATTTATTGATGATGTCTTTTGCATTTGAACAGGCACCATAGAATCACTTGACATTTGTGTGACTGAGATTAACACAAAAATACCTAATCTGAACTTTATATCACATACCGACCGGGAAGAAATCAACTTTTTTGATACGATAATAAAAAAAGACTCCAACGGCTCCCTCAGTACTGACTTATATACAAAACCTACAGACCGCAACAGCTTGTTACATTGGACAAGCCGTCATCCGAAACACATTAACACATCATTGCCTAATTCACAACATCACAGGGTAGATCGCATTGTAAACAACGACAATACTAAAACACTTAGACACGGGGAAATGACGAAAAAATTCAGAGAGAGGGGTTATCCTGATGAGTTCAGTACCAATCGCATCCAGGAGACACGGGGACCAAAGAGACCTGTCAATGAAAGGGTTAAACTTGTGAACACCTATCACCCGCTTTCTCCTTTAGTGAAGAAAGCCATTCTCCAGCACTGGCCCCTACTCGAGTCCGCATATCCAAGAATTCAAAAATCCCCCCCTAATTTGTCATAAGAGGACCCCGAATCTAAAACAACTACTGGTGCGAACAGATGTGGGATCCACAACTCCTACATTCAGGCAAAAGACACTCAGCATGGCCCGCAGAGGTCCCTCTCCCTGCTTGGGTTGTGCACAATGTACTACCGTCATGAAAGGGGAATCATTCACACACCCCAGGTCGGGCAAACGGTTTGTACACGTGTGACTCGACGTATGTGGTCTATCTGATAAAGTGCCTTTGCGGTCTTGGGTATGTTGGGGAAACCACCCAGCATATCCGGGACCGCATGAGCAAGCATACATCGACAATTAGGTGTAAGAACACTCTACCACTACTGCCGCTTCCAGCCCATTTAATTGAGAAAAAGCATAATGTCAGTCAACTCAAGTTCCAGGAGATAGATCACGTACTCTTGTCAAGGCGGGGGGTGACCGTATCCGTAAACTAAAAGTAAAAGAGTTATTTTGGATACACCATTTAAATACCCTCTCCCCATTGGGACTCAATTGGGAATTTGAGTTAATTTACTAATTTTTAATTATGACTGGACTGACCGACAAAAATCCTTTGTGGAAAAAAATCTACAAATCTCTAAATGTGATTTCTTCTGTCAATATGTGAGTACTGTGTTTAAAATGCTATATATATGTGTATTATATACACATATATATACATACATATGGAGATGTTGACTCACATAGGAGGTAACACTTGTTATTAATTCTCTGACACATTCCGCCACCGGATACTGGCACCGTTAGCTAACACTAATTAGCACCTAGACTCCGGCCTAATCACTATGAGATACCACACTCTATTCACAAGACTGATGCTGACCACTAGCGCTACTAGACATGTTCATGCCAAAAACGAATGCTATTATTACATGTCATTCCCACTAACAAATGACGCTTTCGCCGCATGCGCCCTGCACTTAGCAGTAGTGCACACGCGCGGTGAACGTGTCGCCCTACTGAAGTACACAATCCACTGACAAAATGGCACCCGCGCGCGAGCATTCCGATGACGCACATCCGCCCCCCGATGATGCCCTCCCCTCCAACCTCAAATAAATAGCGGTAAAACACTGCTGATACCCGCTCCTGCCCTCCTATTCACCCCTTGGACCAGATGCTTGGAAAACAAGGTATTTGAGTGCCACATAGCCCAAAAACTTTACCTAGTAATATTGTACTCCTAATTACTGCCCTTTCCTATTGCAGGCAGGAGTCACATACCTCACAACCTTTGTAGGTATGTAACCTGACCATATACAAATCCTTTATGTAGCACTTTATCAATACAAATGGATTGATCTATGTTTTATAGTTCTAGAGGTAAACACCCAGGACTACCTACAAACCTTCAAATCTATATAAACCTAGGTGGTTTACTGATACAGGTATCCATTCTCGTTCACTTGTACAACCTCCCAGGTATAGCTTTGAGTTTAGCTGGTACAATGCTTCACAACTCCCTAACCAAAAGTCCATAACTTGAAGCCCCAGAAAGAATGGGACTCATTAACCACTTACAGTGACAACTGGACACTTTTCCCTTTTTTGTGTTTTAGGCGCGCTCACACAAGGAGTTTAAAAGATTACTTAGCTTTATTTGATTCACAACGCGTTTCTTAAGATGTATGTTTGGGGAAAAGTATAGCAAAACAAACCAACAGTGAAGATATTACAAATGAAGTAAGGTTGATCACTACCTTTAATCAATCCAGGTTGGGAATTAAAAAACTAATGGATAAATACTGGTTGATCCTGAAAGCTGACCCCACTTTGAATAAGTTTATACCTGATAAACCTCTCATTACCTATAGGAGAAACAAAAGTTTGAAAAATATGGTATCCCGTAGTAATATAGAATTGAAAAACGCAGTAAAGAGAGAAGAATTAACAGGAAAAAATCCAGGTTGCCATATGTGTAATTCTTTAAACTCCTGACCTCCTTGTGTGAGCGCTCCTAAAACACAAAAAGTCTATTTGCTTTCTATCTCTTAAATCTCCCTCAGGGAGATTGTGTTTGGAGCTGCGCTTTCCACACCCCAGGACCTGTCCCTACATCGGAGCCTGGTCACCCGACTGCCCCATGTGATCGGAGGGCGGACACAAGCATTGGAATCAGCGCTCACACAGCGGTTCCTCCATACACGCACTCACGCAGTACCGAGGTTGTGCAGGGGACAGCACAACCTCACAAGGTGAGAGACCACCCTGTGACCTCTCTTTCCATCCCCCTGAAAGGCAGCGGGTCCCTCTCATTAGCGCCTCTCTCTCCTTATCTCTTCACAAAAAACTTTTGGTTATGACAGAATATACCAGGACGTGACCCATAGAGGGAGACATGCCAGGAAGAGGACACGATGGGGACCTAGAAGGGATCCAGAATTAGGGACATATATACCAGAAAGGTGCCCAGGATGTAGTACATATATACCAGGGAGGCACCCCGGCTGGGTGACATACAGCTCTGGCAGAAATTAAGAGACCACTGTAACATTTTCAGTTTCTCTGATTTTTCTCTGTATATTTGTGAGTAAAATGTTCATTGTTCTTTTATTCTATAAACTCCTGACATCACGTCTCCGAAATTCAAAGATAAAAAGTTTGTATTTATTTGCAGTAAATGGGAAATTGTCAAAATAATAGAAAAGTAACATCAGACCTGAATAATGCAAAGAAAACAAGTTCATACTCATTTAGAAACAACAATACTCCTGTTGTAACTCAGGGAGAATTCAGAAATCAATATTTGGTGGAATCCCCCTGATTTGTAATCACAGCTTTCATGCCTCTCGGCCGCTTTACTCCAGTCTCTCAGCTTTTGGGTGACCTTAGGCCAGTCCTGGCACAATAATGTAAGCAGTTCTTCTTTGTTTGATGGCTTGTGACTATCCATCTTTCTCTTGGTTACACTCCAGAGGTTTTCAGTGGGGTTCAGGTCTGGAGATTGGGCTGGCCATGACAGGGTCTTTATGTGGCTCTCCTTCATCCACACATTCATTAAAGGATAACCTTGTATGTGGCTTGATTCATCCGTCCTTCACAAAGATTAAACCTGCCCTATTCCACCTTGCTGAAGCATCCCTAGATCATCACCGATCCTCCCCCAAATTTCACATGGGTGCAAGACACTATGGCTTGTACGCCTCTCCAGGTCTCCGTCTAACCAGTAGATGACCAGGTGTTGGGCAAAGCTAAAAATTAGACTCATCAGAGAAGATGACCTTACTCCAGTCCTCTATGGTCCAATCATTATGGTCTTTGGCAATCTTTACCCTGGCTCTCTGTTGCTTCTCATTGATGAAAGGCTTTTTTCTAGCTTTACATGATTTGATCCCTGCCTCTAGGAGCCTGTTACCAGCTGTTCTTCCCGTGCACTTCACCCCAGCTGCCATTTGCCATTGTTTTTGTAGGTCACCTGATGTCATCCTGCGGTTGCTGTGTGACATTGGAATAAGATGATGGTCATTCCGGTCAGTGGAGAGTCGCTTTAGCCCTCTGCCGGTCTGTAGCTTTGTTGTCCCCAATGTCTGCTGCTTGACCCTGTTGTAATGGACTGTCGTCTTCGAAATTTTAAGAATGGAGGCAATGTGACGCTTACTGTATCCCTTTGCTAGTAAAGCCAGAATTGAGCCCTTCTTTTTCTCGCTCAAGACTTTTCTTTTCACCTCCTTTGGCAGGGGTTACAAGTTATTGTTTCATTCAAATGACTTTTGGGCTGTTCCTAGCACTTGTTTTGCCTCCAGCTTGTCCTATTGCAGGAGGATTGTGAAGACCACAGCAGTGTGTTATACTTTCCCTCGTTAAATAAGATTTGGTTCAGGTGATCACCTAATCAGAAGCTCATTACATAGAATGAGGTGGACTTTAGTTGGATTTACCTGACCCTGGACTGGAATGGCCGTCAGACATGTAGAGATGGGTGTGACGGGGCGTGGGACAGAGCAGGAAGGGACACCAGGTCGATGATCAATCCAACCAGTTTTATTGAACAGGGAACCGCACAAATGAAGACAATTCTGCTGAGTCCACACAAAGGCACAGATCCAGGGGCGTCACCCGGTAATCCTGACGCCAGGTTAATTGAAGAAATAGTCCAGATAGAGTCCACTGGATCCAACCGAGGAAGACACCGCACAATCACACGGGCATCATGTGCTTATCTCAGCTAAGATCTCAGCTGCTTCCACCTCTGCATTCAACTAACCAACTGATCCCAAAACATGAGTGTATTGTCCTGTGCCTGGGGATTCACCCCTCTGCAGGGGGAGGGTTCACACCCACATTAGGGTATGTGGCTACATGAAGAAGTCTATGGAGAAGATTCTAGAAAAATCCTGGCTCCATTCTATCTCTAACAGGTTTTATTGGAGTCATCTCCTGCTGAGAAGAACAAATACACAATCTGCCACCAGAAGTAGTACATGGGGGATGGACACGTTTGTTATACCATGAGCACAGGCGGGGGAGGGACACAGGTTACATTACAATACAGTAAATTGCATAGGATGCATGAATACAGGACAGAGAAAAGTTCACACCATTACAACGGGGATTTCTACAAAACTGTGCCGTGGTCTCTTAATTTTTGCCAGCGCTGTATATACCTGGAAGGTGCCCAGGAAGGAGGATATATATCAGGAATGGATGCCAGGATGGTGAATATATACCAGGAAGGGGCCCAGGATGGGGGACATATATATAACTGGAAGGTGCCAAGGAGAAGGACATATATACCAGGAAGGGGCCCAGGAAGGAGGATATGTATCAGGAATGGATTACTGATTGCAGGAAGGGGGGAGGGGAGACCTGCAGCCAATATATTCACAAGGCTCCTCCACTGGATCTAGTGGTCGGCATCCACCTCAATAGTCATAAGAAATTGTAGAGATGATCCAGTGGCTTCATATTCCTTTTATTGTGCAATCATAAAATCATCATAGCGCACAGGAGGGGCCGCTGGAAGCGTTTCGGAGGATCAGACCTCCTTAATCATCAGCAACATTCAAAATGATAATACAGACATATATACAATAAAAAAAATGAATGAACTCCTGTGCACAGACGATACCAATCAGTGAAGGATCTTAACTATTTGCTTGCCTGCCCCAGAGAATGACCCAGTATAGACACATAAAGATACCATTTTATTTCTTATAAAGTGATGTTATACTCAAGACTCTTTCTACAAGAAACTGCAATATGGATGGTAAAAGGAGAGAGAAATTTTCCTCTTTTTCTATATGGCTGTATTTTAATGACAATATGGTCCAACAACCCCATTAAAGGGAATATGGCCAAAGATCTTATTATTATATACTTAATCTTTATAATTATAATATGCAGTAAATAATATTATTGAATTAAAGATTAATATTCTATTAGTGTGAATATTATTTATACCCTTATTCACCTGATATGAATATTTATAATTATTTATATTATTTTATTTATTTTATTTTATTATATTATTTTTTGTTATTATTAATTACCGTATATACTCGTGTATAAGCCGACCCGTGTATAAGCCGACCCACCTACTTTTGCCCCAAAAATCTGGAAAAACCTATTGACTCGTGTATAAGCCGAGGGTGGACCTCAGCAGAGGTATACAGCCCCCAGCAGTGTGGTATACAGGCCCCCCCCAGTGGTATACAGGCCTCCCCAGTGGTAGTATACAGCAGCCCCAGTGGTAGTATACAGCAGCAGCCCCAGTGCTGTATACAGCAGCAGCCCCAGTAGTATATACAGCCCCAGTGGTAGTATACAGGCAGCCCCAGTAGTATATACAGCCCCAGTGGTAGTATACAGGCAGCCCCAGTAGTATATACAGCAACCCCAGTGGTATACAGCAGCCTCCCCAGTGGTATATACAGACCCCACCAGTATATACAGCAGCCCCAGTGGTATATACAGAAGCCCCAGTGGTATATACAGCAGCCCCAGTGGTATATACAGCAGCCCCAGTGGTATATACAGCAGCCCCAGTGGTATACAGGCCTCAGCAGTATATACAGCACCCCCCAGGGGTTATACAGCACCCCCCAGGGGTTATACAGCGGCCCCCAGGGGGTACCCAGCAGCCCCCTGGGGGTACCAGCAGCCCCCTGGGGTACCCAGCAGCCCCCTGGGGGTACCAGCAGCCCCCTGGGGGTACCAACAGCCCCCTGGGGTACCAGCAGCCCCCTGGGGGTACCCAGCAGCCCCCTGGGGGTACCAACAGCCCCCAAATGCTGGCACTCGGCCCCCTTGTAAGCCTTCCCCCCCGCTGCTTATACATTACCATCCCGGTGTTCTGATCCGCGCCGCTCCTCGGTGCTTCTTCATGCTCCGTCCTCGCTGGCTGCATCCGGGGATCTCCATTCTCCGGCCGTCGCGCGATGACGTCATATCGCTGCGACAGCCGGAGATCCCCGGATGCAGCCAGCGAGGACGGAGCATGAAGAAGCACCGAGGAGCGGCGCGGATCAGAACACCGGGATGGTAATGTATAAGCAGCGATGGGGGGGGCCTTACAAGGGGGGACAGTGCCAGCTTTTGGGGGGAATATATGAACTGCTTCCCCCTGCCGCTGATTGACAGGGGGAAGCAGTGCATATATAATGAGCGGCCCCACGTGATGGGGCCGCTCATACAGCAGCCTCCCCCCGCCTCCACAGCCCCGGCCCCACAGCCCCCACCACAGCACATACCGTAGTGACTCGTGTATAAGCCGAGGGGGAGACTTTTCACCCCAAATTTTGGGCTGAAAAACTCGGCTTATACACGAGTATATACGGTATTTACTATGGCTGGCAGGTGCTAATCCCCAAGTTACATTCAATCTGGAATGCATGGAGAAAACACCAGCGGGATTCTTGCACTTATTATATATATATATATATATATATATATACTCTACAAGTAGCATATGGTGTCTTGTGTTTGTTATTTTTATTTTTTATATTTTATATTTTTTTATTTATTTACTTGCACTGCTTTATAGTAAACCGATATATTTCTAAAGGCCACTTCACACACAGATATCTGAGTCCAATATCTGAACAGATCTCTGGTTGCAGTGAAATCATGGATACATTGCTCCATGTTGTACACAGCCACAAAATGGAACAATGTATCCATGATTTCACTGCAACCAGAGATCTGTTCAGATATTGGACTCAGATATATGTGTGTGTGAAGTGGCCTTAAGGCAAATTTCTCAGCATTTAAAAAAAAAAAAAAAAAAAAATATGTTTAAATCCCGATTTCCAGGGTTCACTCTCCCCATAGGGGCTCACAATATGTCATATTATCAACAAAAAAACTTTTAAAGAGTTATATAATATAGCCAATGGCACAATGCAAATACTGTACAACCTCCAACATATTAACACTCTGAAATGTTTAATCCTTTAATAAAAAAAAATAAAAAAATAAAAAAAGCCATAGTAAATAATTAATAATAACAAAAATAATAAAATAAAATAAAATAAATAAAATAATATAAATAATTATAAATATTCATATCAGATGAATAAAGGTATAAATAATATTCACACTAATAGAATATTAATCTTTAATTTAATAATATTATTTATTGCATATTATAATTATAAAGATTAAGTACATAATAATAATAATAGATCTTTGGCCATATTCCCTTTCATGGGGTTGTTGGACCATATTGTCATTAAAATACAGCCATATAGAAAAAGAGGAAAATTTCTCTCTCCTTTTACCATCCATATTGCAGTTTCTTGTAGAAAGAGTCTTGAGTATAACATCACTTTATAAGAAATAAAATGGTATTTTTATGTGTCTATACTGGGTCATTCTCTGGGGCAGGCAAGCAAATAGTTAAGATCCTTCACTGATTGATATCGTCTGTGCACAGGAGTTCATTCATTTTTTTTATTGTATATATGTCTGTATTATCATTTTGAATGTTGCTGATGATTAAGGAGGTCTGATCCTCCGAAACGCTTCCAGCGGCCCCTCCTGTGCGCTATGATGATTTTATGATTGCACAATAAAAGGAATATGAAGCCACTGGATCATCTCTACAATTTCTTATGATCGGGAATGGATGCCAGGATGGTGAATATATACCAGGAAGGGGCCCAGGATGGGGGACATATATATAACTGGAAGGTGCCAAGGAGAAGGACATATATACCTGGAAGGGGCCCAGGATGGGGGACATATATAACTGGAAGGTGCCAAGGAGAAGGACATATATACCAGGAAGGGGCCCAAGATGGGGGACATATATATAACTGGAAGGTGCCAAGGAGAAGGACATATATACCTGGAAGGGGCCCAGGATGGGGGACATATATATAACTGGAAGGTGCCAAGGAGAAGGACATATATACCTGGAAGGGGCCCAGGATGGGGGACATATATAACTGGAAGGTGCCAAGGAGAAGGACATATATACCTGGAAGGGGCCCAGGATGGGGGACTTATACGCTGGCAATTAAAATTAGAGAACAATGTATGATCACTTAATTTTTTCAGACAATTGTAATCTACATTCTACACATAATCTATATTAATGAACATTTGGTTGTTTTTGTGTACGGGGTGAACCAGCAACTAGAACAGGGTTTACCAAAATAACCAAAGTTTATCAACTTAAAACCTTTATTTTACCTAAAACGTGATGATCATAATTAGGCAACAACAGTGACTGTAGACAAAGATTAAACTAAATGTGCAGGTTACAACAGTCAGCAATGTGCAGGTTACAACAGTCAGCAATCAGTAGGAAGTGTACAGGCCTTTACTGTGTCCAGGCCTTTGCTGTGAATGACCACAGGACATCACTAGTCTCACTCTGCTCTGGGGAGATTTTGCTCCACTCTTCTTCCAGTATCTTCCACAGTTCTGTGACTGTTGTGGGTTTCTTGGCCATAACTTTGTCTCCAGAGGTTTCTATTGGGTTTAGATCAGGACTCTGGGCTGTGGTCATTTCATTGTTTCAAGGACCTGCTTTCCCGTTTTACTGTGTGACAGATGTTGTCCTGCATGAAAATTGCTGCTTGAGTGCTGAACCTCCTGCAGCAGAAAACATCACCCCTCCTCCACCACTTCTCACTGACGTCTTTCCCCAGTTTGTCTATTAACATAATGTTTCCCATCAATCCCAAATAAACTTGCTTTCATCACTAAAATGACCTGTGGGCTCCTCTGTTCACAAAACACATGCTCCTCACCAAAGGGGAGTCTAGTCTTCTGATTTTTTCTGCTAATTGCTAATCCGAGGTTTGGTCACTGCAGTCGGCTTTCAGTCTAAATGCTCGTAAACGCGGTGACACTGTATGATGAGACAGATCCTACCCTGTTCAGTGCTGAACTGGCGAGCTATTCCAGCTGCAGTGTTGAAATGATTACCCATGGAGAGTGTCCTCATTGTCCTGTCCTCTCTTGCATCTGTCTTTTGTGGGCGACCAGAAAACTGAATTAGTCCTTACCGGTAATTCCTTTTCTTGGAGCCTTCCACGACAGCATTGGAGGATGTCGTCCACGCCCTATTGGGGGACAGGAACACAGAGAGGTTAAAAGCCCCTCCCCTTCCTCCGCACTCCAGTGTATTATCAAGATCACCTGAAGACATGGATTACCTGATACACCTGAATCCAAAAATCGACAATAAGGGGGGGAACTGATGCTGTCGTGGAAGGCTCCAAGAAAAGGAATTACCGGTAAGGACTAATTCAGTTTTCTCCCATCGCCTTCCACGACAGCATTGGAGGAATACCACCGATACTCCTCAGGGTGGGACAACTGCCTGTAGGACTTTCCTACCAAAGGACAGATCCCGACTAGAGGACAGATCTAACCTATAGTGGCGAGAAAAGGTGTGGAGGGACGACCACGTAGCCGCTCTGCATATCTGCTCAGATGAAGCTCCAGCCCGCTCCGCCCAGGATGTAGCAGCAGCCCGAGTGGAATGAGCCTTCAACCCCACGGGAGGAGCAAGGTCTTGAGCGACGTAGGTCGAACAGATCGCCTTCTTGATCCAGGAAGCGATGGTAGCCTTGGAAGCCTTCTTCCCTTTGTTTTTCCCAAAATGCTGAACAAACAGGTTCTGATCTAATCTCCAGGAAGCGGTCACTTGGAGATAGTGGAGGACGGACCGACGGACATCCAAGGTGTGAAACACCGCCTCAGCTGCATTAGCAGGAGAATGACAAAAGGACGGGAGCACCACTTCCTGGGACCGATGAAAATCCGACACAACTTTAGGAAGGAAGGACGGATCCAACCGAAGCGTAATGCGATCATCGGAAACCACGAGGTAAGGCGCCTGGATCGAGAGCGCCTGCAGTTCCCCAACTCGCCTGGCCGAAGTAATGGCTACCAAAAACGCCGTCTTGTGAGAGAGAGATGGAAGGGAAGCAGCAGACAAGGGCTCAAAGGGATCCCGAGAAAGCCCATGAAGAACAATGTTCAAATCCCAAGTAGGGACGGAAGGCCGAAGCCTGGGACGCAGTCTACAAGCAGAGGTAAAAAATCGTTTGATCCATCGATGGCCAGCAAGATCCTGATCAAACACGGCACCGAGAGCTGAAACCTGGACCTTAAGGGTGCTCGGCTGAAGGCCCAAATCCAAGCCTCGCTGCAAAAAAATCCAAATTGAGAGCCACATTAGGATGATGGATATCCGGAATGGAAGGAGCACACCAGGACAGAAAGCGTTTCCAAACCTTCCCGTAAATGGCGTTCGTCACGGGCTTCCTGCTCTGCTGAAGCGTGCGGATTACAGCTTGGGAGAGGCCCTTGGCCGTCAGGATCTCGGCCTCAACAGCCAGGCCGCCAGATTGAGCCACTGCGGGTCCGGGTGAAACAGAGGACCCTGGGATAGCAGGTCGAGGTTGTGGGGCAACCGAATCGGACCCTCCAGGCATAGGTCGTGGATAGCGCCGTACCATGCCCTTTTGGGCCACAGGAGAGCCACCAGGATAGCCGTCACCCCCTCCGCCCGAATCTTCTGCAACGTCTTGGGGAGCAGCGGGATCGGAGGAAACGCATACACCAACCGGAAGTCCCAGCGATGGGCGAAGGCGTCCAGCCCCAGAGGATGGTCCGACCGACTCAGGGAAAAATACGTCGGCACCTTGGCATTGGCTCCCGATGCAAACAGGTCGATTGAAGGGACTCCCCACCTGTCCGTGAGAGAGCGAAACACGTCCGGATGGAGGCTCCATTCGCCAGGGTGGACCTCCGCGCGGCTCAAGAAATCTGCCCGCACATTGGCCATTCCCTTCAGAAGCACTGCCGAGGAGGAGAGAAGATGGCGTACTGCCCACAAAAAGAACAGTCTTGCCAGCCCCTGCAAGTGTAAGCCACGAGTACCGCCTTGGTACCGCAAGAAAGCAACCGTAGTCACATTGTCTGACAGGACCTTGACATGATGACCCCGGAGAACGTGAGCTGCAGCAAGAAGCGCTTCCTCCACTGCCAGAAGTTTGAAGACTGGCGACTGACCGAGCGACTCCAAATCCCCTGGAACGGTGTGCGAACTACCATCGTGCCCCAACCGGAGCCGCTGGCATCAGTGGGAATGGAGGTCACAGGAAGGTGTCTGGGATTCATCCCCAGGAAAGCGAGATTACCACCCGCCCCGGGGTCCGGACCCGCGAGTTTAAGGAATCCTGACGTCTGTCCCAGGAACTCAGTATGTGTTCCTGAAGCAGTCGGGAAGGAGCCTGAGCCCATGTTACTGACTGAATGCAGGCCATCATGGCCCCTAACAGGGACATTGCTTCCCGCAAGGAGGGCGACCCCCCTGCCCGGAGGCGGGTCAGATTCACGCGGCGCAAAAGCTGATATTCCGCAGGAAGGAACGAGGTCTGTCTGGAGGAGGTCAGCAAGACTCCCAAAAATTGACGTCGGGTTGCAGGCACCCGTTCCGATTCCCAAAGATTGGGTACCCATCCCAGGGACTGAAGAATCTCCAATGTGTTGGAGACCTTTGTGCGCAGAAGCGCTGCCGAAGGAGCCACCACCAACATGTCGTCTAAATAGGGAAGCATACATATCCCCTGGGTCTGGATGAATGTGATCGCTTCCCCCATGAGTTTGGTAACCTCTGGGGCCGACGAAATCCCAAAGGGCAGCACATTAAGCCGAGAATGGACCGTCCCGCCTGCCCCGGAGATCGTGAACCGCAGAAAGCGCTTGTGGGACGGGTGAATGGGGACATGAGAATACGTGTTCTGGAGGTCCACAACAACCTGGAGTAGCGCCCCTGGCCCTCCTCTCCAGGAGGAACCGGGGACCCCACACCCGAATCCAACATGTGTCGCAGACCCGACAAGAAAAACCGTGCGAGAGTCCCCCTGAGGAAGGGAGAGGACTCGAAGACACGGAGGGGCTGGCTCTCGAATTCCAAGCGTAGACCCTCCCAAATGGTCGAGAGGATCCAAGGGCACAAGGAGATTGCTTGCCACTGTGGCAGAAACCGCAGGAGCCGCCCCGCAATGGGGAAGGCGACCTTGTTTAGGAGCGGCTGGTGATGCCGCTGCTGGGGGAGCAAGATATTACGGGTCTTGTTCCCATACTGGAATGCCCAGCGACCAGACTTACCCTTCCCTTTAGACTGGGAGGGTTGGCTGCGCTCAGGCCAAAAGGACTGCCTCCGAAAGGGCTCCTGTTCCAGGAGACACCTTTTCCAGGATGTCATCCAATGCAAGGGGAGGCCACACAGCTGGAGCTTAGACGTGAACTCCTCATTCCACCTTGTAAGCCACACTGCCCTGCGAGCTGTGTTAGCCAACACTGCGCACCTGGCGCCAACACGGAACGACTCAGCAGAGGCATCGGCCAGGAAGCCCATAGCACGTCTCAGAAGTGGAATGGAGTCCAAAGCTCCTTCCTGGGAGTACCCTGCAGGATGAATTCTCCCAGCTGGGTGAGCCACTTAAAGAGAGACCTGCTCACATGTAGAGGAAATGTACACCGTTAAAGACATAGCTGCCGCCTCCCAGGATCTTTTGAGGAAACTCTTCATTTTACGAACGAGGGGGTCCTTCAACCGGGAGGAATCTTCAAAAGGCAACGCGGTCTTATATGCTAAGCTTCCCAAATGGAATACTGCCATAGACCTTCATGTTAGAAGTCCCATTGACTTTATAGAGACTTCCATAGAGATTCCCATTGGGTCTCTCATGAGGTCTCCCATCCAGCCCGTGACTGAGGCTCCTGCTGCTTAGCCTCAACAGTGTGTCAAGGGCATGCACAATGGGTTTACAATAGCAGCTGATGCTACCCTGGCCACCTGGATGTCCACCTTCGGGACCTCCCAGACAAAGTCATCACCCTCCAATCCACTCGGATGGGGTGAGCCGCTTAGCCTTCAGGCCTCTGAACATTTAGTCCTGCACAGAAGAAGGGGATTCCCCTCTACTCCCATGGTACAATGGACAGTGTCCACCAATGCACCCATGGACTCTGTGGAAAAATAGTAGTGTCCAGATTCTCGTGTCTGGACAGAGGCAACAGCGGCAATATCCTCGCCGTCCTCTAACGCTGAGCTCTGGCCAGCCTCCATGAGATCCACAGAGTCACAATCCTGGAGCTTCCTCTCATACGGAGGGGAAGGCCCGGAAGCTGCAGCAAAACCCCGCAGTGCCGAGATAGAAGCCTGCACCTCTTCCCTAATGGATTGGAGCTCCTCAAGCAGGGATGGGGAGTCCATCCTGACAACCCTGTCAGTCATGGCCGACACCTTGTTGTAGGAAGAGGGACATTTTGTGCCGCAGCCACATTATTGCTCCCTTTCACAGACGGCCCTTGTCTCCCTATAGACAAAAAGGGAAGAGAAGGGGGTCCCAGTGTGAGTGCAGGGCTTAAATAACTCTACCCCTTGTGACCACCCCCAGAAACACTTACATGAGCTGGGGGAACGCTGGACTCTGCAGAAGCAGAGGTGGAAGCCTATCACCTTCCATGTTTTAGGGATCAGCCTTACCTGGGTGTAGCTTCCGGCGGGTACTTATCCAGAAGTACCGTGCCCCCAACGAGGAACACCTGTTCCCTCCCTCCTCCTGGTCACCGGCCGCGGGCAGTAGCGCGCGAAAGTCCTGCTGGGTTCCCTGGAGCCGCGCCCAGCCTGCCACAGCCCTTACAGGAGCCGCCGCCCGAAACCGGAAGTGCCATCCCGGAACCGGAAGTGCCATCCCCGAAACCGGAAGTGCCATCCCCGAAACCGGAAGTGCCTCCGCGGCACCTCTGATGCATGCCCCAGGGACCGCAGCTGGAGGAGGGAGACGCCGGAGAGCTGAACAGGCCTCCGGCGTTGCAATACACGGCCTGCTTTGCCCCGTAGGACGCAGGAAGGCCGGATGGTCCCACCACGGGAGCCCTGAGAAGGAGGAGGAGGCCGCCCCCGACGTCCATCCCTGGCCCGGCTGTAAGTACACCCCAATGCTGCCTCTGCCGGCCTGACAGCACTGGAACCTCTCCATGCCCCAAGGGGGACAGGAAGACACTGGAGTGCGGAGGAAGGGGAGGGGCTTTTAACCTCTCTGTGTTCCTGTCCCCCAATAGGGCGTGGACGACATCCTCCAATGCTGTCGTGGAAGGCGATGGGAGAAAGAGTTTATAATGTTGTAAAGATGCTATATTCTAGAAATCACAGACTTTTATTCTAGAAATTACCAACTTGTGTTGCTATGGCTGATAGGTTGACCCCCTCGGCTTCATCTGGACAACCTGCTGCCGGAGGGTTTCACTCATCATTTTTACAAAGTTAACTGCCAGTTACATAGGGTTTGTTAGATAATCAAGGAAATTAGCACCAGGCGCAGATTAACACCAATGACTTGCAGGTATCTGAGTGTTCTCGAATTGTGATTAGGGTATTTTTCCATTTACATTTTTATTTTGAGCCATAAAATATTATTTATTATTATTATTATTATTATTAAATTAGCTTAAAATACTAATATTTTACTCATGATAGGAGATAGTCACATAGGAAAACACAAAGACCTCAACATCAAAGAGGACCTGTCACCAACCACACATGGTGATCTAATTACAGCACTGGATGCAGCATGTCTGCTGCATCCAGGCAAGGGGTCCCCCAGCCCTTGAGCCCCCCTGTACCCCGAGATAATACACTTTGAAAACTTACATAGTGGAGCCAAATAGGAGGTGGCTTGTGGCTGGAGCCAAAGGGCAGTTTCACACCCTCTGTATGTTTAATCTGCCCCCCACCCCGCCGCCTCCCTGATGCCAATAATTGTCTCCTTCGCCTGCAGCATAACACAGAGCGAGCGGTGCGGTTCTGGCCGCATTGCCCCGCCCCCTGCGGTGATGTCACCTCCTTTCCCCGCCATGCTCTATGGTTAACATGGAGCAGGGTGGGTATGAGCGGTGATGTCACTGCAGGAGGCGGGGCGGTCGGCCTCCTGCTCTGACATCACCGCCATTCCCGCCCTGCACCATGTTACCCATGGAGCATGGCGGGGAAAGGAGGTGACATCACCGCTGGGGGCGGGGCAATGCGGCCAGAACCGCACCGCTCGCTCTGTGTTATGCTGCAGGCGAGGGAGACAATGATTGGCATCAGAAAGGCGGCAGATTAATCATGCAGGGGGCATGGAACTGCCCTTTGGCTCCAGCCACAAGCAACCTCCTATTTGGCTCCACTATGTAAGTTTTCGAAGTGTATTATCTCGGGGTACAGGGGGGCTCAAGGGCTGGGGGACCCCTTGCCTGGATGCAGCAGACATGCTGCATTCAGTGCTGTAATTAGATCACCATGTGTGGTTGGTGACAGGTCCTCTTTAAGGAAATTGTATGTTCTCTAATTTTGACCGCCGGTGTATATCTGGAAGGTGCCTAGGAAGGAGGCACATATATGCCAGGAAGGGGCCCAGGATGGGGAACAGTACTGTTATGGACTAATATTTTAGAATATTAGTAAGTTGCTGCTCCTGTCCTAATTTATATAGACCAAGTGCCGGCGATGAAAGTATGACACCAGACAAACAGAGTCAGGTGTACACTCTCCTTGGTCATTCCAAAGCTCCAAGTATAGTTTATTTCAACAAGCATTAGGTCTTCCTCAATAAGGGGCTCGGTCAGCCCTACTCAGATGTATTCATTGGCTAGTTGGCTGGATAATGGGCGGATCCATGAGGTCATCAGGGGGTGTGGCCTTGGTCAGCTATCTTTAGATAATGTGTCTTCCTCTGGACTCCAGCTTCGGTGATTGGTCAGTCTTCTCTGGACTCCAGCTTCGGTGATTGGTCGGTCTTCTCTGGACTCCATCTTGCTCTCAGCACATGGTGTGATGTGGCAGGAAATGGCAGCCATGTTTAAGTCACAACTTATACAATGTAAAATAATATACTCTATGGATCGTTTCTCGCCATGCCCTTATGTCTTAAGGTTAATTAAGTATTTGATCCTATGGCTCTCCTGAACAGTACAATATATTAGAAAAGGGGGGGAGGGGAGCAACACGTGTGTCTATAGGATCTAAGAACCCAGAGGCCCATCGAACTCTAGTTACTCCACTGGAGCTGGCGGTAATATCTGGTGGAGTCCTGCATCCTGCCTGGACATGCACAATGAGCCGATGAAGCAACACCCATCTCACTGCACATTTTATGGAAGGCAGAGATTTGCACAGAACTGGCAGTGACATTGCTCCTGACTTTACTCACACCCATGTGGACATGATAACAAATTAGAGGGATGAACAGTCTGGGGAAAACAACACCCCCATGACGTTACACAGCGTATATACAGCATATGACCATGGCACCATACCAGCTGCCCCCAACACTGTCACCCCCAAGGCCTATCTAGAATAGGATAAACAAGGGCACAATGGGTCTTCTCTCCTTAAAGAGGACCTGTCACCCACCCTCCTGGATTGCAGCACTGCATTCAGGCATGAGGTCCCCCATCATGTGTCTGGCTGTTCTGTACTCCCAGATATAGCTTTAGGAAAACTCATTGTTTGAAGTCAGGAGGGCATTCCCTGGGGCTGGAGTCAGGTTTATTCACAGGGGCCATTCCCGCCCCCTGCGCCGCCTCCCTCCTGTCTGTTATGCCATCCTCGCCTGCGCCTCCTTGTACTCATTGACGCAGGCGCAGAGTGAGGTATTGTTTGTTTTGGTCCTGCGTATCTATCCCGCCTCTGACATCAGCGCCTTTGCCCGCCCTGCTCCATGTTATGCTGTATACACAGAGCAGGGCGTGAATCTGGTGCTTGCGCAGTAGCCCTCCGCAAGCAGATTCCCACCCCCTGCGTCAATGAGCACAAGGAGGCGCAGACGAGGATGGCATAACAGACAGGAGGGAGGCAGAGAGAAGGAGGTGGCACAGAGAGGCAGGGGGTAGGAATGGCCCCTTGAATAAACCTGACTCCAGACCCAGGGAATGCCCTCCTGACTTCAAACAGTGAGTTTTCCTAAAGATATATCTGGGGGTACAGAGCAGCCAGACACATGGGGTACCCCTTGCCTGAATGTAGCATACATGCTGCATTCAGTGCTGCATTTAGATTGCAATCCAAGAGGGAGGTGACAGGTCCTCTTTAATGTAATGAAAGTATGCAGGGCATACCTTGGTTAGTTGTGAAAACCCACAACTAGTGTTTGCACATCGAACAGCTGCTGCAGGATCCACCACCCCAGGGATGGCCGCTGATATCCAAGGACAGAAAACCAATACGATCCGCGCTGCTGCAATGAAATCACTCCCGTGATATTTATAAACAGTGCTCTTTTTTCAAATCCGACACGTTTCAAGGTCGACCCGACCTCTTCATCAGGGAGACACCAACATCCTGCAGCATCATGCTGGTGTAACCCTGATGAAGAGGTCGGGATGACCTTGAAACGTGTTGGATTGGAATAAAGAGCACTGTTTATAAATACCACGGGAGTGATCTCATTGCAGCAGCGCGGATCATATTGGTTTTCGGTCCTTGGATACCCCCAAGGCCTGTGACCAGCAGCCCCCCAGCACCATCAGTCAGCATCCCGCAATCTCAGCGCAGTCAGTGTCAGCCCGGCATGGTGTACTGCTGTATTACTATACTTCTTATAGTGTATAGACATTTCCTTTCTTGAGTACTTTTTTCCACATGGTATAAATAATGTGATGTTTGTGGATGTGGTGGGAGACGACCTAGGTATAGATTAAACATGGCAGACATTGGCCCCAGCACAGAATAAAGATTATAGCAGCTGATTTATTAGAAGCATCTCCAACTCCAGCACAAGCAGCAATAAACCCCACAATACTGGCGTCCAGGGTAGAAGCCCCTTCCCCTCTTGGGGCAGCCAGTGTAGGTGAAGCCCCTCCCCTTCTGGGGCATCCAGTGTAGGTGAGGCTCCTCCCCTTCTTGGGCAACCAGTGTAGGCGAGGCTCCTCCCCTTCTGGGGCATCCAGTGTAGGTGAAGCCCCTCCCCGTCTGAGGCATCCAGTTTAGCTGAGGACCCTGTCCCTCTTTGGCATCTAGTGTAGTTTTGGCTCCTCCCCCTCTGGGCCTTCCAACAGAGATTAGGCCCCTTCCCCTCTGGGGCATCCAGTGTAGATGAGGCCCCTCCCACTCAGGGGTGTCCATTGCTCATGTGGCTTTCTTGGAGACATGGATAAAGTAGCAGGGCTCTTGGTCTTGGCCGGCGGTATATGGCATGAAATCCCCATACACCTTGTGCTCACACTGACCTCCAAAGGCCTCGTCCAGCAGAGCGGTGAATGACTCCAGTCGATGGGGGTAGTAGGACAGACGGAACTTGCTGTGGGAATAAAAGCAATGTCAGTAAACATGGCAGCCTTTCTGTGGAGGCCTTCACAGGTCAGGGAATATGGCGGGATGTGTGCCCTGGTTTAGTCGAGCTCACCCCTTGGGCTTGATTATGTTCGTACACTGGCAGCCTACTGGTGGGCCATCAGGGCACAATCGCTACGTCTATATACAATCACCCGGCAGTATCAGCCATTTCAGATATATCGATATACGCACCCTCATCCTCCCTTCCTCCCGCCACCAACTGAAGAATCCTCAGGGCGCGGCTGCTATGTATGAAACTAAAAATGTATTTGTACACAAATTATAGTATTAGACTGTAGACTTGTTCCCTAAGTTACGGACATCCCCTTTAACGGCTAAAAACATTATATGAATATGTACACACAAAATATGGAAATGCCAAATTATTCATACAGAAAATAGCATTACCGTACTTTACGGATTGTAAAATTCACCAAAATGAGAGGGGAGGTGTCCTAATATTCCGGTTGTAGTTGAGCGGGGTCATAAAAGGCACTGTCACAGACGGTCCTGCGGCGTGTGTCAGGGCGATGCTGCAGGCGATGCGGTGGGAGTCATTAGTGATGCTGCGGCGTGTGTCAGGGCGATGCTGCAGGCAATGCGGCGAGAGTCATTAGTGATGCTGCGGCGGGTGTCATGGTGATACTGCAGGTGGTGTGGTGGGAGTCATTGACAGTGTTGCGGCGTGTGTCAGGGCGATGCTGCAGGTGGTGTGGCGGGAGTCATTAGTGATGCTGTGGCAGGTGTCATGGTGATACTGCAGGTGGTGTGGTGGGAGTCATTGACAGTGTTGCGGCGTGTGTCAGGGGGCGATGCTGCAGGTGGTGTGGCGGGCGTCATTAGTGATGCTGTGGCAGGTGTCATGGTGCTACTGCAGGCAGTGTGGTGGGAGTCATCGGCAGTGTTGCGGCGTGTGTCAGGGCGATGATGCAGGCGATGCGGCGGGAGTCATTAGTGATGTTGCGGCGGGTGTCATGGTGATACTGCAGGTGGTGTGGTGGGAGTCATTAGAGAGGCTGCGGCGGGTGTCATGGTGATACTGCGGGCGGTGTGGTGGGAGTCATTGGCAGTGTTGCGGCGTGTCAGGGCGATGCTGTAGGCAGTGCGGCGGGAGTCATTAGTTATGCTGCGGGCGGTGTGAAGCATGAGCCATCCCAGCGTTTGTGTCAAAGTAAATGAGGTTGCGGGTTTAAATGAAATGGAATCGGAGGCAACGGATGCACATATTGAGATCTCAGCCTCTCAGCACAATTTCCATGAAGCCGGCACCACCGACCTTTACTGTACTAACACAACCGCTGGGATAGTTCCTGTCTCCAACTGCCCGCTGCATTGCAGAGACACCCTCCATATAGCTCACATCGCCCTGATACTTGCTGCATCATCACCCAGTGTCAAGATTTTGGCTATTTCAGTTTACCTTCTGTGTCTTCTAAAGGCCCCGTTACACATAGCGATATCGCTAACGATATCGCCGCAATGTCACAGGTTTTGTGACGTAGCAGCGACCTCGCCAGCTATATCTGTGTGTGACAGGCACCAGCGAGAGCAGCCCCCCCCCCCGCTGTGAGATCGCTGATCGTTAACCATTCGTTGGCCATTTTTCAATCGGCGATCTCTCGCTGGACATGCTGCATCGTGGTGCGTGACAGGGGCAACAACCAGTGATCCCCATTCTGCAGCCGAGAACCTGACAGATGTCGGCGCGTTGCTGGGTCATCGTTGGTAAGTCTGCGACCAGCGACCATGTAACGACGCACCAGCGATCCCGACCTAGTCGGCTCATTGTCGTGATCGCTGGTGCATCGCTACGTGTAACGGGACCTTGACCCTTATCCAAGATAGTGTCTGCTGTCTTATTATGATCATGTGTTCCCTGCCTGTCCTGCTTATTTAAGCACTGGTCCTACATTTTAGCCCCACTTGAGTATTTTGTGGTCAACTCTGGCTGCTTCAGGCAACACCAGTGACTTGCTCCAATTCCAGTCATTGCGCGTCTCATCTAACCATCTGATAGCCTCACCTGTACTCGGCTTGCCTTTCAGCAACAAGCTGTGCCCTTCAAAGGACTGTTCCAGCTAGCCAGTTCACCTGCTTACTGCTCTGCTGCACAGAAGCTGCTGATGCTATTTTGTGTTTTGACTTGTGTATTGTATTGCAGTGCGGTTTCAGGACAGTTCTGGACTTGTGTATTAATCGCACCGAACTTGCAAACGATTGGGACTGTGTTTTACTTAAGACTATTTTCCGTTACTGCTTACACGGTGTGTGAAATGTTACTTTACAAAGAATATTTCCGTGCCGGCCACGCTGTGTGTGAATTTTGTCCATTTCATCATTTTGCCCTGCTCCTCTGTTTCTTGCACCCTCATCTGAACTTGTTTTGCTCATGTGTGTAACACAGACTTGAAGTTGAAGGCTTTGTCTCAGTCTTGCTAGTACCACTGTCAGATTCCTAAAGTATCCACATTATACTCCATGACTATGCCCCTTGTGAACCTCCACCACCGCTGCCAAGCCCCCCGTTAGATATCCAAAATGTAAAACGGACTCAGATTTTAAGGCAGACCTCCTTTGTTAGCATTAAAAATTATTTATCCCATTTTCTTCCCCTAAATTTGGGGTGTGTCTTATAATCCGCAACATGATACATTTTAAACCCTTCACCAACCGTCAATTTTTTGTTTTTCATTTTTGTTTTTTGCTCCCCTGCTTCCATGAGCCATAATTTATTTATTTTACCATCACTATAGACATATGAGGCTTGATGTTGTGTTTTGCGGGACGAGTTGTACTTTCAAATGCAATCATTTATTTTACCATATAGTGTACAGGAAACTGGGAAAAAAAATCCAAGTGCAGTGAAATTGGAAAAAGTGCAATTACATATTTGTTTTTTGTTTTTTTTTAGTCGCCATGGTCACTATATGGTAAAACCAATGTGACGGTGAGATGTGGGGTCAGGACTACATGGTATCACTGAGGTGTCACTGTGATGTCCGCAGCAGACGGTAAGCACCCCCCACCAAAAATTTCTGATAGCACCCCCAATCCCCCCAGCCCGGTCGTCAGAAATTTCCGATAGCACCCCAATCCCCCTTCCCGGTCCTCAAATTGGGGCTGGCAGACAAAAACTGCCACTCAGAGCCATAGCCAGAGGTGTCGGTATGATGTCTGGGGTCAGTACTATATGGTAACACTGAAGTGTCGGTATGATGTCTGGGGTCAGTACTATATGGTAACACTGAGGTGTCAGTATGATGTCTGGGGTCAGCACTATATGGTAACACTGAAGTGTCGGTATGATGTCTGGGGTCAGTACTATATGGTAACACTGAGGTGTCGGTATGATGTCTGGGGTCATCACTATATGGTAACACTGAGGTGTCGGTATGATGTCTGGGGTCAGTACTATATGGTAACACTGACGTGTCGGTATGATGTCTGGGGTCAGTACTATATGGTAACACTGAGGTGTCGGTATGATGTCTGGGGTCAGTACTATATGGTAACACTGAGGTGTCGGTGTGATGTCTGGGGTCAGTACTATATGGTAACACTGAGGTGTCGGTATGATGTCTGGGGTCATCACTATATGGTAACACTGAGGTGTCGGTATGATGTCTGGGGTCAGTACTATATGGTAACACTGACGTGTCGGTATGATGTCTGGGGTCAGTACTATATGGTAACACTGAGGTGTCGGTATGATGTCTGGGGTCAGTACTATATGGTAACACTGACGTGTCGGTATGATGTCTGGGGTCAGTACTATATGGTAACACTGACGTGTCGGTATGATGTCTGGGGTCAGTGCTATATGGTAACACTGAGGTGTCGGTATGATGTCTGGGGTCAGTACTATATGGTAACACAGACGTGACGGGGTGATGCCTCGGGTCGGTACGAGTTCGTAGATACCAGACATGTTACCTTCACTGGTATCTAAGTGATAAAAAAAAATCCAGAAATTTAAAGAAAAAAAAGAAAGAATCGCCCTTTTTGCCCCATGTTCTGCGCCCCGTAGCGTCCTCATTTTTCGGGATCTGGGGCTGGGTGACGGCTTATTTTTTGCATCTTGAGCTGACATTTCTAATGACACCATTTTTGGGTGGATGCGCTGTTTTGATCGGCCGTTATTGCATTTTATAACAATGTTGCGGCAACCAAAAAAACAATTTTGGCGTTTGGACCTTTTTTCCCGTTCTGCAGTTTACGGCTCTCATTAATTGATTTTATATCTTGATCGGGTGATTCTGAACGCGGCGATACCAATACGTGTATTTTTTTTAATTTTATTTATACTTTTATTGTGAATGGGGGGTGATTTGAACTTGTGTTTTTTTTTTCATGTTTTTAAAAACTTTATTTTTTAAGTAATCCTTTACTTTACACTGCCCCATAGGGCGGAAAAGTGTTGCAGGGTTCGATCACTTGTGACAGGTCCCGATGAGCTGCAGCACATCGAGATCTGTCACAAATGCGCACTGTGTGTGGTTGGCAGCATTTGCCAATCACTCACAGGAAGCGATCAGTAAGTTTCCAGGGTCTCGGCAGGACCCCGGGATATCACATGACGGCTGGAAGTCTCGCAATATTATCGCGGGATCTCTGGTGCAGGTGGGGAACAACGCAATCCCTGCCGCGGTGGTTTTGGATCTTGCCGTCAGTGAATGACAGCGGGATCCAAGGAGTTAACAGCACTGATTGGATCGCAGATGAGATCAGCTGAGATGTCTGGTGTTTGATGTGAGCGACGCACCGGAGCTCACATCAAACACTGGGACCCGACTCTTGATGTATTACCTCAAGGGTCGGGAAAGGGTTAATGAGGACGAGGTTTCTAGCATTATTTTATGCTCTCACGGTTCGGTTATTTTAGTCCTTAATGGATCATAGTGAGAAACGGAAGCCACAGTGGTTTGTTCCTATATATGTGAAATATTGTATTCACATCAGCTGATTGGCAGCAGATCTGCCATGTAACGGCTGACGTGCAGCAAACCCCATTCATCCTCTATGGGACTTGCAGTCAGGTGCAGCAAGTGCGGATTTGTGGGATTCGGCAAACCCGGCACTGGTGGCGAAGAAAACAATAAATAATAAATGGCTGCTAGCGGTGTGCCGCGGTGGAGAGCAGCCTAATAACATGAATCAGCAGCAACACTTGTGTGTCTGAGGTACGGGAGTGATGAACGTGCTATGGAAAAGCTTGGACGGGATCCCAACAAGATCCTGTGTTAACATGGCATTTATCCTGTTAGGAAAAGCTTTTGAGCTCAGTAAATGTGATCTCTTCAGGCTTCAATCTTAATAAATTACCATTTTAAGTTCTTTATAACTAAATATTTGCAAACTCTGCAGTGCAAAATCATTTGGAACAATTGCAGTGTTGACTTTATCTTTGGGAGATTTGTCCTATAAAATGCGAATTAGCGGGTGATGATGTGAATTTTGGACTGAATCATTTCCATCGACCATTTAAAAAAAAAATGTGAAAAAAATGCATCTGTTTAATAATTAAAAAAACCAAGTGAGCATAAATAATATCAAAAAAATAAATAATAAAAGTAAAATGCTGAAGTGCAAAAGAATAAATAGGTACTCGGTGACATTATTATGATCATAAAGCTGTCCCACACATGGGTGAATGCCTGGTATTGATTGGGCACCACACGCCCTCATCACCTGCGGCTTTTTGCACTTAGTCCATCATTTCTTGTACAGGTTCTTGATCGGGTGTGGATTATTGTGTGCAGACACCTTTGTGTCACTCATTTCCTCCTGTAATGGAGCAGCATTTTATTCACCTACATTTAGTCCACACCGGGCTGTACTTCTACCAGCAGCTCCCGGATTCTCTCTAATGTCGTATATAGTGGGCTCATACTGTATATAGGAGGGCTATATGCGGGCTCATACTGTATATAGAAGGGCTATATGTGGGCTCATACTGTATATAGGAGGGCTATATGGGGGCTCATACTGTATATAGGAGGACTATATGCGGGCTCATACTGTATATAGGAGGGCTATATGTGGGCTCATATTGTATATAGGAGGGCTATATGTGGGCTCATACTGTATATAGAAGGGCTATATGTGGGCTCATACTGTATATAGGAGGGCTATAGGGGGCTCATATTGTATATAGGAGGGCTATATTGGGGCTCATACTGTATATAGGAGGGCTATATGCGGGCTCATACTGTATATAGAAGGGCTATATGTGGGCTCATACTGTATATAGAAGGGCTATATGTGGGCTCATACTGTATATAGGAGGGCTATATGGGGGCTCATACTGTATATAGGAGGGCTATATGGGGGCTCATATTGTATATAGGAGGGCTATATATGTGGGCTCATACTGTATATAGGAGGGCTATATGGGGGCTCATACTGTATATAGGAGGGCTATATGCGGGCTCATACTGTATATAGGAGGGCTATATGGGGGCTCATACTGTATATAGAAGGGCTATATGTGGGCTCATACTGTATATAGGAGGGCTATATGGGGGCTCATATTGTATATAGGAGGGCTATATGGGGGCTCATACTGTATATAGAAGGGCTATATGTGGGCTCATACTGTATATAGGAGGGCTATATGGGGGCTCATACTGTATATAGGAGGGCTATATGTGGGCTCATACTGTATATAGGAGGGCTCATATTGTATATAGGAGGGCTATATGCGGGCTCATACTGTATATAGGAGGGCTATATGGGGGCTCATACTGTATATAGAAGAGCTATATGTGGGCTCATACTGTATATAGGAGGGCTATATGGGGGCTCATACTGTATATAGGAGGGCTATATGGGGGCTCATACTGTATATAGGAGGGCTATATGTGGGCTCATACTGTATATAGGAGGGCTATATGGGGGCTCATACTGTATATAGGAGGGCTATATGTGGGCTCATACTGTATATAGGAGGGCTATATGGGGGCTCATATTGTATATAGGAGGGCTATATGCGGGCTCATACTGTATATAGGAGGGCTATATGGGGGCTCATACTGTATATAGAAGAGCTATATGTGGGCTCATACTGTATATAGGAGGGCTATATGGGGGCTCATACTGTATATAGGAGGGCTATATGGGGGCTCATACTGTATATAGGAGGGCTATATGTGGGCTCATACTGTATATAGGAGGGCTATATGGGGGCTCATATTGTATATAGGAGGGCTATATGGGGGCTCATACTGTATATAAGAGGGCTATATGGGGGCTCATATTGTATATAGGAGGGCTATATGGGGGCTCATACTGTATATAGGAGGGCTATATGGGGGCTCATACTGTATATAGAAGGGCTATATGTGGGCTCATACTGTATATAGGAGGGCTATATGGGGGCTCATACTGAATATAGGAGGGCTATATGGGGGCTCATACTGTACAGTGCTGTACAAATTAATTGGGACAAAGCATTTTTTAAGTAAAATGGTAAGTTGTGGTTACCAGTCAGTGATTCCCACCAGTTTTAACTGCTTTGAACAGGTGTGAGTGTACAACCTTGAGTAACAAAATGTAGTTTGACTGGTTTTAGTCAGAAAATACCAGCTAGCGCCCCGTTAGCTTCAGTTAACAGCTTGTTTCTGTGAGGAGTGGTTTAGTGGACTTTTTCTCTGTGTGATTTGTGCCTGTAATAATGGATGTCACTCCACAGAAGAGGTGTAGAATTATTCCTCTTAATGATCAGACAAGTCTGACTGTAAGAGAAATCGCTTCCACCGTTGGGATTGGAAAATCTACAGTATCAAGAATAATTTGCTGCACACAATGAGACTGGATCGTTTTCTCCAAAACAAAAAGGGAAGAAAAAGGAAAACGACACCAAGAAATGATAAAACACTTATCAGAAATAATAACCCTAATGCAAGAAACACAAGTAAAGACTTGCTTTGTCCCAATTAATTTGCACAGCACTGTATAAAGGAGGGCTATATGGGGGCTCATGCATTATATAGAGGGCTATGTGGTGGCTCATGCTGTACATAATGGGCTATATTGGGGCATATATGGGGCTATGTGGGGGCTCATACTATATATCATGCGGGGTCTTGCAATCATGCCAATTGCATAAGTGCCGACTGTACAATTGTTATGCAGTTACACCGGTCAAGAACCTAATGGTCATCTCTTCTCTCTTCATACAGGTATATGAATCTGTCACTTCCATTCACACAGCTTTCCTGCCGGTCTCTCCTCACAAGCGAGGTATATGAATCTGTAACTTCTATTAACAATATACTTGTCTTTATTTAATGTAATATACTGAAATCATCTTACTGTGTGTGATGTGGGATGTTCAGAGGTCATCTTTGGTTCAGAAGTGTTTATGACCCATGATGCCCAGGAACTCTGCTTATTTGTCTTGCATTTATTGCATCCTGCTGTCCTGAGTTTCTTTGATTGATCAACAGGTTTAATAGACCCAGATCTAACTTATCTTTTCAACCTATCACTCACCACCGGCACCTTCCCCTCAGCCTTCAAACACGCCTTGATCACACCCATCCTCAAAAAACCCTCCCTCGATCCCACAACTGTCTCCAACTACCGCCCTATATCTCTCCTCCCTTTCACCTCTAAACTACTTGAACAGCACGTCCACTCTGAGCTGTCCTCTCACCTCTCCTCCTGCTCCCTCTTTGACCGCCTGCAATCCGGCTTCCGACCCCTCCACTCCACTGAAACAGCCCTGACCAAAGTCACCAATGACCTACTGACTGCCAAAAGCAAGCGCCACTACTCTGTTCTCCTCCTCCTCGACCTGTCTGCCGCCTTCGACACTGTTGACCACTCCCTTCTACTTCAGATCCTGGAATCTCTTGGCATCACTGACCTCGCCCTCTCTTGGATCTCCTCATACTTAACGGACCGCACCTTCAGCGTCACCCACTCCCACACATCCTCCTCGGCCTACCCCCTATCTGTCTGGGTCCCCCAGGGCTCGGTTCTTGGACCATTACTGTTCTCAATCTACACTCTCGGTCTAGGGCAACTCATTGAGTCCCATGGCCTCCAGTACCACCCCTATGCCGACGACACCCAAATCTACCTGTCTGGTCCTGACATCGCCTCCCTTCTATCCAAAATTCCTGCCTGTCCGCCATCTCATCCTCTTCTCTGCTCGCTTCCTTAAGCTGAACATGGACAATACCGAGTTCATAGTCTTCCCCCAAGACGCTCCCCCTCACTACCTGACCTATCCATCGTCGTCAATGACTGCTCTCTCTCTCTAGTCCCCCACGCCAAGTGCCTCGGGGTTATCCTTGACTCTTCCCTCTCCTTCAAGCCCCACATCCAGGCCCTCGCCACCTCCTGCCGTCTCCAGCTCAAAAACATCTATAGGATTCGCACTTTCCTTGACCACGACACTGCTAAAACCCTTATTCACGCTCTCATCATCTCCCGCCTTGACTACTGCAACCTCCTGCTCACCGGCCTCCCTAATACCTCCCTTGCACCTCTCCAATCTATCCTGAACTCTGCTGCCCGCCTAATCCATCTGTCTCCCCGCTACTCCCCTGTTTCCCCGCTCTGCCAAGCCCTTTACTGGCTCCCTACTTCCCAGAGATCCCGGTTTAAAACATTAACCATGACATACAAAGCCATTCACAACCTGTCCCCTCCATACATCTCTGACATGGTCTCCCGATACCTACCCTCACGCAACCTGCGATCCTCCCAAGAACTTCTCCTCTACTCCCCCCTCATCTCCTCTTAGCACAACCGCATACAGGATTTCTCCCGTGCTTCACCCAGACTCTGGAACTCTCTTCCCCACCACATCAGACATTCTCCTACCCTGGGAACCTTCAAAAGAAGCCTGAAGACCCACCTGTTCCGCCAAGCCTACCACCTGCAATAAGACCCGGTCCACCGCACCGCCTCACGACCAACACCTCCCCCTCCCACTGTATCCCCACCCGCCCCTCGTAGACTGTGAGCCCTCGTGGACAGGATTTCTCCTGTGCTTCACCCAGACTCTGGAACTCACTGCCCCAACACATCAGACATTCTCCTACCCTGGGAACCTTCAAAAGAGGCCTGAGGACCCACCTGTTCCGCCAAGCCTACCACCTGCAATAAGACCCGGTCCACCACACCGCCTCACGACTGGAATTTCTCCCTCCTAATGTATCCCCACCCGCCCCTCGTAGACTGTGAGCCTTTGTGGACAGGATTTCTCCCCTCTTGTTTCTGTACAACCGAATTGTCCACATTTATTGTTACTTGTATTGTTACTATGTTACTTGTCCTAGTCTGCGCCTTTTAGCATGTAAAGCGCCATGGAATATAATGGCGCTATATAAATAATAATATATAGGAGGGCTGTGCGGGGGCTCATACTGTATATATGGGGCTTTGTGGGGGCTCATGCTATATATTAGAGTGCTGTGGGGGGGGGTTCATACTGCATATAGGAGGCTATGTGAGGCTCATCTAATATATAAATCTGAGTGTATGTGTGTATGTATGTATCAAAGTTCGGCCCCCTCCTGGTAGCCCTGCCCCTCTCGGTAGTCCCACCCTCTCCATATAGCTCCACCCCCTCCACATTGCCTCTTCACTTAGTACTAGGGCAGGGCTGAGTTATGTGAAGGGGGTTGGGCTACAGGGAGGGGGTTATGTGGATGGACGGGGCTGCCAGGAAGGGCAAAGCTATAAAGGGATGTTGCTATGTGGAGGGGCGGAGCTATGAAGGGGCAGGACTACTGGACGGGGCAGAGCTATGGTACATACATTACACCCCAGGCAATGCTGGGCTCTGCAGCTAGTACTGTATATAGGAGGGCTGTGTGGGGGCTCATACTGTATATAGTCTATGTGGAAGCTCAAACTATGTATAGGGGCTATATAGGAGGGCTATGTGGGGGCTTATGTTGTATATAGGGAGCTATGTGGGGCTCATACTGTATATAGAATGTCTGTGTGGGGGCTCATATTGTATATATGGGGCTATGTGGGGACCTCATGCTGTATATAGGGGGCTACTTGGGGGCTTACTGTATATAGGAGGCTATGTGGGGGCTCAAACTATAGGGGCTATGTTACATAGTAACATAATATTTTAAGGTTGAAGGAAGACCTAAAAATCCATCTAGTTCAACCCATAGCCTAACAGGAGGCAAAAAAAAACCATGTGGCAAGACTAAGCTCCACATTGGGGAAAAAAATTCCTCCCTGACTCCACATACGGCAATCAGACTAGATCCCTGGTTCACCGCCCTATCAAAGAATCTAGTATATATAACCGGTAATATTATATTTTTCAAGAAAGTCATCCAGGCCCTTCTTAAATGTTAGTAGTGACCCCTCATTACACCATCATGTGGAGAGAGTTCCATAGTCTCACTGCTCTTACAGTAAAGAATCCACGTCTGTGATTATGATTAAACCTTCTTTCCTCCAGATGTAGAGGACGCCCCCTTGTCTCTGTACTGTCCCCTCATATATTTATACATTATTAGAAGATCATTATAGGTTGGGCTCATATTATACATACATATGGGGCTATGTGGGGGCTCAGTGTATGTAAGAGGGCTCATGCTGTATATAAAAAGGCTGAGTGGGGGCAAATGCTCTATTTAGGGAGCTAGGTGGGGTCTCATACTGTATATAGGAGGGCTATTTGGGGGATCATGCTGTATATAGGGAGCTATGTGGGGGCTCATGCTGTATATACGAGGCTATATGGGGCTCATACTGTATGTAGGAGGCTATATAGGTGCTATGTGGGGCTCATACTGTATATGGGATGCTATATGGGGGCTTTGTAGGGGTCATAATGTATATCGGGAGACACTGGAGGCTTGTACTGTATATAGGGGGACTCTGGCCTCACACTGTATATAGGGGGACTGTGGGGGCTCACTATATAGGGGTCTCACTGTATATAGTAAAACTGTGGGGCTCATACTGTATATAGAGGGACTGTGAGGGCTCACACTGTATATTTCCTCCCGTTATGGATAGCGCCCTCAATTATTACACAGTTTCCTCTCGTTATGGATAGCGTCCTCCATTATTACACATCGTTTCCTCCCGTTATGGATAGCGCCCTCCATTATTACACGTCGTTTCCTCTCGTTATGGATAGCGTCCTCCATTATTACACGTTGCTCCCTCTCGTTATGGATAGCGTCCTCCATTATTACACGTCGTTTCCTCCCGTTATGGATAGCGTCCTCCATTATTACACGTCGTTTCCTCTCGTTATGGATAGCGTCCTCCATTATTACACGTCGCTCCCTCTCGTTATGGATAGCGTCCTCCATTATTATACGTCGCTCCCTCTGGTTATGGATAGCGCCCTCCATTATTACACGTCGTTTCCTCTCGTTATGGATAGCGTCCTCCATTAGTACACATCGTTTCCTCTCGTTATGGATAGCGTCCTCCATTATTGCACATCGTTTCCTCTCGTTATGGATAGCGTCCTCCATTATCACACATCGTTTCCTCTCGTTATGGATAGCGCCCTCCATTATTACACATCGTTTCCTCTCGTTATGGATAGCGTCCTCCATTATTGCACATCGTTTCCTCTCGTTATGGATAGCGTCCTCCATTATCACACATCGTTTCCTCTCGTTATGGATAGCGCCCTCCATTATTACACATCGTTTCCTCTCGTTATGGATAGCGCCCTCCATTATTACACAGTTTCCTCTCGTTATGGATAGCGCCCTCCATTATTACACATCGTTTCCTCTCGTTATGGACAGCGTCCTCCATTATTACACATCGTTTCCTGTCGTTACGGATAGCGTCCTCCATTATTACACATCGTTTCCTCTCGTTACGGATAGCGTCCTCCATTATTACACATCGTTTCCTTTCGTTACGGATAGCGCCCTCCATTATTGCACATCGTTTCCTCTCGTTATGGATAGCGTCCTCCATTATTGCACATCGTTTCCTCTCGTTATGGATAGCGCCCTCCATTATTACACATCGTTTCCTCTCGTTATGGATAGCGCCCTCCATTATTACACTTCAATCCCACTCGTTATGGATAGCGCCCTCCATTATTACACATCGTTTCCTTTCGTTACGGATAGCGCCCTCCATTATTGCACATCGTTTCCTCTCGTTATGGATAGCGTCCTCCATTATTGCACATCGTTTCCTCTCGTTATGGATAGCGCCCTCCATTATTACACATCGTTTCCTCTCGTTATGGATAGCGTCCTCCATTATTACACTTCACTCCCTCTCGTTATGGATAGCGCCCTCCATTATTACACATCGTTTCCTCTCGTTATGGATAGCGCCCTCCATTATTACACGTCGTTTCCTCTCATTATGGATAGCGTCCTCCATTATTAAACGTTGTTTCCTCCCATTATGGATAGCATCCTCCATTATTACACGTTGTTTCCTCTCGTTGTGGATAGCGTCCTCCATTATTACACATAGTTTCCTCTCGTTATGGATAGCGTCCTCCATTATTACACATCGTTTCCTCTCGTTATGGATAGCGCCCTCCATTATTACACATCGTTTCCTCTCATTATGGATAGCGCCCTCCATTATTACACATCGTTTCCTCTCGTTATGGATAGCGTCCTCCATTATTGCACATCGTTTCCTCTCGTTATGGATAGCGTCCTCCATTATTACACATCGTTTCCTCTCATTATGGATAGCGCCCTCCATTATTAAACGTTGTTTTCTCCCATTATGGATAGCGTCCTCCATTATTAAACGTTGTTTCCTCCCATTATGGATAGCGTCCTCCATTATTAAACGTCGTTTCCTCCCATTATGGATAGCGTCCTCCATTATTGCACATCGTTTCCTCTCGTTATGGATAGCGTCCTCCATTATTAAACGTTGCTCCCTCTCGTTATGGATAGCGTCCTCCATTATTACACGTTGCTCCCTCTCGTTATGGATAGCGTCCTCCATTATTACACATCGTTTCCTCTCGTTATGGATAGCGTCCTCCATTATTACACGTCGTTTCCTCTCGTTATGGATAGCGTCCTCCATTATTACACATAGTTTCCTCTCGTTATGGATAGCGCCCTCTATTATTGCACATCGTTTCCTCTCATTATGGATAGCTCTCCATTATTAACTATCGCTCCTTCTCCAGTTATGGATAGCGCCTCCATTATTACACGTCGCTTCCTCTCATTATGGATAGCGTCCTCCATTATTAACACGTCTCTTTGCTCCACTCGTTCATTATGGATAGCGTCCTCCATTATTCACATCGTTTCCTCTCATTATGGATAGCGTCCTCCATTATTACACATCGCTTCCTCTCGTTATGGATAGCGTCCTCCATTATTAACTTTCTCTCTATGGATAGCGCCTCCATTATTACACAGTTTCCTCTGTTATGGATAGCGTCCTCCATTATTACACATCGTTTCCTCTCGTTATGGATAGCGTCCTCCATTATTAACAGTCGTTTCCTCTCGTTATGGATAGCGTCCTCCATTATTACATCAGTTTCCTCTCGTTATGGATAGCGCCTCTATTATTACACATCGTTTCCTCTCAGTTATGGATAGCGTCCTCCATTATTACACATCGCTTCCCTCTCGTTATGGATAGCGTCCCTCCATTATTACACGTCGTTCCTCTCGTTATGGATAGCGTCCTCCATTATTACACTCGTTTCCTCTCGTTATGGATAGCGTCCTCCATTATTACACATCGTTTCCTCCTTATGGATAGCGTCCTCCATTATTACACATCGTTCCTCTCGTTATGGATAGCGTCCTCCATTATTACACATCGTTTCCTCTCGTTATGGATAGCGTCCTCCATTATTACACTCGTTTCCTCTCGTTATGGATAGCGTCCTCCATTATTACACATCGTTTCCTCTCGTTATGGATAGCGCCCTCCATTATTACACATGTTTCCTCTCGTTATGGATAGCGTCCTCCATTATTACACTCGTTTCCTCTCGTTATGGATAGCGTCCTCCATTATTACACATCGTTTCCCCTCATTATGGATAGCGCCTCCATTATTACACATCGTTTCCTCTCGTTATGGATAGCGCCCTCCATTATTACACATCGTTTCCTCTCGTTATGGATAGCGCCCTCCATTATTACACATCGTTTCCTCTCGTTATGGATAGCGTCCTCCATTATTACACATCGTTTCCTCTCATTATGGATAGCGTCCTCCATTATTACACATCGTTTCCTCTCGTTATGGATAGCGCCCTCCATTATTACACGTCCTTTCCTCTCGTTATGGATAGCGTCCTCCATTATCACACGTCGCTCCCTCTCATTATGGATAGCGTCCTCCATTATTACACATCGTTTCCTCTCGTTATGGATAGCGTCCTCCATTATTACACGTCGTTTCCTCTCGTTATGGATAGCGTCCTCCATTATTACACGTCGTTTCCTCTCGTTATGGATAGCGTCCTCCATTATTACACATCGTTTCCTCTCGTTATGGATAGCATCCTTCATTATTACACATCGTTTCCTCTCGTTATGGATAGCATCCTCCATTATTACACATCGTTTCCTCTCGTTGTGGATAGCGTCCTCCATTATTACACATCGCTCCCTCTCGTTATGGATAGCGCCCTCCATTATTACACATAGTTTCCTTTCGTTATGGATAGCGCCCTCCATTATTACACGTCGCTTCCTCTCGTTATGGATAGCGTCCTCCATTATTACACATCGTTTCCTCTCGTTATGGATAGCGTCCTCCATTATTACACGTCGCTCCCTCTCATTATGGATAGCGCCCTCCATTATATACAGTAGATGTGCACTAGAGCATATGCGGTTTTGACATAATGTCTCAATGTCATGTCACATGATCCATCAAAGGCTGGAGGGCAGTGAAAGGGTTACTGATTACAGTCCCAGTGGTCTAGAAAAGTAAGTAACATCTCTGGTGGTTTAAGTGAGTGAAGGGTTACGGATTACTGCCCTACACCACCAGTCATGTAAAGTGTTAACCATGAAACATTCCTGCTGGTCTAGGGCAGTGAAGGGGCAAGTGCAACATCAGGACAAAGTGCTGGTGAATTAAAGCTGCAGCATCCTCTGTATCTGATCACTTGGTGGTGGTGGCACCGTGCGGCTGCAGATATTTACTGTGGAGCAGATTGTGGCTTATTTCAGGTCAGTGCGGAGGAGGTGCAGGGCCATACCTCAGTTCTGGCTGTGAATCCCCAGACGCCGCCGGCGCCTGGACGGTGTAATCCAAGGTCACCATATGCGGTTTATTATTCACCCAAAGGACGGAGGTGCTGATGTCCTGGGTCAGGTCACTCTGCAGAGAGAGATGGAGAAATCAACACCTGTGAATGATCCCGGAGACTCTGCCCAGACGTGGCCTCACCTTGTAGTAAATGTTCTTGCCTTGAGGGGCGCAGCCGGTGTTCAGGATGTAATCGTAGTTTCTGTGATCTATGATCAGGATCCCTCCTGGTTTCACCATCGCCGCAATGTTCCGCAGAGCCAATCGCTGGTCACTCTGATCTCCTAATGGGAGAGAAATGGCAGCAAGGTCAATGCAACAACTCCGGCCAGCATTTACCACTCTATAAATGGAATACAAGTCAGTAAAATGCTCAAAACTCATGGCCATGGTCTTGTGTGACAATGTGCTGGGGACGGGATCCCCGAGAGCAGACGCTGCTGGGGACGGGATCCCCGAGAGCAGACGCTGCTGGGGACGGGCTCCCCGAGAGCAGACGCTGCTGGGGACGGGCTCCCCGAGAGCAGACGCTGCTGGGGACGGGATCCCCGAGAGCAGACGCTGCTGGGGACGGGATCCCTGAGAGCAGACGCTGCTGGGGACGGGATCCCCGAGAGCAGACGCTGCTGGGGACGGGCTCCCCGAGAGCAGACGCTGCTGGGGACCGGCTCCCCGAGAGCAGACGCTGCTGGGAACGGGATCCCCGAGAGCGGATAGATATCTTTTATCCTTTGAAGTGCAGTGGTGCAGAACTGTTTAGTGGAGCGGCTCTTGTGCAGTTCTCTGGATTAGGTTTCTGGTCATAAATGGTGTAGGAGATGTATGAAGACCTGACGGTCAGCCAGTGTATATACAGTAAGCGTTCTATAGCAGTCAGGCATGGAGGACAAGCTTCACCTGTCACGATGCAGAACCCGACCACCATCACCATCTCTATATGTTGGATGTAAATATTCTGTATGTGTAAGGTTAGGGTGGGCAGCGTTACCTTTAAAATCTGGCAGATGTGCAAATGAATTCCCCAAGCAAATGACAGCATCAAATCCCATTCCAGGCCGAGGGACATCCTGCTCCAGAGACAGCCAGTTCCCTTCCTCAATGACTGCAATATGAAGAATATCAGCATCAGATGTCAAATCTCCAATATCATCTGTAGAGTCAAGAGCTCAATCACCAAAGTCAACAACGTCATCCACCAATCATCCGTATGTCTAACATTCCCCTCCATTATTAATCATCCATACAAATAACATTATAATCCATCATCAGCAGATCTAATATTATCCTTCATCATCCATACACATTTTCCTCTATCTATATATACATAGCCATAACCTCAATCATCCATAGAGATAACTTCATCATCCATCAATCATCCATACGGTCATGGTGGAAAGTGTTGGCACCCTTGAAATTGTCCCAGAAAATTCTCACAATTCCCCATATTCTGTCATACACAAGTTTATTTCCTATTAGAACAACACAAAAAAAATGAGGAAAAAAAAGGCAAATTGGTCAAAATTACACACAAAGCCCCAAAATGTCCCAGACACAATTGTTATCACCTTTCCAAAACTGTGCGTAAACAACTTTGTAACAGGAGTGGGCAATATGAAAATCACACCTGACACCAGACAGGTAAAAAGGGGAGACGTTGCCTCAATCTTTGCATCGTGTGTCTGTGTGTCACACTAAGCACGGAGAACAGTCTGAGAACCAAAATTGTGTCACAATATCAACAATAATTTCAAGGTTACAAATCAATCTCCAGAGATCCTGATGTTCTTTTGTCTACGGTGCACAACCTCATCAAGAAGTTATACCCCAACAGCACTGTAGCTAATCTTCCTGGACAAGGACTGCAGAGAAAAATTGATGAAAAGTTGAAACAGGATAGTTTGGATGTTGGATAAGCGCCAATCAAGCGCCACAGAAATTCAACCATCCTGTAGGCTCAGGAGACCCAGGAGGACCCAGTGGTGACACAGAGACAGAAGAAAGCCAAAATGTATGTGAGGAACCAAAGTCCAAATGCATCTCATGGACAGATGAGACAAGATAGAGCTTTTAGGTAAAGCAAATCATTATACTGTTTACCAAAAACAGAATGAGGCAGACAAAGAAAAGATCTCACAGAGTCTTCAGTCACATATGGGGGAGGTCTGAAAAAAAGAGCACAGAACCTACAGTCACATATGGGGGAGATCAGAGAAAAGAGCACAGGACCTACAGTCACATATGGGGGAGGACAGAGAAAAGAGCACAGGACCTACAGTCACATATGGGGGAGGGCAGAGAAAAGAGCACAGGACCTACAGTCATATATGGGGGAGGTCAGAAAAAAGAGCACAGGACCTACAGTCACATATGGTGAAGGTCAGAAAAAAGAGCACAGGACCTACAGTCACATATGGGGAGGGTCAGAGAAAAGAGCACAAGACCTACAGTCACATATGGGGAGGGTCAGAGAAAAGAGCTCAGGACCTACAGTCACATATGGAGGAGGGCAGAGAAAAGAGCACAGGACCTACAGTCATATGGGAGACATCAGAGGTAAGAGCACAGGACCTACAGTCACATATGGGGCAGGGCAGAGAAAAGGGCACAGGACCTACAGTCACATATTGGAGAGGGCAGAGAAAAGGGCACAGGACCTACAGTCACATATTGGGGAGGGCAGAGAAAAGGGCACAGGACCTACAGTCACATATGGGGTAAGGCAGAGAAAAGAGCACAGGACCTACAGTCACATAAGGGGAGGGCAGAGAAAAGAGCACAGGACCTACAGTCACATATGGGGGAGGGCAGAGAAAAGAGCACAGGACCTACAGTCACACATGGAGGAGGGCAGAGGAAAGAGCACAGGACCTACAGTGACATATGGGGGAGGGCAGAGAAAAGAGCACAGGACCTACAGTGACATATGGAGGAGGGCAGAGAATAGAGCACAGGACCTACAGTCACATATGGAGGAGGTCAGAGAAAAGAGCACAGGACCTACAGTCACATATGGTGAAGGTCAGAAAAAAAGCACAGGACCTACAGTCACATATAGGGGAGGTCAGAGACAAGAGCACAGGACCTACAGTCACATATGGGGGAGGTCAGAGAACAGAACACAAGACCTACAGTCACATATGGAGGAGCGCAGAGAAAAGAGCACAGGATCTACAGTCACATATGGGGGAGGTCAGAGAAAACAGCACAGGACCTACAGTCACATATGGGGGAGGTCAGAGAACAGAACACAAGACCTACAGTCACATATGGAGGAGGGCAGAGAAAAGAGCATAGGACCTACAGTGACATATGGTGGAGGTCAGAGAAAAGAGCACAGGACCTACAGTCACTTATGGGGGAGGGCAGAGAAAAGATCACAGGACCTACAGTCCCATATGGGGGAGGTCAGAGAAAAAAAGAACACAGGACCTACAATCACATATGGGAGGTGTCACGTACCTGCCTCTCAGCAGGTGACTTTGGGTTGCACCTGCAAGGGTTACTCTATCTCCTCTCACTCAATCCAGCACTCAACCTCTGTCCAATGCTGAAAGTGAGCATAAATAACACCCCGACATAGACCATGCACCCTGCTTCAAAGACACTGCTACTACTCACCAAAGATATGGGTAATGAACCTGAACTAAGTCTATCAGACAATCAACAGGATCACACCCTTCCTAGGGTTATGAGTTGTTTAAGGAAAACAAGGTTCAGACTTATTAAAGTTTTAATCCTTAATATAAACGGTACAGTGCTTACACTAAAAACATAAAAAAATGTAAATAAAAAGTGATATGCAAAACAGTTATAAAAAGGAGAAGCTTACAGGAACCTAAACTTGCAGAAATCTGCATTACCAACACAAATGAAACTTTTTCTGTTTAAAGGAATACGCTCACCTTGTATGGTTGTGATAGTCACAACCATTATAATCGTCAATACTTTTACTTTGGCTGCTGCAGTCTCCCCTTTAATAAAACGATTTTCATAAAAATATAAAAGTTGGGTTATTGAAACCGCGCTGCCAATCATCGGTGTACATCGGTGGTTTCCTGATGAAGAGGTCTATAAACCTTGAATAAAAATCACCTTCATGCAAACTCTTTGAATTTGAATATTTTTGGAATGATTGGCAGCACGGTTTAAAAACCCCAACTGAAGCGCCATTAGCGGCGCGAAACGCCATTGTACCACCACCCCCCGTCCTCCCACCCGCTACCCACACCCTGCTATGTGCACTTAGAAACAATTAAACCGCTGATCTGGATTTATAAGTCCTGTGTGCGGCTGCTTTCTGTTTCCCAAATATTCATGTGTCTAATGAGTGGCACTGGAAGTGAGCACCGGGATGGTTGGCCGTGGATTAGCAGGGAGAACATCCTCACCACCCCGTTCGGCCGTGAGAGCCATGGACTGCTATGGCGAAAGACCTCCTGAGGAGGAGGTGTCATGCGGAGAAGGAGTGCTAGCCCCGGATATCTTCAAAACCGTGGGCCATGATGGTATAACAAATCCCTCCTTTATCAGTCATCAATACACAGGGGCTGGCTGGCACATTTTGGCCTGGGGGACAATGACTGAGCGGTGGCCCTGAAGTTGTGACAGCCTTTCGTTAGCCCGATTATCTCGGGCTGCTACATTAAAGTAGCACAGGTAACATTTGCAGCTATAGGATTAATCTGCAGATAAATAGCATTTTAAACTTGATTAGCCGACTTACAGGAAAAGTGTTCAGTGATAAAATGACGTTATATCCCCCTTGATGCCATTCGCTTCCTGTCACAGGTTCAAAGCAAGAAGCCGTTACAGTCACCGCTCGCTGTAACGACTGCATAATACACTTGTATTGGAGGGACATGTGTGGCATTTGCGTTTTCATCGCGATCCGACACTTCTGGCACTGGACAAATACCGCTATTAACTTGCGGTTTTAAGATCAGCCAGAAGTGCCAGATCGCGATGAAATCGTAAGTGACGCACATGTCCGGAACTCCTATACAAATGCATTGCACAAAACAGAAAAAGAAAATGTACCCCTAAAACCCCCATCGGTACAGAAACACAGTACAACTACCCTCATCAGTACAGGAATCCATAATCAGAACCACCAACAGTACATAAAGAGAGCATCACAACACCCATTAGTACAGAAATACATGACAAGACCCAAACGCAGTACAGGAATACATCCCTGTAGTAACCACTAGTTGAATACATCACCAGGACCACCATTAGTATATGAATAAATGAACAAGACCATCATTAGTACACAAACCATCAGAACCACCATCAGCACATGACTAAATCACCAGGACTACTATTTGTATATGAATTTGAGAACCAGGACCACTATCAGTACCTAGTACAGCAATTGTAATGTCAGGTCAGACCTGTATATATTTGTACTGCATGAACCTACAACTGCCAGTGTCAAGGTAGAAATCCACTGACTTATATTTTCCTTATATACTTTATAATATATATTTTTACTAATGCTCTAGATGAGAATCAATAAGTTTTTCCCTTAACCTAGTATCCAATAGCTATATCTCTCCCTCTCTCATTCCCTTTTCTCTTCTCTCTCTCTATGTCTCTCTCTTCTCTCTCTGTCTCTCTCTCTCGCTTTCTTCTCTCCCTCTCATCCATGAACCAAAGCTATGTGTAAACAAAGTGTCTTTCAGATGTGTGAAGAGAAGATACAGTGTGCGGAGGTGCCCAGGAAACTAAGGAGCTGATTGGTCACTACTGTGCCGGTGCCAGGTTGTACCATGGGAAGCTAGAGATATCCTGCATACCAGAGACCAAGAGAAGACATCATGACGTGATGAAGGATGGACTCAGCACAGAAGACAAAGGACTAATTATTACTAACAGGGATAGATATATTAGCCTAACTCCACCTAACCCCCATCTAATCCCACCTTGTCCTGGCCATTTCACGCCTACTCCCTAGAGTATAAAATGCTGTGTACCTGGAAATAAAGTTCAGTTGCTGAGACCATTGCCATTGCTTAATAAAGCAACGAACATATTATAAGTTTGAACCAGATTCTCCGTCTGATTTACTCTTATCTGGTACCATATGTTCATACTCTAATTTGGAATGACTGGTGAAGGAGTGTATTGTCGCTACAACCCCGACAATTTGGCGCACAAACAACGTGGGGCATGGCCAGAGATTCGCGACCCCCACGGACCCGTGCCCGGATGCCCCTGGATGATACCAGTATCGGCTGACCTCAAGGACTGATCACCCTTCAAGGCACGGTAAGTGGAGATCACATTCATATGTGTGTCGCCCTTACTGTGTCTCAGCTGTTATTGGTTAATCTGAAGGTATCTTTTGGGTCCGGGGGGGGGTGACCGGTCGAGTGGTGAGACCAAGCGCGATCCAGCGCCATGCTCCGAACCAGCAACAACGAGACGTCGCCTCCTGCGCATCCTCGTGTGAACACCACGCTTCCTCCACCGGTCATCATTCCTCACTTGCAAATTAACCCTATCTGTGCCTGCTGTTAATTTGTGAAATGAAGTGCAATCTTATTCCTCACTCATTGACCCTGCCCGTGTCTGTTGCTAAAATGTGGAAGTGAAGTATAATCTGAGAAGGTTGTAAAGTAGATCAGAGCTGTGGGGACAGAGCAGAGAGAGAGTGAAAGTGAAAGGAGACGCACACATGATGTTATATAGAATACAGGGATAAGCACATGGTGTACTAGGTTCTGTGCTTATGAGACGGTGACTCGAAAGTCCGAGTGCGTTGTGTATGTAGTTCCGCACTCACGAGAAGACTGAGGGGGGGCACGTGGTGTAGTTTGTTCCGTGCCTGTGAAGGATTATGAGCACGTAGTGTATTAGCTCCGTGGCTTATGAGTTAGAGATAAAGAGAAGGGTCTCTTTCAGAACTGTCGTTTGAAGCAGTTCTGAAACCCTCAGAATACCGTGGCAAGGCGATCTGTAAGCACCAAGGAGTTAGGACGACTGTAATAGTGTCCTGTGGTGTCGTGCTTAGGTACTGGAATTGCTAGAGGCACGTTGTGTACCTGGTTCCGTGTTTATTAGTTGTACTTAAGTGCTGAGAGCGTGGTTAGGTGGATTGTAAGGGATCTGGTGTTGATCGCTGTTACCAGTGTCCTAACTGCAGTAGGGACGTAGTATTCTGTGAGTCATGTTGAATCTCTTAAAGCAGAAGAAGTCCGTACCCCACAGGCTAGACGAGAATATTGTGGAAATTAAGACATTAGTAGGGTCACGGGAGGGTAAGAGGTAGTTAAGAATGTGAATAGGTTGTACAAGTATGTAGGATTGCCTTTGTCAGGGAAATTACAGCCATCCGTGTGGCATGATCTTATTCAGAAAGCTGTTTCATTGAAGTCATGCCGACTGTCACTACACTCTGTTCACGGTCCGTCTATCAATATATTTTACTATTCTTCCTGTCATGGAAAGTTCTTGAAGTTATAAAAAGTAAATGAAGAGTTAGATATTAAGCCACGGGATCTCAGATAATGGCTAGAATTGTTAGTTGTATATAGCTACAAGTGTGAAAGATTTCTTTTTTTTCTACTGTGTGAGTTTCAGAATTCCTTATCTAAACAGCTGTGCGCGTAACCTTGTAGAAGCTGCCTGTGTTGGAAGGAGGGGAGGAAGAAAGCGAGAAGGGGGAGTGAAGGGTGGAATCTGCAGATGCCTGACATGCACACTGGAATCTTATCCATCTTTCCAAGGATTCTGAATGGCAAAAACGAATTTTTCATATTTATGGTACTTGGGTACTAATAATAATGTCTAATATTGAATACAATAATAGTAATCAGATTTTTAATTGATTTATATGAGTGAATGTTGTCAATAGCCACCTGCAGCACAGGGATAATTTAGCTAGAGATGTAGTTATGGCAGGGGAAACTTTCCCTTATTTATGGTTGTTGTGTGTTTTAAAAATTAAGCTATCTAGAGGGAAGATTAATATACTGAGCACCCAAGGGGAAATAATATATATATTGACGCTGTGGGGAGGTGGTACTAGACAGGAAAATCTAACTACAATGTGATGAAGGTATTGTTAAGTTAATGGATCCAGAATGTATAAGGTATGTCGATAAGCAGGAATATAGATTGTATTTTAAGGGGACACTCAATTGAGTCAATGTAAGATGTTAGAGATGGAAATTAGCAAGTTTGATGAGAAAAGCAACAGAAAGTATAGTTTAGAAAGTAACACTAAGTCGAGAAAAAAAAAATAGGGGTGGAAAGACAAGAAAGAAGAAAGTACCTAGTTAGGTCCTATATCAGGATTGTGGACATCTTGTAGGCATATCAAGGCCAAAGAGTTTGAAAATGTGGAAGGGAGTAGACTATCCCCCCCCCCCACACCTCCTTAAATTCTTTCTATCAGAGCAGTCTTTGTTCCTTAATGTGTGAAAATATTTCTTGTAGTCCGTTATCTTTCCCCATATGGGAGGGGTGAGGAGGCTTTCTGGAGAAAATGCTGGTAGCAGAAATTTTGAATTAAAGGTGATGTTACATCCAGGTGATGTTACATATGTCTGCTCTGATGTACAGCGCCCATATATTCTGTAGTGTTCTGCCATTTATTGTCCAGTAATAGAAATATATTCAAAATAACTAATAGAAAATTGCAATTATATTGTTGAATAAAAAATTTTCTGACCTCTGAAATTAATACAAATTTCTTTGAGTTTTTTTATTGCAGATATGTTTATAGACGAAAAAGATTTTCATGCTGGGATAATGGTAGGATCCTCACATGACGTAATCAGAATATTTGCTTCTGATTTGCATTTTCTGAGCGAATGGAGCGATTTCCGGTTGAAGAATTCCTTAACAATACGGTAAGCCTACTAAATGCAGTATTGGTATATTACGGTGAGGTAGACACCATGTTATCAGTCTAGGATGGTATAATCATACTGACAATCACCACAGGTGTCCTGTCCTCTCGGAGGTAGAAGGCAAGCTACAACAAAAGGTAGGAAAGGTAGTGGCGGGTGGTTGCCCCATCCCAGCCGGGTTGCGTCTGGCGGCCTGAGCCCTCTCTATAGTCGACTGCCTTATAGGGACTGACCGAACCACTAACAGTGTTAAACTAGGAGTCGTGAGAGGGGACAGGGCAGGCCATGATGTCTCTAATCAGCAAAGGTTAGACTGGTCTCTGCTTGGCCTCACTTTACGCCTCAAAATAGGTCACGGGTGAGATCAGGTGAGTACCTCCTATTTCGCTCCTGGTACAGGTAAGCTGTGTATACTATCCTGCATTATTCTTGCGCACAACACGACTCAGAAAGGTATGAGTTTCAGACGGCAGTCGCTCCATGAGTTTTGGAAATTGCAAGTAGTGAGCGGACAAGGAAACCAAGAAAACTGTATAAAAATTATCCCAATATGTGTAAATCTCTTTCTATAAACAATTGTGCTTATTTGCAGATATTTAAGAAGTTTATATCCTTTGTATACCCTCCATAATGATAGTGGTATATGATAAAATGTTCAAGGGAGGATGAGTCTTGTACCTTTAGGGTTATATGTTACTAATAGTGTAAAACTGATACACAATTCCCCAGGCCGTTTCTAATATGTTTGAGGTTTCTTTCCCCTTCAACGGATTGGACTCTGAAAACAGCTAATGAATAGTGAAATTAATTTCTTCTATACTAACTGTAGAATGATATGACACAACCTTTTTCCTTGTAGCAATGTCTGAATATGTTATGTTGACTGTTCTACAATTCCCCCTCTTATTTTCAGATGAAGTCAATGATGTCAGTAACTCTGATGAACTTATCCTCTGCAGCATAGGTCATTTTTGGTTTTCCTTTCCTGGGGAGATCCTCATGAGAGCCAGTTTCATCACAATTACTTATGCTTTTCACGGCGGCATCTTTCTGGACTGACTAACATTCATCTCTTGTAGAAATGGAGGACTTTGGTTTGTCTTGAGTGTTTCTAACCATATTCTGGATAAGAACAGATGTGGAACAGGTTCAGTAATGTCTGGAGCTGAGGAGCTGCCCTGCAAAATATACAATGGTCACAAACAATTTCTGAAGGCCGGTGATTCCACTAATGAACTCTTGAAGAGAGATGACTTGTTAATTGGAGCCAATCCAGGCAACGACCTGATGAAGCTGAGGGAATGACGAAGGTTGGAAAACTATCATCAGTGTAAAATGGGAAGATAGTGTGAAGAATATAAAAGTGTTACATATTCAGAGTTGCTTTACGTCTCTTTACTCCTTGTTTCCTTTTTTTCCCTTTGTGGTTTTACCACCATCAACCTAATCTGTTCATTCCAATAGGAACAAGAAAGCCATTGTAAGATCTGGTGTGTCCACACATTTTTCACTGGTACTGTACATATCACAATCTTCTCCGTCATCAAACATCCATATACTGTAAACAGCAATCCCATCACCCATACAAATACTGCAGCAATGTTTTATACCATCAATTATCCATCATCTATACTTATAACATTACTCGCTACCCAACCATACAGCAATTCTATCCAATCTAATATATAAAGCTGAGTGTATGTGTGTATATATAACAAGCCCCACCCACTCCACATAGCCCCACCCAACTCCACATCCTGAATCTCCATATATCCCCGCCTCCTCTACATAGCCCCACCCCTTGAAGGGGTGGATGTATGAAGGGGCTGGGGCTATACATGGGGGTGGTGCTATGAAAGTGGTGCAGCTACCGGGAGGGATGGGGCTATGAAGGGGCCGGGCTACAAAACAAACACACATACATTACCATATAGGAGCGATATTGCCATATATCTAGTTATCTATAAATACAGTATATACATATGTGTAATGCAATATAAAAGGGCCTGAGCACACATTGAGTTTCTTTTCTGCACAGTTTTGTCACAAAACCTGTAGTTTCCGGATGCCAAAGTGAATGAGAATCCTGAAGTCTTGTGCAGACGTTGCTCATTTGTTGCAGATTTGGTGCAGGTTTTAGCCTATATTCAGACTGTCCGTTTTTTGATCAGTTTTTTGCAATGCACTGCAGGAAACGGATCACTCAAATGACATCTCAGCAAAGTCTATGGGTTTTCATTTTTGCCATTCAGACTGTGCTCTTTTACAGTGATCCGTTTTCTCACTTTAGGAGAGCTCTCTTTTAGAAAAGTGCATGTCAATTTCTGTGGTGTTTTTTTTTTCTGTGTTTTTCCGATAGGAGCCCTTCAAAATGGGGAAGAAAACGCAGCACTCAATAATAGATCAAAAAATGGATTCAAATACAGATTTGTGTTTTTAACCATTAAAAAAAAAACAAAAAAAAAAAAAAAACAACTAGATCCAGTTTTACAAAAACGCAGCTCAAAACAGAAAAAAAAAACCGCAGTCTGAATGGCGAAAATGAAAACCCATAGACTTTGCTGGGACGTCATCAGTTTCCTGCAGTGCATTGCAAAAAATGGATAAAAAAACAGACAGTCTGAATGTAGGCTAAATGTGTAGAATGGCAATTCTTTCAGTTTTTTGCTGTAGATTTCATCCATGCTTATGAATGGGAAAAATCTGCACCATTAACATGTAAAAATCGCATAAGAAACAATCATATTTTATGCTGAATTTTTGCTGCCAAGAGACGCACAAATGGTTCAGAAATGTCTGCACCAAGTACTTACCGTGTGAACAGACCCTGAGGATCCTGCTGCAGACAGGGGGCTGTAGAGGGCAGCATCCAATGGCTGTAAGCAGGACATCTGTTCTAGAATATCCCACAAGCAATGTCTTAATCTGAAAATGTCCTGACCCTGCTGTGTGGACCTCTCCTACATGACCAGTACCAGCCCCTCTATTCATCCCCATAGACTGCAGCTGATAATAGACCCTCACCCCACTTGTCAAACGCTGGCTCCTTTCTTCTGTTCCAGCGAGTCTTCAACGCATACTTCAACATCTTATCACTGGCATCAACGCTGACCATGGAGAATCCTTCTTCCACCAACATCTCCGAGTCCACCCTAAAAACAGTATAACACCAAGTGTTAGACTCAGCTAGAGAGGCAGATTCACAAAGCCGCAGATCAAGGCGGAAACAGCAGGCTGGAGGGAACGTGGAGCAGCGAGGACAGAGACATTGGAAGCCACAGAACCAGGAAGGCAGAGAAAGAAGGAAACAGCAAGTCTGAAAGAGACGGCTGTATGAGAGGGGCCGGCGGAGGGCAGAGGGGGCCGGCGGAGGGCAGAGGGGGCCGGCGGAGGGCAGAGGGGGCGGCTCATCAGCAGCGATGGCGGCACAAGATCTACAGACTCCAAGAACTGTGTGCAATAATTCCTGTAACTAATAAGATAGGCAGGTGGTAGCAAGCAAAGCGTTAACCAGTAGGTATTGGAGGAATCACAAGAGTTTTGTAAATATGAATGAATGTACAACGTGAATGCATGGTGGAGCACTCAAAAGAATAACTGAGCACATAAGTCTCAATACTAAGACACTGGTGTGCGCCAAACTGCGTCCTAAAGGTACCATCACACGCAACGATATGGCTTCCATATCGCCGTAAATTTGTGTATTTCGGCGATGTGGCATAGTGGCATGAGACAGGGCAATTTTACGGAGAGAACTCGACGGTGGAGTGTCACCTGATCGCCCTACACTGCAGTGAAATCAGGCGATAACCACCAGGCGACTTCTGCGCATCTTGGCGTGTGACTGGGCGATAGCGATGTAGAAATAGAGCTTAGACCATCTGGAAGCAATTCCAGAGGCGTGCCTGAGCGTTCTGTTAGGCTCGCCCTGTCTGCCGCGATTGGTGGTCGCTCCTGCGTTCCCATTGGCTGGCCATGGCTAAGGCGTCATATTTGAATAGCGATATACAGTGTTGGCCAAAAGTATTGACACCCCTGCAATTCTGTCAGATAATCCTCAGTTTCTTCCTGTAATGATTGCAATCACAAATTCTTTGTATTATTATCTTCATTTAATTTGACTTCAATGAAAAAACACAAAAGAGAATGAAGCAAAAAGCAAAACATTGATCATTTCACACAAAACTCCAAAAATGGGCCGGACAAAAGTATTGGCACCCTCAGCCTAATACTTGGTTGCACAACCTTTAACCAAAATAACTGCGATCACCCTCTTCCGGTAACCATCAATGAGTTACAATGCTCTGCTGGAATTTTACACCATTCTTCTTTGGCAAACTGCTCCAGGTCCCTGATATTTGAAGGGCGCCTTCTCCAAACTGCCATTGTTAGATCTCTCCACAGGTGTCTATGGGATTCAGGTCTGGACTCATTGCTGCCACCTTACAAGTCTCCAGTGCTTTCTCTCACACCATTTTCTAGTGCTTTTTGAAGTGTGTTTTGGGTCATTGTCCTGCTGGAAGACCCATGACCTCTGAGGGAGACCCGGCTTTCTCACACTGGGCCCTACATTATGCTGCACAATGTGTTGGTGGTCTTCAGACTTCATAATGCCATGCACACGGTCAAGCAGTCCAGTGCCAGAGGCAGCAAAGCAACCCCAAAACATCAGGGAGCCTCCGCCATGTCTGACTGTAGGGAGCGTGTTCTTTTCTTTGAATCCCTCTTTTTTTCTCCTGTAAACTCTATGTTGATGCCTTTGCCCATAAATCTCTACTTTTGTCTCATCTGACCAGAGAACATTCTTCCAGAACGTTGTAGGCTTTCTCAGGTAAGTTTTGGCAAACTCCAGCCTGGCTTTTTTATGTCTCGGGATAAGAAGTGGGGTCTTCCTGGGTCTCCTACCATACAGTCCCTTTTCATTCAGATGCTGACGGATAGTACAGGCTGACACTGTTGTACCCTCGGACTTCAGGGCAGCTTGAACTTGATTGGATGTTAGTCGAGGTTCTTTAGGACTACCACTTCCGGATAACATTAAAATAATAAAATTTTATTGATTCTTTTTTATAAAAAATGACTGGTCTAGTCTACAAAGTGTACAAAAGTGGAAACAAGGGGTGTGTATTTACAAATTCACTGAAGGAAAAAGCACATTTACAGTATGGATATACCTATTCTGTCCCTAAATCTGTAGGGCTACCTGACCGTGGAGGTATAAACACCTTAATGTTCCGGGTGCCCCCACTCCGCGACGGCTTGCCCTATGATATCCCTAGATAGGTCATCACAATTATTACCAACATTTTATATATAGGGGTATCAAACCAAAAAAGAGTGTAGGCTAAAATATTAAACAGGTCCTCGAAATATGACACCTATCGATCGTGAAGATCATGTGTTCTTGAAGGGATGAGTTCACATCAGGGGCATAACTACAATAGGTGCAGGGGTTGCGATCGCACCCGGGCCCTGCAGCCTAGGGGGCCCCAAAAGTCCTTTTGGCCTATAGAAAAAGACTATTGCTATTAAATATTTGCAATAATTGGGGGCCCCGTTGGAACTTTCGCATCGGGGCCCCTCGGCCTGAAGTTACACCACTGGTTCACATATTACAATATTAAATCATCTCATCTATTCAATATGTATAATTATGTATATAGTTTGTTATTTTTTGTTATTATGTAAAAATCACCAATGATATGTTTTTTAATACGATGTCTCATTTAATTTAATTTGGTATATGCTGTATATTCCTTCTGCTATTTTGGGCTGTCATGTATGGTGCTTTCAAGGACATTTCCATCACTTTCTGTGGATGCAGGCACTCGCCTCATGATATTAGCTGGAGTCATCAAGGGACCTCCGATGTCGGCGGGGAATGGCGCGATCCAAAGATCAGCTGATATGTGTGGGGATGAGCTCGCAACAGAGGAAGGGAGGCAGCCATGGGCATAGTATTACGCAGTTGCTGGTGAAGGGGTTAAACTTACTGTTATTATCATCATCAAGCCCAGTCTCGGAATCCCTTGAATATGTTGAATAATTCTAGAGTTACCACTGGACACTGGACAGATTAGAAAGATGAGGCTCAGTCAGGAACGTACAAATTGGTTATTAAGGAGTGAATAAATAATATCCCGGGGCCCATAGTACAGAGGTGAGGGGACGGTGCTGGAGCCATCAGTTATTACAGGGGTCATCCACTACTAGGACATCTCCCAGTAATCGCAGCTCACCTGACATTGCGACATCCAATCACCATCGGCTCCCTTCTCCCCGCGTCCAATCACCACCGGCTTCCTTCTCCCCGCAGCCAATCACCACCGGCTCCCTTCTCCCCGCAGCCAATCACCATCGGCCCCTTCTCCCGGAGTCCAATCACCACCGGCTTCCTTCTCCCCGCGTCCAATCACCACCGGCTTCCTTCTCCCCGCAGCCAATCACCACCGGCTTCCTTCTCCCCGCATCCAATCACCCCTGGCTTCCTTCTCCCGGAGTTTAATCATCACCGGCTTCCTTCTGCCCGCGTCCAATCATCACCGGCTTCCTTCTCCCCGCATCTAATTATCACTAGCTTCCTTCTCCCCGCATCTAATTATCACTAGCTTCCTTCTCCCCGCATCCAATCACCGCCGGCTTCCTTCTCACTGCCTTCAACAGGAATCGAACGCTGCGGCTGCCACTCACTCACTGTTGATGGTGCAAATGTCCGAAGGTGGTGAGAAGGAAATGAATGTTGATTGAACGTGGGGAGAAGGAAGCAGATGGTGATTGAACGCGAGAAGGAGGCCGGCGGTGATGGGACATGGGGATCGCATGATGTCACAATGTCAGGTGATGCACGGAAGTTGAGTAATGGGTTTATTATTTTAAATGGGAGAACAAGTCGATACAGAAGGGGATGTACTAGTAGTGGAGAATCCCTTTAAAGTTGAAGGTCAACACAAATACATCGAGTTCCATCATGCTGATCGAGAGGAGGCAAAAACGTCAAGAGGCAGATTCCAACATCCCCAAATTAGGGGAAAATTCCTTCCCAACTCCATTCGGTGATCACACAAGATCCCGGGATCATCGTCCATCACAGAATCTACTGCCCAGATCATGTAATACTATATTATCAAGAAAGGCATCTAGGCCTCTGTGTACTTCTGTAGAGAAGCATTATCACATCATGTGGCCGTGAGTTCAATAATCTCACTGCTCTTAAGGGCCTGTCACACGTGTCAATGTCGCCCGCGATATCGCTCATGCGTCACAAATTATTAATCGCCTGAGCGATGTGGAATTATCGCAGGTAAGATGTCACACGCGTCAATATGACCCAGCGATGCGGTGATGTCGCCATCTTGCGAGCGATTTTATTTAGTCGCTTGTACGTTGTCAAAATAGAAAATACGTCGCTGAGTTTAGTGTCACACGCAGCGATGCACAAGGTCTACTGAGCGATGAGCGACAGGTTTTATGTCTGGCAGTGAAACCTGCGATCGGCGATCAGCGACATATCGTTGGTTGCATCGCTTGGTCACACGCTTCAATGTCGCTCCTGCGTCACTTTTACGTCGCTTGAGCGACTGAAAATCCGTGACGCATGAGCGACATTGACAGCGATATCGACGCGTGTGACATCCCCTTTACAGTAAAGAATCCAAATAAATATGAAAATAGATGACTAAGCAATATCCTGAGCTGCTGTATAGGGTTCTGCATGTGATCCAAGTCGACCTAAATATATGCAAGTCAAGGATGATGTGATTTCTCTCTCCTCCCACACCCTCTCCCTCCCTACCTCTCCTCCCTTTCGCACTCTCTGTCCTTCCTTCCGCGCTCTCCTCCCCTTCCGCGCTCCCTCTCTCTCCCCCCTCTTCCTTCCGCACTCCCTCTCTCTCCCCTTCCTCCTTCCTCCCAGTCTCTCTCCTCTTCCTCCTTCCTCTCAGTCTCTCTCCTCTTCCTCTCAGTCTCTCTCCTCTTCCTCTCAGTCTCTCTCCTCCTTCCTCTCAGTCTCTCTCCTCTTCCTCCTTCCTCTCAGTCTCTCTCCTCTTCCTCCTTCCTCTCAGTCTCTCTCCTCTTCCTCCTTCCTCTCAGTCTCTCTCCTCTTCCTCCTTCCTCTCAGTCTCTCTCCTCTTCCTCCTTCCTCTCAGTCTCTCTCCTCTTCCTCCCTCTCAGTCTCTCTCCTCTTCCTCCCTCTCAGTCTCTCTCCTCTTCCTCCCTCTCAGTCTCTCTCCTCTTCCTCCCTCTCATCTCTCTCCTCTTCCTCCCTCTCAGTCTCTCTCCTCTTCCTCCTCTCAGTCTCTCTCCTCTTCCTCTCAGTCTCTCTCCTCTTCCTCCCTCTCAGTCTCTCTCCTCTTCCTCCCTCTCAGTCTCTCTCCTTCTTCCTCCTCTCAGTCTCCTCCTCTTCCTCCCTCTCAGTCTCTCTCCTCTTCCTCCCTCTCAGTCTCTCTCCTCTTCCTCCCTCTCAGTCTCTCTCCTCTTCCTCCCTCTCAGTCTCTCTCTCTTCCTCCCTCTCAGTCTCTCTCCTCTTCCTCCCTCTCAGTCTCTCTCCTCTTCCTCCCTCTCAGTCTCTCCCTCTCTCTCTCTCCTCTCAGTCTCTCTCCTCTCCTCCCTCAGTCTCTCTCCTCTTCTCCTCTCAGTCTCTCCTCTCTCCTCTCATCTCTCTCTCTCTCCTTCCTCTCCTCTCCTCCTCTCTTCTCCTCTTCTCTCCCTCTCAGTCTCTCTCCTCTTCCTCCCTCTCAGTCTCTCTCCTCTTCCTCCCTCTCATCTCTCTCCTCTTCCTCTCCTCTCTCAGTCTCTCTCCTCTCTCTCCTCTCAGTCTCTCTCTCCTCTTCCTCCCTCTCAGTCTCTCTCCTCCCCTCTCAGTCTCTCTCCTCCCTCTCATCTCCTCTCCATCTCTCCCTCTCAGTCTCTCTCCTCTCAGTCTCTCTCCTCCTCAGTCTCCTCCTCTCAGTCTCTCTCCTCTCAGTCTCTCTCCTCTCATCTCTCTCCTCTCCTCAGTCTCTCTCCTCTCAGTCTCTTCTCATTCTCTCCTCTCAGTCTCTCTCCTCTCAGTCTCTCCTCTCAGTCTCTCCTCTCTCTCCTCTCTAGTCTCCTCCTCCTCTCTTCTCCAGCTCTCTCCTCTCAGTCCTCTCTCCTCTCAGTCTCTCCTCTCAGTCTCTCTCCTCTCAGTCTCTCTCTCATCTCTCCCTCTCATCCTCTCTCTCAGTCTCTCTCCTCTCAGTCTCTCTCTCTCTCTCTCATCCTCCTTCCTCTCAGTCTCTCTCTCCTCCTCTCCTCTCAGTCTCTCTCCTCCTCCTTCCTCTCAGTCTCTCTCTCCTCTTCTCCTCTCAGTCCTCTCTCCTCTTCCTCCTCTCAGTCTCTCTCCTTCTTCCTCCCTCTCAGTCCCTCTCCTCTCCTCAGTCTCCCTCTCAGTCTCCTCCTCTCAGTCTCCCTCCTCTCAGTCTCCTCCTCTCAGTCTCCCTCCTCTCAGTCTCTCTCCTCTCAGTCTCTCTCCTCTCAGTCTCTCTCCTCTCATCTCTCTCCTCTCAGTCTCTCTCCTCTCAGTCTCTCTCCTCTCAGTTCCTTCTCTCCTCCCTCAGTCTTCTCCCTCTCAGTCTCTCTCCTCTCATCTCTCTCCCCTCCTCTCAGTCTCTCCCCCTCTCAGTCTCTCTCTCCTCTCAGTCTTCTCTCTTCCTCCTCTCAGTCCTCTTCTCTCTCCCTCCTCTCTCTCTCTCTTCCTCCCCCTCTCAGTCTCTCTCCTCTTCCTCCTCCAGTCTTCTCTCTTCTCTCAGTCTCTCTCTCTTCCTCCTCTCAGTCCTTCCTCTCTCCTCTCATCTCCTCCTCTTCCTCCCTCTAGTCTCTCTCCTCTTCCTCCCTTCAGTCTCTCTCTCTTCCTCCTCTCAGTCTCTCCTTTCCTCCTTCATCTCTCTCTCTCCTCCCCTCGTCTCTCCTCTTCTCCCTCTCAGTCTCTCTCCCTTCTCCCTATCTCTTCCTCTTCTCCTTCAGTCTCTCTCTCTTCCCCTCTAGTCTCTCTCTCTTCCTCCCCTCAGTTCTCTCCTCTCCTCCTTCAGTCTCTCTCCTCTTCCTCCCTCTCATCTCTCCTCTTCCTCTCAGTCTCTCTCCTCTTCTCCTTCAGTTCTCTCCTTTCTCCTTCATCTCTCTCCTCTTCCTCTCAGTCTCTTCCTTCCTCCCTCTCTCTCTCTCTCTCCTCCCCTCATCCTCTCTCTTCTCCTCTCAGTCTCTCCTCTCCTCTCGTCCTCTCTCTCTCCCTCTCAGTCTCTTCTCTTCCTCCTTCAGTCTTCTCCTCTTCCTCCTCTCATCTCTCTCCTCTTCCTCCTCTCAGTCTCTCTCCTCTTCCTCCTCTCATCTCTCTCCTCTTCCTCCCTCAGTCTCTCTCTCTTCTCTTCATCTCTCTCCCTCTCCTACTCTCTCCTCTTCCTCCCTCTCAGTCTCTCTCTCTCCCTCCTCTCATTCTCTCCTCTTCCTTCCTCTCAGTCTCTCTCTCTCTCCCTCTCAGCTCTTCCTCTTCCTCCTCTCAGTCTCTCTCTCTTCCTCCCTCTCAGTCTCTCTCCTCTTCCTCCCTCTCAGTCTCTCTCCTCTTCCTCCCTCTCAGTCTCTCTCCTCTTCCTCCCTCTCAGTCTCTCTCCTCTTCCTCCTCCTCTCAGTCTCCTCCTCTCAGTCTCCTCCTCTCAGTCTCTCTCCTCTCAGTCTCCCTCTCTCAGTCTCTCTCCTCTCATCTCCCTCCTCTCAGTCTCCTCCTCTCGTCCTCCCTCTCTCAGTCTCCTCCTCTCTTCCTCCTCTCAGTCTCCCTCTCTCTCTCAGTCTCCCTCCTCTCAGTCTCTCTCCTCTCTCTCTCTCTCTTCCTTCTCTCAGTCTCTTCTCCTCTTTCCTCTCAGTCTCTCTCCTCTTCCTCCCTCTCAGTCTCTCTCCTCTTCTTCCTCTCAGTCTCTCTCCTCTTCCTCCCTCCTCTCAGTCTCTCTCTCTCTCTTCTCCTCTCCTCCTCTCCTCTCAGTCTCTCTCCTCTCTCAGTCTCTCTCCTCTCAGTCTCTCTCCTCTCGTCTCTCTCCTCCTTCTCCTCTCTCCTCCCCTCCCCTCTCAGTCCTCCTCTCTCTCTCTCCTCTTCAGTCTCCTCTCTCAGTCTCTCTCCTCTCATCCTCTCTCTCCTCCTTCAGTCTCTCTCCTCTCAGTCTCTCTCCTCTCAGTCTCTCTCCTCTCAGTCTCTCTCCTCTCTCCTCCTCCTCTCAGTCTCTCTCCCTCTCTCTCCTCCCTCTCAGTCTCTCTCCTCTCTCCTCTCCTCTCAGTCTCTCTCCTCTCCTCCCTCTCATCTTCTCCTCTCAGTCTCTCTCCTCTCACTCTTCCTTCTCCTCAGTCTCTCTCCTCTCTCCTTCCTCTCAGTCTCTCTCCTCTTCATCCTCTCCTCTCTTCAGTCTCTCTCCTCTTCCTCCTCTCTCCTCCTCGTCTCTCCTCTCCTCTCTCCTCCTTCCTCTCAGTCTCTCTCCTCTTCCTCCCTCCTCCTCTCCTCTCGTCTCCTCCTTCCTCCCTCCCTCTCAGTCTCTCTCCTTCTTCCTCCCTCCTCTCAGTCTCTCTCCCTCTTCCTCCCTCCTCTCAGTCTCTCTCCTCTTCCTCCTCTCCTCTCAGCCCTCTCTCCCTCTTTCCTCCCTCCTCTCAGTCTCTCTCCTCTTCTCTCCTCCTCTCAGTCTCTCTCCTCTCTCCTCCCTCCTCTCAGTCTCTCTCCTCTTCCTCCCTCTCAGTCTCTCTCCTCTTCCTTCCTCTCAGTCTCTCTCCTCTTCCTTTTCCTCTCAGTCTCTCTCCTCTTCCTCCCTCGTCAGTCTCTCTCTCCTCTCAGTCTCTCTCCTCTCAGTCTCTCTCTCTCCTTCCCTCTCCTCCTCCCTCTCAGTCTTCTCTCCTCTCTCCTCTTCTCCTCTCAGTCTCTCTCCTCTTCCTCCTCTCAGTCTCTCTCCTCTTCTCCTCCCTCTCAGTCTCTCTCCTCTTCCTCCTCTCAGTCTCTCTCTCTCTTCCTCCTCCGTCTCTCTCTCTTCCTCCTCTCATCTCTCTCCTCTTCTCCTCTCAGTCTCTCTCCTCTCTCCCTCTCAGTCTCTCTCCCTCTCTCCTCTCAGTCTCTCTCCTCTTCCTCCCTCTCAGTCTCTCTCCTCTTCCTCCTCTCAGTCTCTCTCCTCTTCCTCTCAGTCTCTCCTCTCCTCCTCATCTCTCTCCTCTTCCTCCTTCAGTCTCTCTCCTCTTCCTCCTCTCAGTCTCTCTCCTCTTCCTCCTTCAGTCTCTCTCCTCTTCCTCCCTCTCAGTCTCTCTCCTCTTCCTCCCTCTCAGTCCTCTCCTCTCCTCCTCTCAGTCTCCTCCTCTCCTCCTCTCAGTCTCATCTCCTCTCTCTCCTCTCAGTCTCTCTCCTCTTCCTCCCTCTCGCATTGGTGCTTGTGGAGGAGGTTGATGATCCAGGTCCTGTACTCGTCTGTGCGGCCTCTCTTGTCTCCGATGTAGTAATGCCAGACCCGCGCCGCCCGCCCGTCCGCGTACTGATCCGGGAGACCCTCAGCCGCGACCCCCAGAGACCGAGTGCGGTACACGCTGTCCACCATCGTCACCGGAGGCTGAGGAGACACTGAGGACAGGAGAGCGGACACCGGGGGATGAGGACACACTGACAATCACCTCACACTACATATCATCACAGAAAACACCACACACACAGGCCAACCAATCACAGGCCAACCAATCACAGGGCGGGCCAATCACAGGGCGGGCCAATCACAGGGCGGGCCAATCACAGCGCGGGCCAATCACAGCGCGGGCCAATCACAGCGCGGGCCAATCACCGGGACGACTGATCCGACTGCCCCGTCCGTGACCCTCGCTGAGCACACAGAGCCAACAGCACTCTCCCTCAGCCAATCACCGCTGACAGCACAGTCACACCTCCCCTCCAGCCAATGACAGCCGCACAAATATCAGTGTCCCTCCTCTCCTGCAGCCAATCACAAGTGGCAATGTCAGCACAACCCTGTCTGCTGCAATCACAATGTGCGGTGTCCTCACTCAACTCTATACAGAAAATAACATGGAAGAGAAAACACAGAGAAGAGAGAAAGAATGGGGAGAAGGAAGAAGACGAAAGAATGGAGAGAAGGAAGAAGAAAGAATGGGGAGAAGAAAAAGAGTGAAAAGAGGGAGAGAAGATGAAGAGAGCAAGAAAAGGAGGAGTAGAGAGCGAAAAGAGGGAGAAAAGAAGAGAGCGAGAAAAGGAGGAGTAGAGAGCGAAAAGAGGGAGAAAAGAAGAGAGCGAGAAAAGGGAGAGAAGAAGAGAGCGAGAAAAGGGGGAGAAGAAGAGAGCGAGAAAAGGGGGAGAAGAAGAGAGCGAGAAAAGAGGGAGAGAACAAAGAGCGAGAAAAGGGGAAGAAGAAGAGAGCGAGAAAAGGGGGAGAAGAAGAGAGCGAGAAAAGGGGAAGAAGAAGAGAGCGAGAAAAGGGGAAGAAGAAAGAGCGAGAAAAGGGAGAGAAGAAAGAGAGCAAGAAAAGGGAGAGAAGAAGAGAGCGAGAAAAGGGAGAGAAGAAGAGAGCGAGAAAAGGGAGAGAAGAAGAGAGCGAGAAAAGAGGGAGAGAACAAAGAGAGCGAGGAAAAGGGGGAAAAGAAGAGAGCGAGAAAAGGGGGAGAAGAAGAGAGCGAGAAAAGGGGGAGAAGAGAGCGAAAAGAGGGAGAAAAGAAGAGAGCGAGAAAAGGGAGAGAAGAAGAAGAGAGCGGGGAAAAAGGGGGAGAAGAAGAGAGCGAGAAAAGGGGGAGAAGAAGAGAGCGAGAAAAGAGGGAGAGAACAAAGACGAGAAAAGGGGGAGAAGAAGAGAGCGAGAAAAGGGGAGAGAAGAAGAGAGCGAGAAAAGGGGAAGAAGAAGAGAGCGAGAAAAGGGGAAGAAGAAAGAGCGAGAAAAGGGAGAGAAGAAAGAGAGCGAGAAAAAGGGAGAGGGGAAGAAGAAGAGAGCGAGAAAAGGGGAGAGAAGAAAGGAGAGAGAAAAGGGAGAAGAAAGAAGAGAGCGAGAAAAGAGGGAGAGAACAAGAGAGCGAGAAAAGGGGGAAAAGAAGAGAGCGAGAAAAGGGGGAGAAGAAGAGAGCGAGAAAAGGGGAGAGAAGAGAGCGAAAAGAGGGAGAAAGAAGAGAGCGAGAAAAGGGAGAGAAGAAAGAGAGCGAGAAAAGGGAGAGAACTAAGAGCGAGAAAAGGGAGAGAAGAAAGAGAGCGAGAAAAGGGAGAGAAGAAAGAGAGCGAGAAAAGGGGGAGAAGAAGAGAGCGAGAAAAGGGGGAGAAGAAGAGAGCGAGAAAAGGGGGAGAAGAAGAGAGCGAGAAAAGGGGGAGAAGAAGAGAGCGAGAAAAGGGGAAGAAGAAGAGCGAGAAAAGGGAGAGAAGAAGAGAGCGAGAAAAGGGAGAGAAGAAGAGAGCGAGAAAAGGGAGAGAAAAAGAGAGCGAGAAAAGGGAGAGAAAAGAGCGAGAAAAGGGGAGAAGAGAGAGCGAGAAAAGAGGGAGAGAACAAAGAGCGAGAAAAGGGGGAGAAGAAGAGAGCGAGAAAAGGGGGGAGAAGAGAGGAGAAAAGAGGGAGGAGAAAGAAGAGCGAAAAAGAGGGAGAGAAGAAGAGAGAGCGAGAAAAGGGAGAGAAGAAGAGCGAGAAAAGGGGAGAGAACAAAGAGCGAGAAAAGGGGAGAGAAAAGAGAGCGAGAAAAGGGGAGAGAAGAAGAGAGCGAGAAAAGGGGGAGAGAGAAGCGAAAAGAGAGGAGAGAAAAGGAGAGAAACTAGAGCGAGAAAAGGAGAAGAAGAGAGCGAGAAAAGGGAGAAAGAAAGAGGCGAGAAAGAGGGAGGAAAGAAAGAGGGGAAAAGGGGGAGAAGAAGAGAGCGAGAAAAGGGGAGAAAGAAGAGCGAGAAAAGGGGGAGGAGAAGAGAGAAGGGAAAAGAGAGGAGAGAAAAGAGAGAAAAGAGAGCGAGAAAAGGGAGAGAGAGAAGAGAGGGAGAAAGGAGAGAACAAAGAGCGAGAAAAGGGAGAGAAGAAGAGAGCGAGAAAGGGAGAGAGACTAAAGAGGCGAGGAAAAGGGGAGAGAAGAAAGAGAGCGAGAAAAGGGGAGAGAAGAAAGAGAGGAAAGGGAGAGAAAAAAAAAAAAAAAAAAAAAAAAGAGCGAGAAAAGGGGGAGAAAGAGAGCGAGAAAAGGGGAGAGAAGAAAAGAGCGAGAAAAGGGGTGAAGAAAAGAGAGCGAGAAAGAGGGAGAGAAAAGAGAGCGAGAAAAGGGGAGAAGAAGAGAGGAAAAGGGAAGGGAGAAAAAGAGCGAGAAAAGGGAGAGAAAGAGAGCGAGAAAAGGGGAAAAAGGAGAGCGAGAAAGGGGGAGAAAAAGAGCGAGAAAAGGGAGAGAAAAGAGAGCGAGAAAAGGGAGAGAAGAAAGAGAGCGAGAAAAGGGAGAGAAAGAGCGAGAAAAGGGAGAGAAGAAGAGAGCGAGAAAAGGGAGAGAAGAAAGAGGGAGAGAAAAGGGAGAGAAAAGGGAGAGAAAGGGAGGGAGAGAACAAGAGCGAGAAAAGGGAGAGAAGAAGAGCGAGAAAAGGGAGGAGAACTAAGAGCGAGAAAAGGGAGAGAACAAGAGCGAGAAAAGGGAGAGAACAAAGAGCGAGAAAAGGGAGAGAACAAGAGCGAGAAAAGGGAGAGAACTAAGAGCGAGAAAAGGGAGAGAAGAAAAGAGCGAGAAAAGGGAGAGAAAAAGAGAGCGAGAAAAGGGGAGAGAACAAAGAGCGAGAAAAGGGAGAGAAAAGAGAGCGAGAAAAGGGGGAGAAAAAGAGAGGAGGAAAAAGGGGAAAGAAGAGAGCGAGAAAAGGGGGAGAAGAAGAGAGCGAGAAAAGGGAGAGAAGAAAGAGGCGAAAAAGGGAGAGAAGAAGAGAGCGAGAAAAGAGGGAGAAGAAAGAGAGCGAGAAAAGGGGGAGAGAGAGGCGAGAAAGAGGGAGAGAAGAAGAGAGAGCGAAAAAGGGAGAGAAGAAGAGCGAGAAAAGAAGGAGAAAAAAGAGCGAGAAAAGGGAGAGAAGAGAGCAGAGAAAGAGGGGAGAAGAGAAGCAGAAGCGAGGAAAAGGGGAGAGAAGAAAGAAGCGAAAAGAGGAGAAAAGAAGAAGAGAGCGAGAAAAGGGAGAGAACAAAGAGCGAGAGAAAAGGGAGAGAAGAAGAAAGAGAGCGAGAAAAGGGGAAGAAGAAGAGCGAGAAAAGGGAGAGAAAAGAAAGCGAGAAAAGGGGAGAGAAGAAAGAGCGAGAAAAGGGAGAGAACTAAGAGCGAGAAAAGGGAGAGAAACAAAGAGCGAGAAAAAGGGAGAGAACAAAGAGCGAGAAAAGGGAAGAAGAAAAGAGCGAGAAAAGGGGAGAGAACTAGAGCAGAAAAGGGGAGAAGAGAAAGAGCAAAAAGAGGAGAGAGAAACAGAAGAAGAGAGAGAAAGCGGGGAGAGAGAAAGAGGAGGAAAGGGAGAGAACAAAGAGCGAGAAAAGGGAGAGAGACAAAGAGCGGGAGGAGGCAAAGGGGAAGGGGGGGGAAGGAGGAGCGAGAAAGGGGGAGAGGAAGAGAAAGCGAGGAAAAGGGGGAGAAGAAAGAGCGAAAAGAGGGAGAGAAGAAGAGAGCGAGAAAAGAGGGAGAAGAAAGAGAGCGAGAAAAGGGGGAGAAGAGCGAAAAGAGGGAGAAAAGAAGAAGAGAGCGAAAAAAGGGAGAGAACAAAGAGCGAGAAAAGGAAGAGAACAAAGAGCGAGAAAAGGGAGAGAAGAGAGCGAGAACAGAGGGAGAAGAAAGAGAGCGAGAAAAGGGGGAGAAGAAAGAGCGAAAAGAGGGAGAAAAGAAGAAGAGAGCGAGAAAAGGGAGAGAACTAAGAGCGAGAAAAGGGAGAGAAGAAAGAGAGCGAGAAAAGGGGAAGAAGAGAGCGAGAAAAGGGGGAGAAGAAGAAAGCGAGAAAAGGGGGAGAAGAAAGAGCGAAAAGAGGGAGAGAAGAAAGAGCGAAAAGAGGGAGAGAACAAAGAGCGAGAAAAGGGAGAGAACAAAGAGCGAGAAAAGGGAGAGAAGAAAGAGAGCGAGAAAAGGGGGAGAAGAAGAGAGCAAGAAAAGGGGGAGAAGAAAGAGCAAAAAGAGGGAGAAAAGAAGAAGAGAGCGAGAAAAGTCCGGGGAGTGAACACAGGAGGATGGAGTCCGGGGGGGGGGGGGGGTTAGTGCAGGAGGATAGAGGTGGGGGGTTTGAGGGCAGGAGAATGGAGTCCGGGGGCGGGAGAGTGCACAGGTGGGGAGGGGGGGTGAGCGCAGGATGCTCGAGACTGGGGGGAAGGTGTGTGATTGCAGGAGGATGGAGGCCGGTGCCAGCTGAGGTGGTGACATGCCCAGCTCGCCCCCGGCGTGTCCCCCGCCGCAAAATAACCATTAAGTCCAGTTTAACAGCACTACACTCAAAGATCCATACCCATTATGATCAGTGGCAGAGCTGCGTGTCAGGAGAAGTGTAGGGACAGTGTAGGGGGCTGCAGAGGCCACTGATGTCGGTAGTGGGACTGTGTTAGCCCCGCTCCCGCTAACGATCGGCCATCTTGGTTAGGTATACAGCTAGCTTCAGTCAGGATGTGACATCATTTTGATGACATACTGACGGAAGCTGGCTTAGGGTTTTATTAGAATAGATTATTATAGCGCCATTTATCCCATGGCACTGTACATGTGAAAAGGGGCATACATAGACAACTATAAAAAAAAAAAAGAGCAATACAAGGCACATACAAGTACAAAAGGAGAGCGGACCCTGCCCGCGAGGGCTCACAGTCTACAAGGGATGGGTGAGGATACAATAGGTGAGGAGAGAGGACCCTGCCCATGAGGGCTCACAGTCTACAAGGGATGGGTGAGGATACAGTAGGTGAGGAGAGGACCCTGCCCGTGAGGGGTCACAGTCTACAAGGGATGGGTGAGGATACAGTAGGTGAGGAGAGAGGACCCTGCCCACAAGGGCTCACAGTCTACAAGGGACTGCCGAGGATACAGTAGGTGAGAGGAGAGGACCCTGCCCACGAGGGCTCACAGTCTACAAGGGATGGGTGAGGATACAGGAGAGGAAAGAGGACCCTGCCCACGAGGGCTCACAGTCTACAAGGGATCGGTGAGGATACAGTAGGTGAGGAGAGGACCCTGCCCACGAGGGCTCACAGTCTACAAGGGATGGACGAGGATACAGTAGGAGAGGGTAGAGCTGGAAGTGCGACGGTTCAGTAAACTGAGGTTCACTGCAGGTTGTAGGCTTGTCAGAAGAGGTGAGTCTTCAGGTTCCTTTTGAAAGTTTCCACGGTTGGTAGGTCTGATGTGTTTGGGTAGAGTTCCACAGTATGGGGGAAGCACGGGAGAAATCTTGTATGCGGTTGTGGGAAGAAGAGATAAGAGGGGAATAGAGGAGATCTTGAGAGGATCGAAGGTTGTGTGTAGGTAAGTACCGGAAGACCATGCCACAGATGTATGGAGGAGACAGGTTGTGGGCGACTTTGTATGTCATAGGGTTTTGAACTGGAGCCTCTGGACAATAGGAAGCCAGTGAAGGGATTGGCAGAGAGAGGCTGGGGAATAGCGGGGAGTCAGGTGGATTAGTTGGGCAGCAGTTTAGGATAGATTGCAGTGGTGCAAGAGTGCTAGAGGGGAGGCCAAAGAGTAGGAAGTTGCAATAGTTGAGGCAGGAGATGATTAGGGAGTGTGCGAGTGTTTTTACAGTTTCCTGGTTAAGGGATGTACGGATCCAGGAAATATTTTTGAGTTGCAGTCGGCAGGAGGTGGAGAGGACCTGGATATGTGGCTAGAAAGAGTGCAGAGTCGAGGATCACCCTGAGACACCGAGCATGCAGGACTGGGGAGAGTGAGCAGCCATTGACTGTGATAGACAGATCTGGTGGAGGGGGAGAGTGAGATGGGGGAAAGATGACTTCTGTTTTGTCCATGTTCAGTTTTAGAAAATGAGCAGAAAAGAACGATAAAATAGTGGACAGACATTGTGGGATTTTGGTCAGAAAGGAGGTGATGTCAGGTTCAGAGAGGTAGATCTGAAAGTCATCAGCATTGGGATGATACTGAAGACCGTGGGATTCTATGAGCTGTCCCAGGCCGAAGGTGTAGATGGAGAAGAGTAGGGCTCCAAGAACTGAGCCTTGGGGAACACCAACAGACGGGGTGAGGAGATGGTGTGAGAGGGAGACACTGAATGTCCAGTCTGTTAGATACAAGATCCAGGACAAGGCCAAGTCTGTGATGCCAAGAGGTGATAGAATCTGTAACAAGAGGGAATGGTCTACAGTGTCAAAGGCAGAAGACAGGTCTAGGAGAATATGTGTGGATTCCATTTATCTTGACTGTAACATCTGTAATCTAATAAAGTTGAGTGTACAGTGCTGTGCAAATTAATTCACATAAAACAAGTTTTTCTTGCATTAGTGTTACTATTTCTGATAAGTGTTTTATCAATTCTTGGTGTCGTTTTCCTTTTTCTTCCCTTTTTGTTTTGGAGAAAACGATCCAGTGTCATTGTGTGCAGCGAATTATTCTTGATACTGTAGATTTTCCAATCCCAACGGTGGAAGCGATTTCTCTTACAGTCAGACTTGTCTGATCATTAAGAGGAATAATTCTACACCTCTTCTGTGGAGTGACATCCATTGTTACAGGCACAAATCACACAGAGAAAAAGTCCACTAAACCACTCCTCACAGAAACAAGCTGTTAACTGAAGCTGAGGGGGCGCTAGCTGGTATTTTCTGACTAAAACCAGTCACACCACATTTTGTTATTCAAGGTTGTACTCAAGGTGGTTTGAATCACTGACTGGTGACCCCAACTTACAATTTTACTTACAAAAATGCTTTGTCCCAATTAATTTGCACAGCACTGTATAGTATGTGTGTCAAGCCCTGCCCACTCCACATGGCCACATCCACTTCACATGGCCACACCCCTGGGACTATGTGGAGGTATGAAGGAACGGGGCTATATATGGGGGCAGAGCTTGCCTACTACACTTATTCATGCCCACTTTATGCAGCCCCGCCCACTCCAGATAGCCACACCCATTTTACACAGCTCTGCCCACCCCACATAGCCCTGCCCACCTCGAATAACCATGCCCCAGGGACTATGTGGAGGGGTGGAGGAATGAAGGGGCAGGGCACCTACTGGTTCTGCGTTGTCTCCTGGGTTCCCTGTATTCTTTCCTCAATCTTGATGGCATGGTTGTCTCTTTTCTTCCACAGACCAGGAGACAGATGATGAATGATGGCCACAAGGCTCCAAAGGGAGTTTTATAGCCGTGGACTATTATGACCACACAATATGAAGACAGAGCAAGTGGGTGTGAATCCCCCTTTAGTCAGAGGGTGTGGCCCAATGACCTAAGCAATTTGCAAACTCTACATGTCATAAATCTGTGATGTAATCAAACTTCTGAACATTCTACTCGGAGTCCTGCATTCATCGTCCTCATTCTGATCCGGGCGCTGAGAAAAACATCACGATATCAACGTGACATCTAGAAGGAGTTATAGAAGCACGGCAAGACTTTGGTGCAGAATCAGGAGGAATCACCATCGCCGTAGAATAGGGCGATGCTATGAAAAGGTTGGGGCTATAGGGCGGGGTTGGACTATGACGGGGCAGGGTTACTGGGAGGAACAGGGATATGATACATACACACACACATTACCATATATGGGCATTGCCGGGTTCTACAGCGAGTATCTTTATAATACCTGTTCATAAATATTATCTAGTGTGCCCACATTGCGATTAAATATATCAACATAATCTTGAATTGCTCTCTTATCTCGATCACGACACTCCCATGTCCGAGTGATCATTTAACATTATACGCTACCTGGGTTGGTTTCTGACCCAATATAAGCCTGTTCATGGAATGGACTCATATCAACCGAGGAGCTGGTGGCAGCATTTGTGCTTGGGGTTATTCAGGGCCTCTGGCAGTGACGGGGTGGAGGAGATTATATGTGCTTCTAGCTGCGGGCTAGAAGGTATATACCACACTCACTGAGAGGTGCCTTAATAAGCCAGCACAGGCAGGGCAACTGCGGCCCTTCTTTATCCTCAGGCAGTTCCCTGACTGGCCTGAGTATGGAGGAGGCGCTATAGCGCTGTCAGGTTTGGTGGCAATTCTTCACAAAGTAAATTTACCACATGCAAATCTGCAACAGAAAATTTGTAGTTTATATATATCCTGTGAGACCATTACGTTAGAGATCTGTTTTGTGTAAGGGCACCGTTACACGTCGAGACATTGCATGCAATTTGCTGGTTGCAGTGAAATCATGGACACATTGTTCTATTTTGTTGCCGTGTACAAATGTAACAATGTGTCCACGATTTCACTGCAACCAGCAAATTGCCAGTGAAATTGCATGCAATGTCGCGACGTGTAACGGTACCTAAAAGTTCTGTGCAACCGTAAAAATCCAAGATATTTCTGATTTATCAAACTGAACATAAAAGGTTCCATTAAGAATACATACTCCTATTTTACAAAAAGTGATTTGCATGTGCTGTGCTTTGGCTTGTGCGCCCAGGTGTGTATGACATGTGTACAAGGCCTGCAATATATAGATATATACCCCCCAGGGGTAAATGGTTTGCAGACCTTGGATTTAGTGCCTAGGCTAGGAATCCCACTCCTTAAAAATGGGAAAAATGTTTTCTTTTCCAAGGTGTATTGCAGTCCGTCTTTCTAATTTTTGGCAGTCCTTTACAAGTCCCACTACCTAAGGCCAGTTTCACACCACGGTTTATCTGATCCGGGGCTGTCCGGTCAGAACCAGACAGACCTGAATCAGGTTGTGGCCGCATAGTATTCCTATGGGGCCGGATAGAGCAGGATGGCAGCTATTTGTCATCCGGTTTCTATCTGTCCGGGAGGATCTGGGAGAATTTGGATTTTTCTCCTGGACACAAACACAGCTTGCAGCGTTTTTGTGTTCGGGGCAAAAATCTGCACAAATTGGATTCGGCGGCCCCTAACATGGGAGTCCATGTGGCGGACGGCGGGTGCTGAACTTCAGCACCTGGAGCTGTCCCCTGCTGAAATTTCAGAACCACGGATAGCTCCCGCTAGCCGCGATTCAGTCATACCAGCAGGGACAGCTCCTAAATCTTGCAATCTGCCGATTCAGGACTGTAGGGCGTATTTGCCCTCCGGTTCTGTTCTATCCGGGCCTGTTAGGTTTTGTTCGATGTTTCCTGCAAAACACTGGACAAAACCTGATACACCACGTGGTGTGAAACCGGCCTAACAACTCTACCAGGATGTGTACGAGGCCCTCCTTTATGTCTAATACAGGATGCATCAGAGTCCCCCAGCTTTTTCCTGCATTGGCCGCATAGGCTTTGTGAGTTTCAGAGACCCTCCTTCATAAATGATTCAGGATATGTCAGTCACATACACTACATGCCCAGATAAGGGAGGAGAATGTTACAATGACATTTCCCAGGGAATACTTTCAATGTTGAAAAAAAAACAATGAGAAAAACAAAACTACATGTGAGCAGCGACCCGGGAGTCAGAGATGTGTCCAACTTACTGGCTGCAGTGAAATCATGGACACATTGTTACATTGTACACAGCCACAAAATAGAACAATGTGTCCATGATTTCACTGCAACCAGTAAGTTGCAAGTGAAATTGCATGCAATGTTGTAACGTGTAACAGTACCCTAACCCTAACCCTAAGGGTCTTCCGGAAAAATGCTCAAGTTTTCCATTGACTTCCATTATGCTCGATACTTGAGTCAAGCCTGTCTAAACGTCTGACCTGTTCAAGTATTGAACCCTCAAGCATTTTAGTGCTCACAAAACACTACCATCGACTTTATTGCATAGCAACATACAAATATTTGTTTATTTGCCTTCATGCTGATTTTTGTAGGGTTGTATAAGGCGCCATTGCTAGTTGCTTACAGGTGATAGTTGCTGGAGTTGATATCAGGAGCTTGTGCAGAAGCCGCTGGAAACATCTTTACTCCGTTAGTAAATGAGTTTATAAAACTCAATTCATTTACATCGTACTTTACTTTGTTGCAGAATTTCGCTCTGGATTCTTCAAGAGAAATTGTTCAACAAACACAATATATGTGAAGTGGTGAAATCGTGACCTGAACCTGGCAGCTCCACAGCGCCTCCTGTTAGACCCAGGTCAGTCAGAGAACTGCCTGAGGATAAAGAAGAGCCGCAGCTGCCCTGCCTGTGCTGGTTTATTGAGGCACCTCTCAGTGAGTGTGGTATATGTCTTCTAGCCCGCAGCCAGAAGCACATATAATCTCCTCCACCCCGTCACTGCCAGAGACCCTGAATAACCCCAAGCACAAATGCTCCCACCAGCTCCTCGTTTAATATAAGTCCGGTCCGTGGTCGGGCTTATATCGGGTCAGAAACCAGCCCAGGTAGCGTTATATGAGCACACGGACGTGGGAATCGTGATCAAGATAAAAAGAGCAACTCAAGATTACATTTATATATTTAATCACACTAATGGTACACTAGATATTAATATTTACAGTTATTATTCAGATGTTACAAATATTACAGTCAGATATGCCAATAACAGGAGGAATGGAATACACAGAATTACACACACATGTGATCAGTTACCTTAGTGCTGATGGCACCACAAGGGCGGCGTGATGCCAATCTGTTCCTGGGGTAATCTCTGGCTTTGGTGGAATAATAATGCCTCTTCAGAAGAAATACAATATGGAGATGGGGCAGATGATTTTTATACATTATGGGCTGACCCTGTCTCCACCAATCTCACACCTCTGGGCTGTCTCACAATTCCCACCCCTCTGAGGGGAGATATGGACACCCAAATTCTATAATCTGCCATAGCCTTGTCTGTGGGCATCACAGACGGAAGACAATGCTTTCATTTTTTCAGTTATGATTTTATATTCGCCTGGATATGAAACATGACTATTCCGAGAGTAGCCTTTAAGCCACTATTACGTTTAGATGCCTTACAGTCATCCTACATTCATATAAATATAAGCCCTATGTCCGTCTAGATATGTAGATTTCATATTTACATTCGAAATTATCACAGGATGGACGGCTTATGAGATATTAAAAGTTATAACTCGTCTCCTCTCAGTCTAGCTGGCTGAAAGGGTTTTCCCCTCCACTTGTGATACAGGGAAATTAGATCTGTCACTTCTGCAAATCCCAGCAGGGAGTCATCCTTTGGATAATGGCTGGGTACAAAGTGTCATCTAATCTCCATTTCCTAGGAAGCTTCATACACCTGGCTAAATGACATCTCCGTAGCTGATTAGCATATCACAGGTGAGGAAGAGCCCTTTTGTGTGGCCTGTTGGCATGAACCATGTCCCAGAGATGAATTGCCTCTGGCTAGCAAGGGTGGGAGTTTGTGAGTGGATCTTGCAACCTCTAGGACAGATGGAAGCTGGGAAATATGGCAATATTCCTTCCAAATACTGCTTATTCATCACATCCCCTAAAACTAATAATGTCCTAATGAAAGCAGTCACTTGTCCTGTCACACAAAGACGTTATCCTGCAATAGTCATAGAAGAATTGTGGAAAGCAAAGCAACATGTTTAATATTTAATCCCAACTCTGGGACGTCAGAATGTTTTCCACATAATGCTTTTGCTTCTTTTGCAGCAATAGTGAATCAGTAAATTATGTAATAAGAAATAAAGGTTTATAGTGATAATTCAGCTTGGAAACACGTCTCCTATTATTGGAGTCACGGGAAAATTCCAGTAAATATTTTTGGAAGATCTAGGTTAATTTCTCCCAAAAATTAAACATTGTATTTGCCTATAAACAGCCTAATAATAACTTGATGTCATATTTTATCTTCTATCTTTATATATATATAATTGCGAGTTGGCTCATCCACTTCCATCTGGACCTATGTCACTTCCGCCCCCGCCATATTAGTACACCAAAGTGATGGGTATGCTAATATAGTGCATGCTGGTGGGGGCGGACAACAGAAACCCGCCACTCACGCCACCCACTCCAATCCACGCTCCACCCTCCCCTCCAAGCTCAGACTCACCCCGGCATTATTCTTGCAGAATTGACTCGGAAAGTCATTAGCCGCGGGGGCGGGGTTAACAGCAGGGGTGTTGTCGAGGACACGCCCACCATATATGGGCAGTGCATCGGCCACGCCCATTGTGACACCCCTGTTAACTCCGCTCTGCAGCTAATGACTTTCTGACGTCAATTCCGTAAGAAGAATGCTGGGGTGAGCGGGAGTGGACTGGAGCCTCTCCATCTCACTGCTCACCCCCAACTGCCCCCACTCACACCCACTGCCCCGATCATCCCCAACTGCCCTCGCTCACCCCCAGTGCCCCCACTCACCCTCCAATGCCCACACTCACCCCCAGTGCCCACGCTAATCCCCCACTCACCCTGCAATACCCCTGCTCACCCCCCATGACCCCGCAATTCTCTCGCTCATCCCCCAGTGTCCCCGCTCACCCCACAATGACCCTGCTCACCCTGCACTGCCCCTACTCACTCTGCAATGGCCCCGCTCACCCCCAACTGCACACACTCACACCCCCCACAGCCATAACTCAGTCACACCGCCCCAAAGCCTTCACTCATCCCCCCCCCACAGCACGCACTCACACCCCCACAGCACGCACTCACTCAGCCCCCTACAGTCCGCATTCACCCCCCACAGCCCACATACTCACCCCCCCCACAACACGCACTCACACCCCCACAGCACGCACTCACTCAGCCCGCATTCACCCCCCACAGCCCACACACTCACCCCCCCCCACAGCCCACACACTCACTCATCCCGTCTCAGCCCAGCCAGCACTCACCCTCCACATCCCTCACATACTGCCCCAGAGCCTTCACTCACCCCCCACAGCCTGCACTACTCAGCCCCACAGCCCACTCACTCACCCCCCCATAGCCTGCACTCAGCCCCCATAGCCTGCACTCTCAGCACCCACAGCCTGCACGCACTCCCCCACAGCCCATACTCACTCAGTTCCCCACAGCCCGCACTCACTCAGTTCCCCACAGCCTGCTCTCATTCAGCCTGCACCATGGTCACCCCACACATCATCAGCTTGCACTACGGTCACCCCACATTCACTCAGCCCGCACCATGGTCACCCCGCAGTACTGGGGGGCAGAGACGAGACAGCACTGGGGGGACAGAGTGAGGGGGAACAAACAGCGGGCAGGGGAGAGATTGCACAGGGGGAGAGGCAAATGCTGCCCCCAGTGCCATAGAGCCCGCCCCCATCGTGATGTCACCACCCACCTGATAGCATCGGGCTCCCATCTAGACAGCAGATTTCACATTTCAAAACAAGAAAATGATTTCTTTTCTATGTGAATTATCTGACGAGTTCATCAATGTATTTTTATTGCACAATGTTTTGCCATCAGCTGGTCTTCTCTCTTGTGTGGCTTCTCTGATGTTTACAGAGATGGGATTTGTCTGTAAAGCATTTCCCACATTCAGAGCAGGAGTACGGCTTCTCCCCGGTGTGAATTCTCTGATGTTTAACAAGGTGAGATTTATCTGTAAAGGATTTCCCACACATCGTACATGAATACGGCCTCTCTCCTTTGTGAATTCTCTCATGTATAATAAGACTAGATTTACCAGTAAAACATCTCCCACATTCTGAACATGAAAACGGCTTCTCGCCTGTGTGGATTCTCTGATGCTCCTTGAGTTTAGCTCTAGTAATAAAACTCTTCCCACATTCAGAACATACATACGGCTTCTCTCCTGTGTGAATTTTCTCATGTGTGACAAGATTGGATTTTGATTTAAAACATTTCTCACATTCGGAACATGAATACGGCTTCACTCCTGTGTGAGTTCTCTCGTGAATAACAAGACTTAGTTTACCTGTAAATCTTTTTCCACAGATTGAGCATGAATACGGCTTCTCCCCTGTGTGGCTTCTCTCATGTATAATAAGACTTGATTTATCTGTAAAACATTTCTCACATTCTGAACATGAAAAAGGCTTCTCTCCGCTGTGGATTCGCTTATGTGTAATAAAATTGGACTTATCTCTAAAACGTTTCCCACAATCTGAACAGGAGTACGGCTTCTCTCCTGTGTGAATTCTCTCATGTATCACAAGTTTGGATTTTTCCATAAAACATTTCCCACATTCTGAACATGAATACGGCTTTATCCCAGTGTGAATTCTCTCATGTGTAACAAGGCTTGATTTCTTTTTAAAGCACTTCCCACATTCTGAACATGAATGCGGCTTCTCTTCTGTGTGAATCTTCTCATGCTGAACAAGGCCAGATTTACAGGTAAAGCATTTCCCACATTCTGAACAGCAGTACGGCCTCTCTCCTGTGTGAATTCTCTTGTGTGTAAAGAGGACGGACATATAAGGAAACCATTTGCCACATTCACTGCACTGAAACCTTTTACCCCCTTTCTGGCTTTTAGTTGTGGTAATATTCTGTGATTGGTAAGAAGCTTCCTCGTGAGGGGGGTTATATGACAGAGGTGCAGACTGAAGTTCTGGATTAAAGGTGTGGAAGCTTTCTTCTGAAATAAACTGCTGCAGGACACCTTCATCTACGTTATCATAGACTGATAATGGGACGTTTCCTTTGAAGTTCTTACCAGGATTTTCTGTTAGAATAAGAATAGATTTCAGGATTTTTTAAAATCACAAAGTAGACAAATGTTAAATATTTTAGCCAGAAACACGTTGCAGATGTTCTAGATTTCTAACCCTTTACACCGAGGATTCACCTTCCTGAGCAGCTTAATGTGATTAGAACGGTGGAACATTTCACCATTACTAAGTTTAGCTTGCTATGTACAAGTTGTGTTTATTCAGGAAAAAATGGAAATTTGATAAAAAGTTTGAGATTTTCCCAACGTTTAACACCTTTACTCAAAGCTTAAAGACCCGGCCAATTTCTGCACTTCTGACCAGTGCCCCTTTATGAGGTCCGAACTCTTTGGCTTCAATGGATCCCAGCGACTCGGAGACTCATGACATATTGGGCTTCATGTTCGTGGTAAATTTTGGACGATAATTTTTGTCTTTATTTGTGAGAAAAACAGAAATTTGGTTAAAATGTAGCAATTTTCAGAACATTCAATTTTTATACAGTTAAACCACAGAGTTCTGTCACCTAAAACAGTTAATAAACAACGTTTCCCACGTTACTTTACGTCAAGTTAGAAGGGTTCAAAGTCCATCAATGTTTAGGGACCAAATCACATTTGAAGAGACTTTGAGGGGCCAAAAACTGCCCCCCCCAGACTGCGCAAACCACATTCAGGAAGATTATCAACCGTTCAGATGCTTCACAGGAAGTTAAGCAATGTGGAATGAAAAAAAATGAACATTTTACTTTTTTCCTCACAAATGTTAATCTAGTAGCAAATTTGGCTTTTTGACAAGGGTAACCGGAGAAAATGGACCCCATATTTAGTAGTGCGATTTCTCCTGAGTACACAGATACCTCACATGTGGTGGCTCCAAAAGAAAGGAGGGACATTTTGGAGTGCAGACTTTGATGGAATGACCTGTGGGCGTCATGACGCATTTTCAGAGCCGTTAAGGTTCCAAAATAATAGGAAACCCCCACAAATGACCGTCTACTGGAACTGATGTAGGTTTTCCTTGTATGTAAATGTTATAATATGGTGGCATATAGGAGTTGTGTTGAGTGCTTCAGATTGGCATTTGAGTTGTGTAGAAATAAATTTAGTATTGCATGGATGTGTGGTAGTCTTTGAAACATTGTCTTATACATAGGCCAGGTGTCACATTGCCAAGTGGTATCTTTGCTTATCCCCCTTTTGTAACACACTCGGCACCTTTTTGTCATCTTCCTTTTCCGCCTCTCTGAGGGACCTTGTGATGGTGGATATGGTGGGTTATGTTGTACCTGCATTTTACAGGTGCTTTGTTCTTCCTATACTGTGTATTCCGCCCTTCTCCACTTCCTGTGTACTCATTACACTCCTGAGTTGATAATTGAATTACTGTGGACATGTCCTGATCATTCTAGACCTTTGTCTGTAAAGGTTTCTACCACCCCCTTCCCCCCCTGGAGTCTCCATAGAACTGGTTTTGGATTGGGGGGAGAAGAAGCAGTGTGTGATTGCAGTCATCAGTCTGTGTCGGACGCTGAGTTCAGACCAACTCCACAAGGGATTTAGACAAACCTGGATTACATGGACATACAATATATGGCTGGATTGTTTTATGGAATTCTGTTTTTCAAGTAATAAAGGATCTTGGGCTGATCACGCATCTGTCGCTCTGTTGATTGCGGGATACCGGAGAAGAACCCTGTGATAACTGGTGGCAGCAGTGGGATCAACAGAGCGCAGCCCAATGGAGACCCATCCACAGAATGAGTACAGACACTGGACTGTATCCAGTCTACAGGAGAGAGACAGAGACCTGGGCCTGAACTACCAAGGACTGACTAAAGAGGCTTCAATTGATCTACTGGTGGGTGCCGGCCCGTCCACCTCCTCCCAGATGCCAAACAGACAAGTACTGGAGACGGGGACCCCCGCCCCAAAAAGCCAGTGGTTGTTGTGGTACGAAGAAGAGATAGCGGCTCTGGGCTCAGGCGTCTCTCAGGAGTATAAGGGTATGTGCCCGCAGGACGTTTTTGCCGCGGTTTCTGCATGCAGTTTACCATTGGTTTTAGGTAATGTATGTTCATTTGTTCCTGCAGTTGGGATTCCCAGCAAAACCAATGTGTTTCACAGAAACTCTGCGCCCACACATGGGTTTTGCAAGTGTCAAGAACTGTCAAATCCCTGCGGTTTTGCTGCGGATGGGAGAGATTTGACATGTTTTATTTTCCTGTGTTTTTGCTGCAGTCAATGGCAAAAATGCGATAAAAAGGCAGGACCTGAACGCAGCAAGGACTCTAGGAAGCTTGAAACCAATACAGGTTTTGCTGCGTTCAGGACTGCTTAAAAAACGTCCTGTGGGCACATGCCCTGAGGAGGAGGCTGTTCGCCAAGCACAGCAGAGACAAGAAACCTGGGCACCTGCAAGCTATTGTCTCTCAAGGACATGGAGGGAGTCCCATGTACCCCCACCTTGTCCAGTGAATTTTGTGCACTATAAACCTCAGCCTGCCCTTGTGCCCCAGCCATAGGTCAATGACTACACCTTACAATCCCGAGGCTCGACATTTGCAACCACAACCTTGGGGAATCACGGAGAGGAAATGTTATGACTGTGCACATTATGGCCACCTGCAATCTGATTGTACCTCAAGGACTCGGAAGCAGCCTAGCACACCACCTATTTTGGTGCGGCATGAGCACTGCATACCACCTGAGGAATTACCACCACCCCAACCAGAGGGGATGGACGACCCCTGCACCACAGATACCCCTTATGGAGTGTATGGCCTCCGGCCTTTGTCCCCAAGCTACCAAGAGCAACATCAACGTCACCTACCGGATGTCTCAATTGATGGACGCAAAGTGTCGGGATTTAGACACAGGAGTTCTCTTGACCATTACTGACCCCTGTGTGGTTCAACCAGAGGCAACACACCCAGGTCCCGGGTTCCCCATTGTCCTGGTGGGGATACTCACAAATATATACAGCCAGCTTGGGTGCATTTGAATTATGGTTATGGGGAAAAACTGTGCTGCATTGGAGGTATGGAAGGACGTCCCGCAGATATCCTACTGGGAAATCACCTTGGGGAGTTACAGTGCCATTTTGTGGGAGCAGATACTCTATAGACTCCTGCAGGTCGACCTACCCTGCCATTATGCAAGGACGTATTGACAATTAAGCAATGTGGACTAAAGTGAGATTGCCAAAGGTCTGTGTAGACATCATGGCATGCTCACTGATTGAAAGGGGGGACAGGTTGTGATGGTGGATATGGTGGGTTATGGTGTACCTGCATTTTACAGGGGCTTTGTTCTTGCTATACTGTGTATTCTCCCTTCCCCACTTCCGGTGTACAAATGACACTCCAGAGCTGATAATTGAATTACTGTGGACATGTCCTGATCTGGTCATTCAAGACCTTTGTCTGTAAAGGTTTGTACCCCCCCCTGGAGTCTCCATAGAACTGGTTTTGGATTGGGAGAAGAAGCAGTGTGTGATTGCAGTCATCAGTCTGTGTGTGAAGCTGAGTTCAGACCGGCTCCACAAGGGATTAAGACAAACAATATATACAATATATGGCTGGATTGTTTTATGGAATTTTATGTTTTTCAAGCAATAAAGGTTCTTGGGCTGATCACGCATCTCTCGCTCTGTTGATTATGGGACACCGGAGAAGGACCCTGTGACAGACCTCCCCGGGAAAATGTTGCCCTGGGTACCTTCAGTTCCAGAGGTACTGTGGCCCACTTCTTCCCGAGCTCCAAACACCAGAACTTTGATGACTACCTCCTGGAATTGAAGGAAGGAACCGGTCTGGCCTGCACACCATGATGCATTGCATACTGCCATCAGTACGGTGTGCACGGCCAGTTTCTTGTACCATACCTCAGACTTTCAAGGCATAGTAGGGCTGGAGGACTTGATCAGAACAATCCACTCCCCCCCCCATGTGTTTAGTTTAGCTCAGGACACAGTCTGCTTTGTTGACTGATGTAGAGGTACCTCGTATAGCGGTGGCTGTGGTGCCGGGACCATGGATTGTTGTCAAGAAAAGAACATCCCTCTTGTCTTTCACCACAAACATGTTGTTGTTGCATTGGGCTCTGCTCTTCCCCTGATTGGACAGCTGCCCTATTAGTGTCTTAGAGAGGTCCTTCTGGCCTTTCCGCACTGTACCGCAAGCTGTGGTAGGTCTGCCCGAAAGGGACTTGAAGAGTGGGATGCAGGTATAGAAGTTATCAACGTGCAGGTGATGACCCTGATCCACCAAATCCCACACAACCTTCCCACTCCCAAGACAGGGGACATTCAGGGGGTTGAATTCGGGTGTTCTTCCCTTCGTATTCACTAAACCTGTGGGTGTACAGTGAGGTACTCTCACAAAGCTTATACATGTTGACCCTGTACCTGGCCCTCTTAATGGGCAGGTACTGCTGGAATTTGAGCCTCCCCTTGAAGTAGACGAGGGGCTCATCCAGGCACATCTCTCTTTGGGATTGTAAACTTCAGCAAATTTGTTGTTGAAGTCATTGATGACCGGCCTAACCTTGAAGAGTCATCCAAGTTGGGGTGATCTCGGGGAAGACATGATGTATTATCGTTATAGTGCAGAAATGTATGAATGGCCACAAAAGGTGTCCGGGTCATAACTATGCGGAATACTGGAGTATTGTATAGAATCCTCCCATATTGGCGCACTTCTGGCTTCTTCACTAACCCATGTGGGGAACCAGCCCTCAATACATCCTCATTTCCACTGCATCTATGGGAGCCCAGCTGGGAAATGATGACGACGGCTTGTGGGCAAGAAATTGTGCAGATTTATCGGGGCGACTAGAAGATTTATAAATCCCTCAGAGAAAAAGAGAAAAATCAGTTTCAGTGAGGCCGGATTGTGCCATAAATCAGGAATGTGTGGATAATAATCTGGGGCGAGGTCCATTGGGGGTCACTAACAGAACTGTATGCTGCGGGGTGTCTGGAGGGGTTCAGGATCACTGAATCATCAGCATCAGTATTGAAGCATTATACATATGTTTATCTATGTATATTAGTGGAACAAGTAATGAACACGTCACCAATGTTCTAAGTAAATCTATTTATAAAGATGCTTTTGACATGAATGTCTCCCTAGATGTCGGTAACAACCCGTCCAATCCACACAGGCAATGAAATCACTGTGATATCACTGTATATAGTCATTATTACCCCTGTGATATCGCTGTATATAGTCATTATTACCCCCTGTGATATCACTGTATATAGTCATTATTACCCCTGTGATATCGCTGTATATAGTCATTATTACACCTGTGATATCGCTGTATATAGTCATTATTACCCCCTGTGATATCACTGTATATAGTCATTATTACCCCCTGTGATATCGCTGTATATAGTCATTATTACCCCTGTGATATCGCTGTATATAGTCATTATTACACCTGTGATATCGCTGTATATAGTCATTATTACCTCCTGTGATATCACTGTATATAGTCATTATTACCCCTGTGATATCACTGTATATAGTCATTATTACACCCTGTGATATCACTGTATATAGTCATTATTACCCCCTGTGATATCGCTGTATATAGTCATTATTACCCCTGTGATATCGCTGTATATAGTCATTATTACCCCCTGTGATATCACTGTATATAGTCATTATTACCCCTGTGATATCACTGTATATAGTCATTATTACCCCCTGTGATATCACTGTATATAGTCATTATTACCCCTGTGATATCGCTGTATATAGTCATTATTACCCCCTGTGATATCGCTGTATATAGTCATTATTACCCCCTGTGATATCACTGTATATAGTCATTATTACCCCTGTGATATCGCTGTATATAGTCATTATTACACCCTGTGATATCACTGTATATAGTCATTATTACCCCCTGTGATATCACTGTATATAGTCATTATTACCCCTGTGATATTGCTGTATATAGTCATTATTACCCCCTGTGATATCGCTGTATATAGTCATTATTACCCCCTGTGATATCGCTGTATATAGTCATTATTACCCCCTGTGATATCACTGTATATAGTCATTATTACACCCTGTGATATCGCTGTATATAGTCATTATTACACCTGTGATATCGCTGTATATAGTCATTATTACCCCCTGTGATATCACTGTATATAGTCATTATTACCCCCTGTGATATCACTGTATATAGTCATTATTACCCCCTGTGATATCACTGTATATAGTCATTATTACCCCTGTGATATCGCTGTATATAGTCATTATTACCCCTGTGATATTGCTGTATATAGTCATTATTACCCCCTGTGATATCGCTGTATATAGTCATTATTACCCCCTGTGATATCACTGTATATAGTCATTATTACACCCTGTGATATCGCTGTATATAGTCATTATTACACCTGTGATATCGCTGTATATAGTCATTATTACCCCCTGTGATATCACTGTATATAGTCATTATTACCCCTGTGATATTGCTGTATATAGTCATTATTACCCCCTGTGATATCGCTGTATATAGTCATTATTACACCTGTGATATCGCTGTATATAGTCATTATTACCCCCTGTGATATCACTGTATATAGTCATTATTACACCTTGTGATATCGCTGTATATAGTCATTATTACCCCCTGTGATATCGCTGTATATAGTCATTATTACCCCCTGTGATATTGCTGTATATAGTCATTATTACCCCTGTGATATCACTGTATATAGTCATTATTACACACCTGTGATATCGCTGTATATAGTCATTATTACCCCCTGTGATATCGCTGTATATAGTCATTATTACCCCCTGTGATATCGCTGTATATAGTCATTATTACCCCTGTGATATCGCTGTATATAGTCATTATTACCCCCTGTGATATCACTGTATATAGTCATTATTACACCTGTGATATCACTGTATATAGTCATTATTACCTCTGTGATATCACTGTATATAGTCATTATTACACCTGTGATATCGCTGTATATAGTCATTATTACCCCCTGTGATATCGCTGTATATAGTCATTATTACACCCTGTGATATCGCTGTGTCTTTATTTCTCACCTTCGTCTTTTCTTCTGGATTCTTCTTCTTTTCGTCTCTTTGCCTCTCTTTCATCATTTGCTTTTCTTCTACTTTTACTTCATGATCCGTCCGTTCTGTAACCTAAAGTCAGATAAATAGATCTCTAACAGCTCAGAAATAACCAAATTGACAAGTGCAGTAAAAGAGATCACAATGGGACGCTCGGCCCCCTGTAGAGGAGAGGAGGATCGAGTGCGGCCCCCGTAGAGGAGAGGAGGATCGAGTGCGGCCCCCCCCTGTAGAGGAGAGGAGGATCGAGCGCGGCCCCCTGTAGAGGAGAGGAGGATCGAGCTGCGCCCCCTGTAGAGGAGAGGAGGATCGAGTGCGGCCCCCTGTAGAGGAGAAGAGGATCGAGCGCGGCCCCCTGTAGAGGAGAAGAGGATCGAGCGCGGCCCCCCTGTAGAGGAGAGGAGGATCGAGTGCGGCCCCCTGTAGAGGAGAAGAGGATCGAGCGCGGCCCCCTGTAGAGGAGAGGAGGATCGAGTGCGGCCCCCTGTAGAGGAGAAGAGGATCGAGCGCGGCCCCCTGTAGAGGAGAGGAGGATCGAGGCGGCCCCCTGTAGAGGAGAGGAGGATCGAGCGCGGCCCCCTGTAGAGGAGAAGAGGATCGAGCGCGGCCCCCTGTAGAGGAGAAGAGGATCGAGCGCGGCCCCCTGTAGAGGAGAAGAGGATCGAGCGCGGCCCCCTGTAGAGGAGAAGAGGATCGAGCGCGGCCCCCTGTAGAGGAGAAGAGGATCGAGCGCGGCCCCCCTGTAGAGGAGAAGAGGATCGAGCGCGGCCCCCTGTAGAGGAGAAGAGGATCGAGCGCGGCCCCCTGTAGAGGAGAAGAGGATCGAGCGCGGCCCCCTGTAGAGAGAAGAGGATCGAGGCGGCCCCCTGTAGAGGAGAGGAGGATCGAGGGCGGCCCCCTGTAGAGCAGAAGAGGATCGAGTGCGGCCCCTGTAGAGAAGGAGGATAGAGGGCGGCCCCCGTAGAGCAGAGAGGATCGAGTGCGCTCCCTGTAGAGGAGAGGAGGATCGAGCGCGGCCCCCTGTAGAGGAGAAGAGGATCGAGCGCGGCCCCCTGTAGAGGAGAAGAGACCGAGCGCGGCCCCCTGTAGAGGAGAGGAGGACCGAGCGCGGCCCCCTGTAGAGGAGAAGAGGATCGAGCGCGGCCCCCTGTAGAGGAGAGGAGGATCGAGCGCGGCCCCCTGTAGAGGAGAGGAGGACTGAGTGCGGCCCCCTGTAGAGGAGAGGAGGATCGAGTGCGGCCCCCTGTAGAGGAGAGGAGGATCGAGCTCGGCCTCCTGTAGAGGAGAGGAGGATCGAGGGCGGCCCCCTGTAGAGCAGAAGAGGATCGAGCGCGGCCCCCTGTAGAGGAGAGGAGGATCGAGCGCGGCCCCCTGTAGAGGAGAGGAGGACTGAGTGCGGCCCCTGTAGAGGGAGGAGGATCGAGTGCGGGCCCCTGAGAAGGATCGATGCGGCCCTGTAGAGAGAGGAATCGAGTGCGGCCCCCTGTAGAGGAGAAGAGGATCGAGCGCGGCCCCCTGTAGAGGAGAAGAGGATCGAGCGCGGCCCCCTGTAGAGGAGAGGAGGATCGAGTGCGGCCCCCTGTAGAGGAGAAGAGGATCGAGCGCGGCCCCCTGTAGAGGAGAAGAGGATCGGCACCTGGAGACTCTGCGGACACTGGAGGACGTCGGACACCGCGCAGCTCTCCGGGGAATTTATTACATCGAGTTTATCTGCAGGAAACAGAAACATAAGAGACGATTCTATGTGATGATGGAGAAACATGAAGGTGAAGAAGAAGAACGTCTGCTCCTTACTCTGCTCCTCAGCCATGAAATCCAGCTCATCATCATCATCATCATCTACAACCTCAACCTTAATATCAATCAGATCTTCATCCTGAACATGAAAGAGAAACAGGGAAATGAGTCATAAAGAAACGATTCATAGACGACAGAAGAACGTCACCGACCTGAAGATCCTCCGAGACAACGTCCTCCGGGGCGACCCTCCTACTGTCCTCACCTGCCGGACATACACACAACGTCTGTATACAAGACCCCTGTATACACAAGACCCCTGTATACACAAGACACGACCCCCCTGTATACACCAGACAGGAACCCCCATATACCTACACACCAGACACTACCCCCGCAATACACCAGACACTACCCTCCGTATACACCAGACAAAAACCCCCCCGTATACACCAGACACGACCCCCCGTATACCTATACACCAGACACTACCCCCCATATACCTATACACCAGACACATACCCCCCCCGAATACACCAGACACGACCCCCCGTATACCTATACACCAGACACTACCCCCCCCATATACCTATACAGCAGACACTACTCCCCGTATACACCAGACAGGAACCCCCATATACCTACACACCAGACACTACCCCCGCAATACACCAGACACTACCCCCCATATACCTATACACCAGACACTACCCCCCCGAATACACCAGACACGACCCCCCGTATACCTATACACCAGACACTACCCCCCCCCCATATACCTATACAGCAGACACTACTCCCCCGTATACACCAGACAGGAACCCCCATATACCTACACACCAGACACTACCCCCGCAATACACCAGACACTACCCCCCATATACCTATACACCAGACACTACCCCCCCCGAATACACCAGACACGACCCCCCGTATACCTATACACCAGACACTACCCCCCCCATATACCTATACAGCAGACACTACTCCCCGTATACACCAGACACTACCCCCTTATACACCAGGCACGACCCCCCTGTATACACCAGACAGGAACCCCCATATACCTATACACCAGACACTACCCCCGCAATACACCAGACACTACCCTCCGTATACACCAGACAAAAACCCCCCCGTATACACCAGACACGACCCCCCATATACCTATACACCAGACACGACCCCCCATATACCTATACACCAGACACTACCCCCCCCGAATACACCAGACACGACCCCCCGTATACCTATACACCAGACACTACCCCCCCCATATACCTATACAGCAGACACTACTCCCCGTATACACCAGACACTACCCCCTTATACACCAGGCACGACCCCCCCGTATACACCAGACAGGAACCCCCATATACCTATACACCAGGCACTACCCCCGTATACACCAGACACTACCCCCCGTATACACCAGACACGACCCCCGTATACCTATACACCAGACAGGAACCCCCGTATACACCAGACACGACCCCCTTATACCTATACACCAGACAGGAACCCCCGTATACACCAGACACGACTCCAGTATACCTATACACCAGACAGGAACCCCTGTATACACCAGACAGGACCCCCGTATACCTATACACCAGACAGGACCCCCGTTTACACCAGACAGGACCCCCGAATACACCAGACAGGACCCCCGAATACACCAGACAGGACCCCCGTATACCTATACACCAGACAGGACCCTCGTATACACCAGACAGGACCCCCCATATACCTATACACCAGACAGGAACCCCCATATACCTATACACCAGGCACTACCCCCCATATACAACAGACACTACCCCCTGTATACACCAGACAGGACCCCCGTATACCTATACACCAGACAGGACCCCCGTTTACACCAGACAGGACCCCCGAATACACCAGACAGGACCCCGAATACACCAGGCAGGACCCCCGTATACACCAGACAGGACCCCCCGTATAAACCAGACAGGACCCCCGTATAAACCAGACAGGACCCCCGTATACACCAGACAGGACCCCCGTATACACCAGACAGGACCCCCCGTATACACCAGACAGGACCCCCCGTATACACCAGACAGGACCCCCCGTATACACCAGACAGGACCCCCCGTATACACCAGGCAGGACCCCCCGTATAAACCAGACAGGACCCCCGTATACACCAGGCAGAAACCCCCGTATACACCAGACACGACCCCCTTATACCTATACACCAGGCAGGACCCCCGTATATACTCACAGTTTACACCTCCCCCGTATATCTGTACAGCAGACCTGTGTTACCTGCTGAGGTCTTCGGCCGCTTCCCCTCCATCTTGTCCTTGTACTGACCCCGGTGTCCTTCTACATAATCCCACTCCTCCATGGAGAAATAGAGGGCCACATCGTGACACCTGATAGGAACCTGCCGCACAAGGACATGGTCATCACCCACAATCCTCCAGTGGATCACCGCACAATCTCCCCGCAGTCACCTCTCCGCTCAGCAGCTCGGTGATCTCATTGGTGATCTGGAGGATCTTCTGCTCGCTCAGGAGATGAAGGGGGGGCAGCGGGATCCAGCTCATGGTTCTTCCCCAATCGCCAGGGATTCTCTTTACTAACGTGTAATTCTAAGAACAGAGAAACGTATTATCCATCACCACATCCTCCTGACTCCTGCTCTGCCCAGTCACATTCACCTGTCATTACCAGTCATCAGTCTTGGTGTCTCCTATGTAATATATACAGTAGTCTCAGTGTCTCCCACGTCATGAATACAGTAAGCTAGGTGTCTTCTATGTGATGTATATACAGCGGTTTCAGTGTCTGCTATGTGAGGTATACAGAAGTCTAGGTGTCTTCTATGTGATGCATATACAGCAGTCTGTGTCTCCTATGTAATATGATAAATATACAGTCAGCAGTGTAGGTGACTCCTATGTGATGTATATACTGCCATCTCAGTGTCTCCTAAGTGATATGATGTATATAGAAAGCAGTCTCGGTGTCTCCTATGTGATGTATAGAAAGCAGTCTCGGTGTCTCCTATGTGATGTATAGAAAGCAGTCTCGGTGTCTCCTATGTAATGTATATACAATGAAGGAAATAAGTATTTGTCCCCTTGCTGATTTTCTTAATTTGTCCCCTGACACAGACATGAACAGTCTATAATTTAAGGGTCGGGTAATTGTAACAGTGATGGTGGGTTTACACGTTTCAATATCGTTGCATCGCATCGGAGGTTTACACGCTGCGATATCGGGATACAAAGTCCGTGCGATGTCTTACGCCCCCCAACCCAGGATCGAACATTTAACATGGGAGTGAATGGGTGACGTTGAACTTCACATCGGAGTTGGGCTGTGACACAGCACGATCCGGCTCCAATCTCCATTGAATAGCACGCGTATTCCATCCCCGATATCGCATTGACATCGTTCCTGCATCGTATTGGACGTTCACACCGTACAACGCAGGAACGATATCGGCTCCAACCATCGAACGCACGTGACTTTTCATTGAAATTGGACGCCGATATCGCAACGTGTAAACCCACCATGAGGAATAGAAGATCAACAATAAACTCCAGAACATCCCATTGTGTAAATGATAGAAATGTGTTTGCATTCTGCAGAGAAATAATAAGACAAGAGGGAGCGCGCAGGGCGTCATCCGAGTTAGAAGGCACAACGGCTGCTGCAGATCCCATGTGATGGTATCAGATTCTGAATGGCCCCGAGAACGTGGCAAGGCTGCCACAAAAGGCGTATAAAGAAAACTCTCAGGATCATCCTTCGCTTTGGCGGCACGGAGTCACCCATAGTATATCCTACAAAATATTTTGCAGAGAGAAATAAGTATTTGATCCCTCCGGCAGACAAGACTTAACACTTGGTGTGAACCCTTGTTGGTGCACAGCAGTCAGACGTTTCTTGTAGTTGATGATGAGGTTTGATGTCAGGGGGGATTTTGCTCCACTCCTCTGTGCAGATCATCTGTAAATCCTTAAGATTTTGGGGCTGTCACTTGGTAACTCGGAGCTTCAGCTCCTCCATAGTTTTCTATGGGATTAAGGTCTGGACACTGGCTAGGCCACTCCATCACCTTAATGTGCTTCTTTTTGAGCTGCTCCTTTGTTATCTTGGATGTATGTTTTGGGTAATTCTCATACTAGAAGACCCAGCCACGAGCCATTGTTAATGTCCTGGCGGAGGGAAGGAGGCTGTCACTCAGAATTTTACAGTACATGGCTCCATCCATTGTCCCATTGATGCGGTGAAGTCGTCCTGTGCCTTTAGCAGAGAAACACCCCCACAACATAATGTTTCCTCCACCATGCCGGACTGTGGGGATGGTGTTCTGTGGGTCATAGGCAGCATTTTTATCTTCCTCCAAACACGGAGAGTTGAGTTAATGCCTCAATATTTGTCTCCTCTGAGCACAGCACCTTCTCCCGATCATCTCACAATCACCCAGGTGTCATTGGTAACTTCAGACGGGGGCAATGTGCCTTCTGGAGCAGGGGGACTGTGCGGCTCTGCAGGATTTAATCCATTACGGTGTAATGTGTTACCAATGGTTTTCTTGGTGACTGGTCCTGGCTGCCTTGAGATCAGTCACAAGTTCCCCCTGTGTAGATTAGGCTGATCTCTTCCCTCCTCATGATCCTGGATCCCCCGTGTAGATTAGGCTGATCTCTTCCCTCCTCATGATCCTGGATCCTCTGTGTAGATTAGGCTGATCTCTCCCCTCCTCATGATCCTGGATCCCCCTGTGTAGATTAGGCTGATCTCTCACCTTCCTCATGATCCTGGATCCCCCTGTGTAGATTTAGGCTAATCTCTCCCCTCCTCATGATCCTGGATCCCCCTGTGTAGATTAGGCTGATCTCTCCCCTCCTCATGATCCTGGATCCCCCTGTGTAGATTTAGGCTGATCTCTCCCCTCCTAATGATCCTGGATCCCCCCGTGTAGATTAGGCTGATCTCTCCCCTCCTCATGATCCTAGATCCTCCTGTGTAGATTAGGCTGATCTCTCACCTTCCTCATGATCCTGGATCCCCCTGTGTAGATTTAGGCTGATCTCTCCCCTCCTCATGATCCTGGATCCCCCTGTATAGATTTAGGCTGATCTCTCCCCTCCTCATGATCCTGGATCCCCCTGTGTAGATTAGGCTGATCTCTCCCCTCCTCATGATCCTGGATCCCCCTGTGTAGATTAGGCTGATCTCTCCCCTCCTCATGATCCTGGATCCCCCTGTGTAGATTAGGCTGATCTCTCACCTTCCTCATGATCCTGGATCCCCCTGTATAGATTTAGGCTGATCTCTCCCCTCCTCATGATCCTGGATCCCCCTGCATAGATTTAGGCTGATCTCTCCCCTCCTCATGATCCTGGATCCCCCCCGTGTAGATTAGGCTGATCTCTCCCCTCCTCATGATCCTGGATCCTCCTGTGTAGATTAGGCTGATCTCTCCCCTCCTCATGATCCTGGATCCTCCTGTGTAGATTAGGCTGATCTCTCCCCTCCTCATGATCCTGGATCCTCCTGTGTAGATTAGGCTGATCTCTCACCTTCCTCATGATCCTGGATCCCCCTGTGTAGATTTAGGCTGATCTCTCCCTCCTCATGATCCTGGATCCCCCCTGTGTAGATTAGGCTGATCTCTCCCCTCCCCATGATCCTGGATCCTCCTGTGTAGATTAGGCTGATCTCTCCCCTCCTCATGATCCTAGATCCTCCTGTGTAGATTAGGCTGATCTCTCACCTTCCTCATGATCCTGGATCCCCCTGTGTAGATTTAGGCTGATCTCTCCCCTCCTCATGATCCTGGATCCCCCCTGTGTAGATTTAGGCTGATCTCTCCCCTCCTCATGATCCTGGATCCCCCCTGTGTAGATTAGGCTGATCTCTCCCCTCCTCATGATCCTGGATCCCCTGTGTAGATTAGGCTGATCTCTCCCCTCCTCATGATCCTGGATCCCCCTGTGTAGATTAGGCTGATCTCTCCCCTCCTCATGATCCTGGATCCTCCTGTGTAGATTTAGGCTGATCTCTCCCCTCCTCATGATCCTGGATCCCCCTGTGTAGATTTAGGCTGATCTCTCCCCTCCTCATGATCCTGGATCCCCTGTGTAGATTTAGGCTGATCTCTCCCCTCCTCATGATCCTGGATCCCCCTGTGTAGATTTAGGCTGATCTCTCCCCTCATGATCCTGGATCCCCCTGTGTAGATTAGGCTGATCTCTCCCCTCCTCATGATCCTGGATCCCCTGTGTAGATTAGGCTGATCTCTCCCCTCCTCATGATCCTGGATCCCCTGTGTAGATTAGGTTGATCTCTCCCCTCCACATGATCCTGGATCCCCCCGTGTAGATTTAGGCTGATCTCTCCCCTCCTCATGATCCTGGATCCCCTGTGTAGATTAGGCTGATCTCTCCCCTCCTCATGATCCTGGATCCCCCTGTGTAGATTAGGCTGATCTCTCCCCTCCTCATGATCCTGGATCCCCCTGTGTAGATTAGGCTGATCTCTCCCCTCCTCATGATCCTGGATCCCCCTGTGTAGATTAGGCTGATCTCTCCCCTCCTCATGATCCTGGATCCCTCTGTGTAGATTTAGGCTGATCTCTCCCCTCCTCATGATCCTGGATCCCCCGGTGTAGATTTAGGCTGATCTCTCCCCTCCTCATGATCCTGGATCCCCTGTGTAGATTAGGCTGATCTCTCCCCTCCTCATGATCCTGGATCCCCCTGTGTAGATTAGGCTGATCTCTCCCCTCCTCATGATCCTGGATCCCCCTGTGTAGATTAGGCTGATCTCTCCCCTCCTCATGATCCTGGATCCCCCTGTGTAGATTAGGCTGATCTCTCCCCTCCTCATGATCCTGGATCCCCCTGTGTAGATTAGACTGATCTCTCCCCTCCTCATGATCCTGGATCCCCCTGTATAGATTTAGGCTGATCTCTCCCCTCCTCATGATCCTGGATCCCCCTGTGTAGATTAGGCTGATCTCTCCCCTCCTCATGATCCTGGATCCGCCACGAGGTGAGATGTTACATGGAGCCCCAGATGGATGTGGAGTGACCTCATTGTGTATTTCCTCCATTCTCTTCCTATTGCCCCCACAGGTGTCTCTTCTCCCCCAGCTTTGTCTTCCTTATGGTCTTGTAGCACATTCCAGCCTTGTGCAGGTCTAGGATCTTTTCCCTGACATCCTTACACAGCTCTGTGCTCTTCCCATGTTGTAGAGGTTACAGGTGACTGATTCATTGTGTGGACAGGAGACAATGTAACACAGCTGTGTGTAATGCAGGAACCAGGAGCCGATAACTGCTCTGTAGGGGCCACAACTCCTAATGGTTGGGAGGGGTCAAATACTTATTTGACTGCAGAATGTAAATACATTTGTATCATTTACACAATGGGATGTTCTAGAGTTTATTTCTGATCTTCTATCTCTCACTGTTAAAATTAACCGACCCTTAAAATTATAGACTGTTCATGTCTGTGTCAGTGAGCGAACTACAAAATCAGCAAGGGGTCAAATACTTATTTTTCCCACTGTAAAGTAGTCTTGGTGTCTCCCGTGTGATGTATATGGAGTAGTGTCAGTGTCTCCTATGTGATGTCTACAGGGCAGTCTCGGTGTCTCCCGTGTGATGTATATACAGTAGCCTCAGTGTCTCCTATGTGATGTATATACAGTAGTCTCAGTGTCTCCTATGTAATGTATATACAGTAGTCTCAGAGTCCTCGATATGATGTATAAGAAGCAGAGTCAATGTCTCCTATGTGATGTACATGGAGCAGTCTGTGTGTCTCCTATGTGATGTATATAATGCAGACTTCCCACTTCTATAACTGGAACATTTCACACTGTGAGGAGACCTGCAGTGTCATATACATCTGTGTTCCGTGCAACTCACTGCTGCGATTTCTTTACAAAACCTAGTGGCAGTAGTCGACTTCTCTCCAGACCGATGCAAGGAGCAACCTCATCATTACCACCAACCACCCCACTTCACCCAAGAGAAGCTGCTCCATCCATCACACTACAGGGAGGTCACTGACCAAATATCACAAGATAACTCTATGGCGGCCGTCACACGCTTCAATCTTGTGAGAGATATTGTTAGTGATCTCATGCACGCGCGATCGCTAACGATATCGCTCACATCGCTGGTGAGATGTCACACAGGCAGACTCACCAGCGATGTGGAGCAGCGAGATCGCTGGTAACTATGGTACACATCGGGTTACTAGGGCCGCGCGTCGCTTAGTAACCCGACGTTTACCATAGATACCATCTCCCAGCATAGGCTCTGCACTGGGAGATTGGTCATGGTGGTGTCACACAGCACGATGCTGCAGATTGTTCAAGAGATTATGGCTTGATATGAGCTCCGGCTCTCATATCTGCAATGTCACGATCAAGCGATTTTACATTGTAAAATCTCTTCATTACACGCAGCGACGCACAAACGATATCGCTTAAGAGATCAAAACGCAGATCACATAGGAGATATCGTGCAGGAAATTGATACGTGTGACGGCCGCCTATATGACAACAAATATAAATACCCAAAAGCTTCCTCATCCACCATAGATAATAAAGTAATATGACATCCGACCCCCTCACCTGTCCTGTAAGATGGAAGAGGATCTCTAGAGTGAGATTCAGGATTCTGTCTGTCCTCCTGTCCTTCTCCATTCTGGACAATGTCCTATACAGCAGATGTGGACAATAGAAGCTGCACCCTACAAGAGAACGTAGAAAGTAAGATCCCCAGTCACCTCCAGAGATGACCCCCCGATCCCTCCCCCCGTGATACAAAGACGACCCCCCGATCACCCCCAGCGATACAGAGACGACCCCCCGATCACCCCCAGCGATACAGAGACGACCCCCCGATCACCCCCAGAGATACAGAGACGATCCCCGATCCCCCCCAGTGATACAGAGACGATCCCCGATCACCCCCAGAGATACTGAGACGATCCCCCGATCATCCCCAGAGATACTGAGACGATCCCCGATCACCCCAGTGATACAGAGACGATCCCCGATCACCACCAGTGATACAGAGTCGATCCCCCGATCACCCCAGTGATACAGAGACGATCCCCGATCACCCCCAGATATACAGAGACGATCCCGATCCCCTAGATATACAGAGATGATCCCCGATCACCCTAGATATACAGAGATGATCCCCCGATCACCCCGAGATAGAGACGATCCCCCGATCACCCCCAGTGATACAGAGACGATCCCCCGATCACCCCCAGAGACGATCCCCCGATCACCCCCAGAGATTCAGAGACGATCCCCCGATCACCCCCAGAGATAGAGACGATCCCCGATCACCCCCAGAGATAGAGACGATCCCCGATCACCCCCAGTGATACAGAGACGATCCCCCGATCACCCCCAGAGACGATCCCGTTCACATCCCAGAGACGATCCCCCCCAGATATACAGAGACGATCCCCGATCCCCCCCAGTGATACAGAGACGATCCCCGATCACCCCAGAGATTATTGAGACGATCCCCCGATCATCCCCAGAGATACAGAGACGATCCCCCGATCACCCCCAGATATACAGAGACGATCCCCCGATCACCCCCAGTGATACAGAGACGATCCCCCGATCACCCCCAGTGATACAGAGACGATCCCCCGATCACCCCCAGATATAGAGACGATCCCCGACCTCACCCCCAGATATACAGAGACGATCCCCGATCATCCCCAGATATACAGAGACGATCCCCGATCATCCCCAGTGATATAGAGACGATCCCCCGATCACCCCCAGATATACAGAGACGATCCCCGATCACCCCCAGATATACAGAGACGATCCCCGATCACCCCCAGATATACAGAGACGATCCCCGATCACCCCCAGAGATACTGAGACGATCCCCCGATCATCCCCAGATATACAGAGACGATCCCCGATCACCCCCAGTGATACAGAGACGATCCCCGATCACCTCCAGATATACAGAGACGATCCCCCGATCACCCCCAGATATACAGAGACGATCCCACCCCGATCACCCCCAGTGATACAGAGACGATCCCACCGATCACCCCCAGTGATACAGAGACGATCCCCCGATCACCCCCATGATATAGAGACGATCCCCGATCACCCCCAGATATACAGAGACGATCCCCCGATCACCCCCAGATATACAGAGACGATCCCCGATCACCCCCAGATATACAGAGACGATCCCCGATCATCCCCAGATATACAGAGACGATCCCCGATCCCCCCAGATATACAGAGACGATCCCCGATCATCCCCAGTGATATAGAGACGATCCCCGATCACCCCCAGATATACAGAGACGATCCCCGATCACCCCAGAGATACAGAGAATCGATCCCCGATCACCCCCAGATATACAGAGACGATTCCCGATCACCCCCAGATATACAGAGACGATCCCCGATCACCCCCAGATGATACAGAGACGATCCCCACGATCACCCCCAGTGATACAGAGACGATCCCCGATCACCCCCAGATATACAGAGACGATCCCCGATCACCCCCAGTGATAACAGAGACGATCCCCGATCACCCCCAGTGATACAGAGACGATCCCCGATCACCCCCAGATATACAGAGACGATCCCCGATCACCCCCAGAGATACAGAGACGATCCCCGATCACCCCCAGATATACAGAGACGATCCCCGATCACCCCGCCAGATATACAGAGACGATCCCCGATCACCCCCAGATATACAGAGACGATCACCCCCTGAGATAGAGAGGATCCCCCGATCACCCCCAGTGATACAGAGACGATCCCCCGATCACCCCCAGAGACGATCCCCGATCACCCCCAGAGACGATCCCCCGATCACCCCCAGAGATACATAGACGATCCCCCGATCACCCCCAGAGATAGAGACGATCCCCGATCACCCCCAGTGATAGAGATGATCCCCCGATCACCCCCAGAGACGATCCCCGATCCCCCCCAGTGATACAGAGACGATCCCCGATCACCCCCTGACATACAGAGATGATCCCCCGATCATCCCCAGAGATACTGAGACGATCCCCGATCACCCCAGTGATACAGAGACAATCCCCGATCACTCCCAGACATACAGAGACGATCCCCGATCACCCCCAGAGATACAGAGACGATCCCCCGATCACCCCCAGCAATACAGAGACGATCCCCGATCACCCCCAGATATACAGAGACGATCCCCGATCACCCCCAGCGATACAGAGACGATCCCCCGATCACCCCCAGAAATACAGAGACGACCCCCCGATCACCCCAGCGATACAGAGACGACCCCCCGATCACCCCCAGCAATACAGAGTCGACCCCCGATCACCCCCAGAGATACAGAGACAATCCCCGATCACCCCCAGCAATACAGAGACGATCCCCCGATCACCCCCAGTGATACAGAGATGATCCCCGATCACCCCCAGATATACAGAGACGATCCCCCGATCACCCCCAGATATACAGAGACGATCCCCCGATCACCCCCAGATATACAGAGACGATCCCCGATCACCCCCAGATATACAGAGACGATCCCCGATCCCCCCTAGATATACAGAGACGACCCCCCGATCATCCCCAGAGATACAGAGACAATCCCCCGATCACCCCCAGATATACAGAGACGATCCCCGATCACCCCCAGCGATACAGAGACGATCCCCGATCACCCCCAGAAATACAGAGACGACCCCCGATCACCCCCAGCGATACAGAGACGACCCCCCGATCACCCCCAGCAATACAGAGTCGACCCCCCGATCACCCCCAGAGATACAGAGACAATCCCCGATCACCCCCAGATATACAGAGACGATCCCCCGATCACCCCCAGATATACAGAGACGATCCCCGATCACCCCCAGATATACAGAGACGATCCCCGATCCCCCCCAGATATACAGAGACGACCCCCCGATCATCCCCAGAGATACAGAGACAATCCCCCGATCACCCCCAGAGATACAGAGACGATCCCCGATCACCCCCAGATATACAGAGACGATCCCCGATCACCCCCAGTGATACAGAGACGATCCCCGATCACCCCCAGTGATACAGAGACGATCCCCGATCACCCCCAGATATACAGAGACGATCCCCGATCACCCCCAGATATACAGAGACGATCCCCCGATCACCCCCAGAGATACAGAGATGACTGTTGTGAATACATTAAGGAGGAATTCTGGTTGTGAGCTCCCTCTGGTCGTTTTACACAAAAATCACCGAATTGGTACATAAAAATATAGAAAAAAAAGTCACCAAATTTGACCGCTTACAAATATCATTGCATTTAGCAGGATACTATCAGCCACCTCAGATGTTACCCATATCTCTCAAAACCGATGCTCCATCCCCTACAACCTTGACACGGGGGCGATTGTGGCATCTGTGACCAGCCGTGCCACAAGGAGGAGACAGGTGGTATCACTGGACATGAGATCACCACAGGGCAGCAGCCACTCCAAAAGTGAAGCATAGTGTCAGAAAGCAGCCTAATAATAATGCCCAGCTGTTAGACAAGGCGGGCTGCTCTGCAACAAAATATGCAACACAAGTGACTGACGCTTACAAATATCATTGGGTCCTCTAGGGGGCGTCAGTCACTTGTGTTGCATATTTTGTTGCAGAGCAGCCCGCCTTGTCTAACAGCTGGGCATTATTATTAGGCTGCTTTCTGACACTATGCTTCACTTTTGGAGTGGCTGCTGCCCTGTGGTGATCTCATGTCCAGTGATACCACCTGTCTCCTCCTTGTGGCACGGCTGGTCGCAGATGCCACAATCGCCCTCATGTCAAGGTTGTAGGGGATGGAGCATCGGTTTTGAGAGATATGGGTTGCTTCTGAGGTGGCTGATAGTATCCTGCTAAATGCAATGATATTTGTAAGCGTCCAAATTTGGTGAGTTTTTTCTCCCTCCGGTCGTTGTTGCTGGTAATGCAGCTGGCTGTGTGTTGGAGAGTTCCACAGCTGATCTGGATGATTGGCAGTCAGGTTCAGATTGGAGTATATAGTGGTTTGAAGCTGATCAGTCCTTGCCAGTTGTGAATGTTTCTGGAGGTGTCCACACCTTTTCCTGGTTTCTCCTGGTCTGTTGAAATCCTTGTAAGCTAAGTGAATGGTTTTTGTTACTTTGTGGCGCACATGTTGTGTGCTTGTGGTTGTTTTCAGTTTGTCTTGTTCTGAGTTGTGGGCTTGAAATTTAGTCTGCATATTTGTTACCTGCTCTCAGTTAGGAAATTTTCTTCCTGGACAGAAATTACTATTCACTGTTATCTGCTATTTCCAGTATTGTTGCTATTGGTACGTGTTTATTCTTGTTTGATTCACAGATGTTCTGCAGCTATAGAGGGCGGCGAGTCTTAGTGGAACCAGCAAAATTTTTGACACTATCTGCTGTTGGAGATTTTTTTATAGTATTTTAATACTGACCACAATAGTGTCCTATCCTGTCTTTGCTATCTAGCTAGTGTGGCCTCTTTTGCTGAACTCTGTATTCTGCCTGTGTGTGTCTTTTCCTCTCCTGTTTCCCAGTTAATATCTGTGGGGGGCTTGCTGCTCTTTCGGGGTTCTGCTCTGAGCCAAGATAGCTTTTCCTATTTTCACCTCTAGGGGTAGCTAGTTCTCTCCCAGAGACGATCCCCCCAGATATACAGAGACGATCCCCGATCCCCCCCAGAGATACTGAGACGATCCCCGATCATCCCCAGAGATACTGAGACGATCCCCGATCACCCCCAGATATACAGAGACGATCCCCGATCATCCCCAGAGATATTGAGACGATCCCCTGATCATCCCCAGATATACAGAGACGATCCCGATCACCCCCAGTGATACAGAGACGATCCCCGATCATCCCCAGATATACAGAGACGATCCCCGATCACCCCCAGATATACAGAGACGATCCCCCGATCACCCCCAGACATACAGAGACGATCCCCCGATCACCCCCAGACATAAAGAGACGATCCCCGATCACCCCCAGACATAGAGACGATCCCCGATCACCCCCAGTGATACAGAGACGATCCCCGATCACCCCCAGTGATACAGAGACGATCCCCGATCACCCCCAGAGATACAGAGACGATCCCCCGATCACCCCCAGAGATACAGAGACGATCCCCCGATCACCCCAGAGATACAGAGACGATCCCCCAATCACCCCCAGAGATACAGAGACGATCCCCGATCACCCCAGACATACAGAGACGATCCCCGATCACCCCCAGTGATACAGAGACGATCCCCGATCACCCCAGATATACAGAGACGATCCCCGATCACCCCCAGATATACAGAGACGATCCCCCGATCACCCCCAGTGATACAGAGATGACTGTTGTGAATACATTAAGGAGGAATTCTGGTTGTGAGCTCCCTCTGGTCGTTTTACACAAAAATCACCGAATTGGTACATAAAAATATAGAAAAAAAAGTCACCAAATTTGACCGCTTACAAATATCATTGCATTTAGCAGGATACTATCAGCCACCTCAGATGTTACCCATATCTCTCAAAACCGATGCTCCATCCCCTACAACCTTGACACGGGGGCGATTGTGGCATCTGTGACCAGCCGTGCCACAAGGAGGAGACAGGTGGTATCACTGGACATGAGATCACCACAGGGCAGCAGCCACTCCAAAAGTGAAGCATAGTGTCAGAAAGCAGCCTAATAATAATGCCCAGCTGTTAGACAAGGCGGGCTGCTCTGCAACAAAATATGCAACACAAGTGACTGACGCTTACAAATATCATTGGGTCCTCTAGGGGCGTCAGTCACTTGTGTTGCATATTTTGTTGCAGAGCAGCCCGCCTTGTCTAACAGCTGGGCATTATTATTAGGCTGCTTTCTGACACTATGCTTCACTTTTGAGTGGAGCTGCCCTGGTGATCTCACTCCAGTGATACCACCTGTCTCCTCCTTGTGCACGGCTGGTCGCAGATGCCACAATCGCCCTCATGTCAAGTTGTAGGGGAGGACATCGGTTTTGAGAGATATGCTTCTGAGGCTATGTATCCGCTGAATGATTTGAGCGCCCCAATATTGGGAGTTTTTCTCCCTCACCGCAGTGTTACTGGAATGCACTCTGAGGGAACCCAGTGATTGGATGATGGCGTCAGTCAGATGATAATCAGTGTAGAAGCCGATCATCCTGCCAATTGACAGTTGACTGACCCACATCCGTATCATCCTGGTCTTACTAGAAATCCTTGTATACTGAGTTTTTGTTACAGGACGCATGCCCGTGTCTCGCTGGGATTTTATAGGGTTTGCTTGTTCACTTGGATGGGGCTTGATTCAGTCCGATCACCTCTCTCGTTACACTGGCGATCCACGATCCCCTCATCAGGTTAGAGACGATGTCTTCGAGGCGATCCTGAAAGCAAGATATTTGACAGTCCTTGGGATTTTTCTACCCGATTAGCTGATCGTCTCTCAGTATACAGTGTCTGTATTGATCAGCAGTAGAGTAGATCCATTTCAGTATACGATGGATCGTCCGATCCTCTGTTCCAGTGATGATATCCTTCCGTAAGTAGTCCCAGTCTATATTACGAGGACGATGCCGATCTAGTGTTCAGACGATCCAGTCACTCAGATTTACTTGAGATGTCCATACCCCAGTGACAATCTCGATACTATTCAGGACGATCCTCGTATTTCCAGTATAGAGACGTGATTACTCAGTTACAAGAGACGATCCGTAATAAGGCGATCCGATCTCAGTGACCCATAATTACAGCGTGAGATCCCGTAGTACTGATCTCCATACGTACACAGAGATCGTCCGTATCCCGTACTAGTATAGGGATCCCTCGATCACGATCTGTATATATTCATGTACCCGTGTGTACAGAGCATCTCCTGATTCACCAGTAGAATACTAGAGGATTCCCCGTCACCCGAGATTTACAGGACAGTCCCCGATCCCCCCAGATATACAGAGACGATCCCCGATCACCCCCAGATACGAGACGATCCCGATCACCCAGAATACGAGACGATCCCCGATCACCCCCAGATATACAGAGACGATCCCGATCACCCCAGAGATACAGAGACGATCCCGATCACCCCAGATATACAGAGACGACCCCGATCACCCCAGATATACAGAGACGATCCCGATCATCCCCAGATATACAGAGACGATCCCGATCACCCCAGATATACAGAGACGATCCCCGATCACCCCCAGATATACAGAGACGATCCCCCGATCACCCCAGATATACAGGACGATCCCGATCACCCCAGATATACAGAGACGATCCCGATCACCCCAGATATACAGAGACGATCCCCGATCCCCCAGTATACAGAGACGATCCCCGATCACCCCAGATATACAGAGAGATCCCCGATCACCCCAGATATACAGAGACGATCCCCGATCACCCCGGATACGAGAGATCCCCGATCACCCCAGATATACAGAGACGTCCGTCACCCCCAGATATACAGGAGATCCGATCACCCGGATGAGACGATCCCGATCACCCCAGTATCAGAGACATCCCCGTCACCCCCAGTATACAGAGACGATCCCGATCACCCCAGATTACAGAGACGATCCCCGATCACCCCAGATATACAGAGACGATCCCGATCACCCCAGATATACAGAGACGATCCCCGATCACCCCCAGTATACAGAGACGATCCCCGATCACCCAGATATACAGAGACGATCCGATACCCAGATATACGAGACGTCCCGATCCCCAGATATACAGAGAGATCCCCGTACCCAGTTACAGGACGATCCGATCACCCCAGTATACAGAGGATCCGATCACCCCAGATTCAGAGAGACCCGATACCCAGATTACAGACAGATCCCCGATACCCAGATATACAGAGACGATCCCCGATCACCCCAGTATACAGAGACGATCCCCGATCACCCCAGGATACAGAGACGATCCCGATCACCCCAGATATACAGAGACGATCCCCGATCACCCCCAGATATACGAAGATGATACAGATATCAAGACGATCCCCTCACCCCAGATATACAGAGAGACCGATCACCCTATACGAATCCCATACCCCAGATATACAGAGAGATCCCCGATCACCCCCAGATATACAGAGACGATCCGATCACCCCAGAATACAGAGAGATCCCGATCACCCAGATATACAGAGACGATCCCCGATCACCCAGCAGGAGCCCGATCACCCAGATATACAGAGACGATCCCCGATACCCCAGATATACAGAGAGATCCCCGATCACCCCAGATATACAGAGACGATCCCGATCACCCCCAGTATACAGAGACGATCCCCGATCACCCCCAGATATACAGAGACGATCCCCGATCACCCCCAGAATACAGAGACGATCCCCGATCACCCCCAGAATACAGAGACGATCCCCGATCACCCCCAGATATACAGAGACGATCCCCGATCACCCCAGATATACAGAGACGATCCCCGATCACCCCCAGATATACAGAGAAGATCCCCGATCACCCCCAGATATACAGAGACGATCCCCGATCACCCCAGATATACAGAGAGATCCCCGATCACCCCAGGACAGAATCCATCACCAGTATACAGAGAGATCCGATCCCCAGATTCAGCGTCCGATCACCAGTATACAGAGACGATCCCGATCACCCAGATATACAGAGAGATCCCGATCACCCAGATATACAGAAGATCCGATCACCCAGATATACAGAGAGATATCCCAGATAAAACCCACCCAGAATACAGAGACGATCCGATCACCCAGATATACAGAGACGATCCCCGATCCCCCAGACAGAACGACCGATCACCCAGTAGAGAATCCGACCCATTAGAGAATCCGATCCCCAGAACGATCCCGACACCAGATCAGAGACATCCGATACCCAGATACAGAAGATCCCTCACCAATTACAGGAGACCCGACCCCAATCAAGACACCAGAAACAAGAGACCGTCCCCCAATACGAGACATCCGATCACCCATACAAGAGATCCGATCACCCAGTACAGAGAGATCCGATACCCGAATACAGAGAATCCGATCACCCAGATAAGACCATCACCCCAGTATAGAGCACCGATCACCAGAATACAGAGACGATCCCCGATCACCCCAGATACAGAGACGATCCCCGATCACCCCAGATATACAGAGAGATCCCCCGATCACCCCAGGATACAGAGACGATCCCCGATCACCCCCGAATACAGAGACGATCCCCGATCACCCCCAGATATACAGAGACGATCCCCGATCACCCCAGAATACAGAGACGATCCCCGATCACCCCAGATATACAGAGACGATCCCCGATCACCCCAGAATACAGAGACGATCCCCGATCACCCCAGATATACAGAGAAGATCCCCGATCACCCCAGATGATACAGAGACATCCCCGATCACCCCCAGATATACAGAGACGATCCCCGATCACCCCAGAATACAGAGAACGATCCCCACAAGAATCCCGCCCCGATATACAGAACGATCCCGATCACCCCAGATAAGAGACGATCCCGATCACCCCAGATATACAGAGAGATCCCCGTCACCCCCAGTTACAGAGACGATCCCGAGACGATCCCCGATCACCCCCAGAGATACAGAGACGATCCCCCGATCACCCCAGATATACAGAGACGATCCCCGATCATCCCCAGATATACAGAGACGATCCCCCGATCACCCCCAGATATACAGAGACGATCCCCGATCACCCCCAGATATACAGAGACGATCCCCGATCATCCCCAGATATACAGAGACGATCCCGAATCCCCCAGATATACAGAGACGATCCCCGATCACCCCCAGATATACAGAGACGATCCCCGATCACCCCCAGAGATACAGAGACGATCCCCGATCACCCCCAGATATACAGAGACGATCCCCGATCACCCCCAGATATACAGAGACGATCCCCCGATCACCCCCAGAGATACAGAGACGATCCCCGATCACCCCCGGAGATACAGAGACGATCCCCGATCACCCCAGAGATACAGAGACGATCCCGATCCCCCCAGATATACAGAGACGATCCCGATCACCCCCAGATATACAGAGACGACGATCACCCCAGAGACACAGCAGGGCCTCCCCATATACATACGGAGTACAGAGGGAGTCCAGCCCCATGTATCTAAGACAGAGCCCCAATTCAGTGCGGCACACACCTGATAAACAGAGCGCCTTGTCCTCACGATCGACCCCGGTATCAATACGAATGTAGTATAAGTGTCTATGGAGAGGTAATCACAGACAGATTTTCGTACCGGCTCTGCTCAGTGATAGTGACGGGATGCGGTTACTCGTCAGCACACTACTATAGGTGATATCAACATGCTTAACATACAGAGCGGTGAGAACAGTACAGGAACAGTTACGGAGTAACTCGTCTAATCAGGACGAGCCTGCCTATATACAGTACAGAGCAATCCTATATACGTACAGAGCACATCCTATTCAGTACAGAGCACGCCCTTATACAGTACAGAGCATGCCCTATTAAGTACGAGCACGCCTATATACAGTACAGAGCATGCCTATATACGTACAGAGCAAGCCCTATATCAGTACGAGCACAGTCCATATACAGTACGGCAAACCCTATATACATCGAGCATCTAATACAGTACAGACCTGCCCTATATACAGTACAGAGCATCCTATATACAGTACAGGAGCCATCTCACTATACAGTACAGAGCACGCCCTATATACAGTACAGAGCACTGCCCTATATACAGTACAGAGCACTGCCCTATATACAGTACAGAGCACGCCCTATATACAGTACAGAGCACGCCCTATATACAGTACAGAGCACACCTATATACAGTACAGAGCACAGCCCTATATACAGTACAGAGCACTGCCCTATATACAGTACAGAGCACTGCCTATATACAGTACAGAGCACGCCCTATATACAGTACAGAGCACTGCCCTATATACAGTACAGAGCACGCCCTATATACAGTACAGAGCACTGCCCTATATACAGTACAGAGCACAGCCCTATATACAGTACAGGCACTGCCCTATTACAGTACAGAGCACACCCTATATACAGTACAGAGCACGCCCTATATACAGTACAGAGCACAGCCCTATATACAGTACAGAGCACTCCCTATATACAGTACAGAGCACAGCCTATATACAGTACAGAGCACTGCCCTATATACAGTACAGAGCACAGCCCTATATACAGTACAGAGCACGCCCTTATATACAGTACAGAGCACGCCCTATATACAGTACAGAGCACTGCCCTATATACAGTACAGAGCACTGCCCTATATACAGTACAGAGCACAGCCCTATATACAGTACAGAGCACATGCCCTATATACAGTACAGAGCACATGCCCTATATACAGTACAGAGCACAGCCCTATATACAGTACAGAGCACAGCCCTATTATACAGTACAGAGCACTGCCCTATATACAGTACAGAGCACAGCCCTATATACAGTACAGAGCACTGCCCTATATACAGTACAGAGCACTGCCCTATATACAGTACAGAGCACTCCCTATATACAGTACAGAGCACATGCCCTATATACAGTACAGAGCACGCCTATATACAGTACAGAGCCACAGCCCAAATATACAGTACAGAGCACTGCCCTATATACAGTACAGAGCACGCCCTATATACAGTACAGAGCACATGCCCTATATACAGTACAGAGCACTGCCCTATATACAAGTACAGAGCACCCTAACAGGTACAGCCATACAGTAAGACCCCTTATACAGTACAGGAGCCTATTACAGTAAGAGCACTGCCTATATACAGTACAGAGCACGCCTATATACAGTACAGAGCACGCATATACTACAGGCCGCCCTATATAATAAGAGCAGCCTATATACATACAGCACCATATACAGTACAGAGCATCCTATATACATACAGAGCACACCTATTACAGTACAGAGCACCTAATACGTACAGAGCACGCCTATTACAGTAGAGCACGCCTATATACAGTACAGAGACAGCCTTAACAGTAAGAGCACCCTATATAATACAGAGACACCTTTACAGTACAGAGCAGCCTATATACAGTAAGCATGCCCTATTCAGTAAGAGACCCCTTATACGTACAGACAGCCTATATAGACAGAGACCCTATATACAGTACGAGCCGCCCATATACTCAGAGCAACCCTATATACAGTCAAGCCGCTATATACAGTAAGAGCACCCCTATTAAGTAAGAACCAACAGACACCTATATACAGAAGGACCCCTATAAGTACAGAGACGCCTATATCAGTACAGACACACCTATTACAGTACAGAGCCGCCTTATACAGTCAGAGCACGCCCTATATACAGTAGGCACCTATTACAGTACAGGCATCCTTATACAGTACAGAGCAACCTATATAAGTACAGAGACCCCTAATAAGTACAGAGCACGCCCTATATCAGTACAGGCACCCCTATACAGTACAGGCACCTATTAATACAGAGACCCCTTATACAGTACGAGCCCATACAGCAGAGCCCCCTATATAGTAAGACATATTAGTCGGCACCTATATACAGTACAGAGCACCTATTCAGTAAGAGCACGCTTACGCATGCCTATTACAGTACAGAGACACCCTATATACAGTACAGAGCACGCCCTATATACAGTACAGAGCCGCCCTATATACAGTACAGAGCATCCTATATCAGTACAGGCACAGCCCTATATACAGTAAGAGCAGCCCTTACAGTAAGGCACAGCCTATACAGTACAGAGCACCCCTATATACAGTACGAGCACGCCCTATAACATACAGAGACCCCTATATACAGTACAGAGCACGCCTATATACAGTACAGAGCACTGCCTATATACGTACAGAGCAGCCCTATATACAGTACAGAGCACGCCCTATATACGTACAGAGCACGCCCATATACAGTACAGGCACGCCCTATATACAGTACAGAGCACTGCCTATATACAGTAGACACGCCTATATACAGTACAGAGCACTGCCTATATACAGTACAGAGCACGCCCTATATACAGTACAGAGCACAGCCCTATATACAGTACAGAGCACTGCCCTATATACAGTACAGAGCACCCCTATATACAGTACAGAGCACGCCCTATATACAGTACAGACACCCCTATATACAGTACAGAGCAGCCCTATATACAGTACAGAGCACGCCCTATATACAGTACAGAGCACGCCCTATATACAGTACAGAGCACTGCCCTATATACAGTACAGAGCACTGCCTATATACAGTACAGAGCACAGCCTCTATATACAGTACAGAGCACTGCCCTATATACAGTACAGAGCACTGCCCTATATACAGTACAGAGCACGCCTTATACAGTACAGACACGCCTATATACAGTACAGAGCACTGCCCTATATACAGTACAGAGACACTTAACAGTCAGAGCAGCCCTATATACAGTACAGAGCACTGCCCTATATACAGTACAGAGCACGCCCTATATACAGTACAGAGCACTGCCCTATATACAGTACAGAGGCTTATACATACAGAGCCTCTATATACAGTACAGAGCACGCCTATATACAGTACAGAGCACGCCCTATATACAGTACAGAGCACAGCCCTATATACAGTACAGAGCACATTCCCTTATACAGTACAGAGCACTGCCCTATATACAGTACAGAGCACGCCCTATATACAGTACAGAGCACGCCCTATATACAGTACAGAGCACGCCCTATATACAGTACAGAGCACGCCCTATATACAGTACAGAGCACAGCCCTATATACAGTACAGAGCCATACCCTATATACAGTACAGAGCACTGCCCTATATACAGTACAGAGCACGCCCTATATACAGTACAGAGCACGCCCTATATACAGTACAGAGCACGCCCTATATACAGTACAGAGCAGCCCTATATACAGTACAGAGCACGCCCTATATACAGTACAGAGCACAGCCCTATATACAGTACAGAGCACTGCCCTATATACGTACAGAGCACGCCCTATATACAGTACAGAGCACGCCTATATACAGTACAGAGCACTGCCCTATATACAGTACAGAGCACAGCCCTATATACAGTACAGAGCACTGCCCTATATAACAGTACAGAAGCACGCCTTATCGTACGAGCACCCCTATATACCAGTACAGAGCACGCCCTATATACAGTACAGAGCACGCCCTATATACAGTACAGAGCACGCCCTATATACAGTACAGAGCACTGCCCTATATACAGTACAGAGCACGCCTATATACAGTACAGAGCACGCCCTATATACAGTACAGAGCACTGCCCTATATACAGTACAGAGCACAGCCCTATATACAGTACAGAGCATCCCTATATACAGTACAGAGCACTGCCCTATATACAGTACAGAGCACGCCCTATATACAGTACAGAGCACAGCCCTATATACAGTACAGAGCACAGCCCTATATACAGTACAGACATGCCTATATACAGTACAGAGCACATGCCCTATATACAGTACAGAGCACGCCCTATATACAGTACAGAGCACAGCCCTATATACAGTACAGAGCACAGCCCTATATACAGTACAGAGCACGCCTATATACAGTACAGAGCACACCCTATATACAGTACAGAGCACGCCTATTACGTACGGCACTGCCTATATCAGTAAGAGCACCCTATACAGTACAGACACGCCCATATACAGTACAGAGCACGCCCATATACAGTACGAGCACCCTATATACAGTACAGAGCATGCCTATATAGTACAGAGCACCTATTACAGTACAGGCACCTATATACAGTACAGAGACGCCTATATACAGTACAGAGACCTATATACAGTACAGAGCACGCCCTATATACAGTAAGAGCACGCCTTACGAAGACACCTATATACATACAAGCACTGCCTATTACAGTACAGAGCATGCCTATATACAGTACAGAGCACCTATATACAGTACAGAGAGCCCTATTACAGTAAGGCAGCCTATACAGTACAGAGCACGCCTATATACAGTACAGAGCACACCCTATATACAGTACAGAGCACAGCCTAATACGTAGAGCACGCCCTATATAAGTACAAGCAGCCTATATACAGTACAGAGCACAGCCTATATACAGTACGAGCACGCTATATACAGTACAGGCACTGCCCTATATACAGTAAGAGCACACCCTATATACAGTACAGAGCACGCTATATACAGTCAGACACCTATATACAGTACAGAGCACAGCCTATATACAGTACAGAGCACGCCTATATACAGTACAGAGCACGCCCTATATACAGTACAGAGCACGCCTATATAATACAGAGCACGCCCTATATACAGTACAGAGACAGCCTATATACAGTACAGGCACACCTATATACAGTACAGAGCACCTATATCAGTACAGAGCACAGCCCTATATACAGTACAGAGCACGCCCTTATACAGTACAGAGCACAGCCTATATACAGTACAGAGCAGCCCTATATACAGTAAGAGCACGCCTATATACAGTACAGAGCACCCTATATACAGTACAGACACTCCCTATATACAGTACAGAGCACGCCTATATACAGTACAGAGCACGCCCTATATACAGTACAGAGCACGCCTTATCAGTACAGAGCACGCCTTATACAGTACAGAGCACGCCCTATATACGTACAGAGCAGCCCTATATACAGTACAGAGCACGCCTATATACAGTACAGAGCACGCCCTATATACAGTACAGAGCACTGCCCTATATACAGTACAGAGCTATTACAGTAAGAGCACCCTATATACAGTACAGAGCACGCCTATATACGTACAGAGCACGCCTATATACAGTACAGAGCATGCCCTATTACAGTACAGAGCACGCCCTATAACAGTACAGAGCAGCCTATATACAGTACAGAGCACGCCCTATATACAGTACAGAGCACTGCCCTATATAACAGTAACAAGAGCACGCCCTATATACAGTACAGAGCACTGCCTATATACAGTACAGAGCACGCCCTTATACAGTACAGAGCACGCCCTATATACAGTACAGAGCACGCCCTATATACAGTACAGAGCACTGCCTATATACAGTACAGAGCACAGCCTATATACAGTACAGAGCACATGCCCTATATACAGTACAGAGCACGCCTATATCATAACAGTTACAGTACGAGCACGCCCTATATACAGTACAGAGCAGCCCTATATACAGTCAGAGCACGCCCTATATACAGTACAGAGACACCTATTACAGTACGAGCACGCTTATACAGTACAGAGACTGCCTATATCAGTACGAGCACCTATTACGTAAGAGCACGCCTATATACAGTACAGAACAGCCTTACAGTACAGAGCACCTATATACAGTACGAGCACCTATATACGTACAGAGCAGCCTTATAAGTACAGGCACGCCTATATACAGTACAGAGATCCTATATACAGTACAGAGCAGCCCTATATACGTACAGCACGCTATACAGTAGGCAGCCTATTACAGACAAGCACTATAACGTACGAGCAACCTTACTCAGCACACCCTATATACAGTACAGAGCCCATATACAGTACAGAGCCCTATATACAGTAAAAAACGGACCTATATACTACAGACTATCGTACAGAGCACCCTATATACAGTACAGGCACGCCTATTCAGAGCACCCTTAGACAGAGCACGCCCTATAGTACAGAGCACTATATAAGTACAGAGACACTATTACAGTAGAGCACGCCTATAAGTACAAGCACACCTATAAGTAAGAGCACGCTATATCAGTAGAGCACAGCCTATATAAGTACAGAGCACGCTATATAAGTAAAGCCTATATACAGTACAGTCCAGTAGACTTACATAAGAGCAGCTTATACGTACAGAGCAACCTAATACAGTAACACCCTATACTACAGACACCATATACAGTACAGAGCACCCTTTACAGTAAGAGCAGCCTTATACAGTACAGGCACACACCTAATACGTAAGAGCACCCTATATACAGTACAGAGCACCCTATATACAGTACAGAGCATGCCCTATATACAGTACAGAGCACTGCCCTATATACAGTACAGAGCACGCCTATATACAGTACAGAGCACGCCTATATACAGTACAGAGCACGCCTATATACAGTACAGAGCACTGCCCTATATACAGTACAGAGCACCCCTATATACAGTACAGAGCACGCCCTATATACAGTACAGAGCACTGCCTATATACAGTACAGAGCAGCCCTATATACAGTACAAGCACGCCCTATATACAGTACAGAGCAACCCTATATACAGTACAGAGCACAGCCCTATATACAGTACAGAGCACAGCCTATATACGTACAGAGCAGCCTATTACAGTACAGCCCTTATACAGTAAGCCGCTTAACGTCGACACGCCTTATACAGTACAGAGCACTCCTATTACAGTAAAGACCTATATAAGTCAGAGAACCTTATAGTACAGAACCCTATAAGTACAGGCACAAACAAGCCCATATACAGTACAGAGCACCATACGTACGGACCCCTATATCGTACAGAGCACGCCTTATACAGTACAGAGCCTATATAAGTACAGGCATGCCTATTACAGTACAGAGATCCCTATACAGTAACAAGCCTATATACAGTACAGAGCACTGCCTTATACAGTACAGAGCACCTATATACATACAGAGACGCCTTATACAGTACAGAGCACTGCCTATATACAGACACGCCCTATATACATAGACCCTATATACAGACGCATCTAACATACAGACAGAACCCTATAAGACAGGCACCCCATATACAGTACAGAACTATATAAGTAGACACGCCCTAATACAGAAGACACCATATACAGTAAGACAGCCATATAAGTACAGACAACCTATTACAGTACAGAGCACCTATTACAGTACAGAGCACGCCTATACAGTACAGAGCACATATAACAGTCGACACCTTATCAGTACAGACAACTAAAAAAAGCCCTATAAGTACAGCACGCCTTATCAGTACAAGACAGCCCTATATACAGTACAGAGCACGCCTATATCAGTAAGACACGCCTATATACAGTACAGAGCACCTTTACAGTCAGAGCACGCCCTATATACAGTACAGGCACAGCCCTTATACAGTACAGAGCAAGCCTATATACATACAGAGCACGCCCTATATACAGTAAGCACTCCTATATACAGTACAGCAGCCCTATATACAGTACAGAGCACTCCATATACAGTAAAGCAAGAGCACAGCCCTATATACAGTACAGAGCACAGCCCTATATACAGTACAGAGCACACCCATATAAGTACAGAGCACGCCTATATACAGTACAGAGCACTGCCTATATACAGTACAGAGCACGCCCTATATACAGTACAGAGCACTGCCCTATATACAGTACAGAGCACTGCCCTATATACAGTACAGAGCACAGCCTATATACAGTACAGAGCACTGCCTATATACAGTACAGAGCACGCCCTATATACAGTACAGAGCAGCCCTATATACAGTACAGAGCACAGCCTATATACAGTACAGAGCACGCCCTATATACAGTACAGAGCACGCCCTATATACAGTACAGAGCACAGCCTATATACAGTACAGAGGCACAAGGCCTATATACAGTACAGAGCACAGCCTATATACAGTACAGAGCACTGCCCTATATACAGTACAGAGCACACCTATATACAGTACAGAGCACGCCCTATATACAGTACAGAGCACGCCCTATATACAGTACAGAGCACGCCCTATAACAGTACAGAGCACGCCTATATACAGTACAGAGCACAGCCTATATACAGTACAGAGCACTGCCCTATATACAGTACAGAGCACGCCCTTATACAGTCAGAGCACAGCCCTATATACAGTACAGAGCACGCCCTATATACAGTACAGAGAATCCCTATATACAGTACAGAGCAGCCCTATATACAGTACAGAGCAAGCCCTATATACAGTACAGAGCACGCCCTATATACAGTACAGAGCACGCCTATATACAGTACAGAGCACAGCCTATTCAGTACAGAGCACGCCCATATACAGTACAGAGCAGCCCTATATACAGTACAGAGCACTGCCCTATATACAGTACAGAGACTGCCCTATATACAGTACAGAGCACAGCCCTATATACAGTACAGAGCAATGCCCTATATACAGTACAAGAGCACGCCTATATACAGTACAGAGCACTGCCCTATATACAGTACAGAGCACGCCCTATATACAGTACAGGCACGCCCTATATACAGTACAGAGCACAGCCCTATTACAGTACAGAGCACTTGCCCTATATACAGTACAGAGCACAGCCTATATACAGTACAGAGCACGCCCTATTACAGTACAGAGCACAGCCCTATATACAGTACAGAGCACTGCCCTATATACAGTACAGAGCACGCCCTATATACAGTACAGAGCACATGCCCTATATACAGTACAGAGCACTGCCTAATACAGTACAGAGCAAGCCCTATATACAGTACAGAGCACGCCTATATACAGAGCGCCAACATCGCCTATATACAGTACAGAGCAAGCCCTATATACAGTACAGAGCACTGCCTATATACAGTACAGAGCACAGCCCTATATACAGTACAGAGCACAGCCCTATATACGTACAGAGCACTGCCCTATATACAGTACAGAGCACTGCCCTATATACGTACAGAGCACTGCCCTATATACAGTACAGAGCACGCCCTATATACAGTACAGAGCACTGCCTATTCAGACAGAGCACCCTATATACAGTACAGAGCACGCCCTATATACAGTACAGAGCACTGCCCTATATACAGTACAGAGCATGCCTATATACAGTACAGAGCACAGCCCTATATACAGTACAGAGCACAGCCCTATATACAGTACAGAGCACGCCCTATATACAGTACAGAGCACTGCCCTATATACAGTACAGAGCACATGCCCTATATACAGTACAGAGCACTGCCCTATATACAGTACAGAGCACTGCCCTATATACAGTACAGAGCACGCCCTATATACAGTACAGAGCACAGCCCTATATACAGTACAGAGCACTGCCCTATATACAGTTACAGAGCAATGCCCTATATACAGTACAGAGCACTGCCCTATATACAGTACAGAGCACAGCCCTATATACAGTACAGAGCACTGCCCTATATACAGTACAGAGCACTGCCCTATATACAGTACAGAGCACAGCCCTATATACAGTACAGAGCACTGCCCTATATACAGTACAGAGCACATGCCCTATATACAGTACAGAGCACAGCCTATATACAGTACAGAGCACAGCCCTATATACAGTACAGAGCACAGCCCTATATACAGTACAGAGCACAGCCCTATATACAGTACAGAGCACTGCCCTATATACAGTACAGAGCACTGCCCTATATACAGTACAGAGCACAGCCCTATATACAGTACAGAGCACGCCCTATATACAGTACAGAGCACAGCCCTATATACAGTACAGAGCACTCCCCTATATACAGTACAGAGCACTGCCCTATATACAGTACAGAGCACTGCCCTATATACAGTACAGAGCACACATTCGCAAAACCCTATATACAGTACAGAGCATGCCCTATATACAGTAAAGCACTGCCCTATATACAGTACAGAGCACATGCCCTATATACAGTACAGAGCACAGCCTATTACAGTCAACAGTACAGAGCACTGCCTATATACAGTACAGAGCACAGTCCTATATACAGTACAGGACAGCCTATATACAGTAAAGAGCACAGCCCTATATACATACAGACAGACCTAAACTCCTTATACAGCAAGCAAGCCTAATACAGTACAGAGCACAGCCCATTACTAGGCACCTAAGACAGTACACGAACCCTATATACAGTACAGAGCATCCCATATACAGTACAGAGCACTGCCCTATATACAGTACAGAGCACAGCCCTATATACAGTACAGAGCACAGCCCTATATACAGTAGCAGACAGCCCTATATACAGTACAGAGCACGCCTATATACAGTACAGACAGACCTATATCCAGTACAGAGCAGATATACAGTACAGAGCCATCCTATATACAGTACAGCAGCACTAATAGACAAGCTCCATATACAGTACAGAGCTGCCCTATATACAGTACAGAGCACATCCCTATATACAGTACAGAGCACTGCCCTATATACAGTACAGAGCACAGCCCTATATACATACAGAGCACTGCCATATACGTAAGAGCACAGCCCTATATACAGTACAGAGCACTGCCTATATACAGTACAAGCACTTATACAGTACAGAGCACAGCCCTATATACAGTACAGAGCACTGCCCTATATACAGATACAGACTGCCCTATACATATACAGTCCAGAGACAGCCCTATATACAGTACAGAGCACATGCCCTATATACAGTACAAGCACGCCCTATATACAGAAGCACTACCCTATATACAGTACAAGCACAGCCCTATATACAGTACAGAGCACAGCCCTTATAAGCACAGCAGAGACATCAAGCCCTATATCAGACACACGCCCTATATACAGAACAGCCTATATACAGTACAGAGCACGCCCTATATACAGTACAGCAAGCCCTATATACAGTACAGAGCACTGCCCTATACAGTACAGAGCACAGCCCTATATACAGTACAGAGCACATGCACTATACAGTACAGAGCCTAACATACGCGCTACTATACAGTACAGAGCCTGCCCTATATACAGTACAGACATGCCCTTTATATATAAGCACGCTATCACAGCACCTATATACAGTACAGAGCTATATACAGTACAGAGCACTCCTATATACAGTACAGAGCAAGCCTTATAAGTACAAGACAGTACAATCCGTACTAGCCCTAATATAAGAGACGCCACTATACAGTACAAGACGCCTATATACAGTACAAGACATAGCACACATAACAGTACAAGCATCCTATATACAACGAGAAGCCCTATATACAGTACAGAGCACAGCTAATACACTAAAGACGTCATATACAGTACAGAGCACCCTATATACAGTACAGAGCACTGCCCTATATACAGTACAGAGCACTGCCCTATATACAGTACAGAGCACTGCCCTATATACAGTACAGAGCACTGCCCTATATACAGTACAGAGCACTGCCCTATATACAGTACAGAGCACTGCCCTATATACAGTACAGAGCACAGCCCTATATACAGTACAGAGCACTGCCCTATATACAGTACAGAGCACAGCCCTATATACAGTACAGAGCACTGCCCTATATACAGTACAGAGCACTGCCCTATATACAGTACAGAGCACAGCCCTATATACAGTACAGAGCACAGCCCTATATACAGTACAGAGCACAGCCCTATATACAGTACAGAGCACAGCCCTATATACAGTACAGAGCACATCCCTATATACAGTACAGAGCACTGCCCTATATACAGTACAGAGCACGCCCTATATACAGTACAGAGCACAGCCCTATATACAGTACAGAGCACTGCCCTATATACAGTACAGAGCACAGCCCTATATACAGTACAGAGCACAGCCCTATATACAGTACAGAGCACAGCCCTATATACAGTACAGAGCACTGCCCTATATACAGTACAGAGCACTGCCCTATATACAGTACAGAGCACAGCCCTATATACAGTACAGAGCACTGCCCTATATACAGTACAGAGCACTGCCCTATATACAGTACAGAGCACAGCCCTATATACAGTACAGAGCACTGCCCTATATACAGTACAGAGCACTGCCCTATATACAGTACAGAGCACAGCCCTATATACAGTACAGAGCACAGCCCTATATACAGTACAGAGCACTGCCCTATATACAGTACAGAGCACAGCCCTATATACAGTACAGAGCACAGCCCTATATACAGTACAGAGCACAGCCCTATATACAGTACAGAGCACTGCCCTATATACAGTACAGAGCACTGCCCTATATACAGTACAGAGCACAGCCCTATATACAGTACAGAGCACAGTCCCTATATACAGTACAGAGCACTGCCCTATATACAGTACAGAGAACTGCCCTATATACAGTACAGAGCACAGCCCTATATACAGTACAGAGCACAGTCCTATATACAGTACAGAGCACAGTCCTATAATACAAGTACAGAGCACACTGCCCTATATACAGTACAGAGCACTGCCCTATATACAGTACAGAGCACTGCCCTATATACAGTACAGAGCACTGCCCTATATACAGTACAGAGCACGCCCTATATACAGTACAGAGCACTGCCCTATATACAGTACAGAGCACAGCCCTATATACAGTACAGAGCACTGCCCTATATACAGTACAGAGCACAGCCCTATATACAGTACAGAGCACTGCCCTATATACAGTACAGAGCACAGCCCTATATACAGTACAGAGCACTGCCCTATATACAGTACAGAGCACTGCCCTATATACAGTACAGAGCACAGCCCTATATACAGTACAGAGCACAGCCCTATATACAGTACAGAGCACTGCCCTATATACAGTACAGAGCACAGCCCTATATACAGTACAGAGCACATCCCTATATACAGTACAGAGCACTGCCCTATATACAGTACAGAGCACTGCCCTATATACAGTACAGAGCACAGCCCTATATACAGTACAGAGCACTGCCCTATATACAGTACAGAGCACAGCCCTATATACAGTACAGAGCACATCCCTATATACAGTGCAGAGCACTGCCCTATATACAGTACAGAGCACAGCCCTATATACAGTACAGAGCACTGCCCTATATACAGTACAGAGCACAGCCCTATATACAGTACAGAGCACAGCCTATATACAGTACAGAGCACAGCCCTATATACAGTACAGAGCACTGCCCTATATACAGTACAGAGCACAGCCCTATATACAGTACAGAGCACAGCCCTATATACAGTACAGAGCACTGCCCTATATACAGTACAGAGCACTGCCCTATATACAGTACAGAGCACAGCCCTATATACAGTACAGAGCACTGCCCTATATACAGTACAGAGCACTGCCCTATATACAGTACAGAGCACAGCCCTATATACAGTACAGAGCACAGCCCTATATACAGTACAGAGCACTGCCCTATATACAGTACAGAGGACATCCCTATATACAGTACAGAGCACAGCCCTATATACAGTACAGAGCACAGCCCTATATACAGTACAGAGCACTGCCCTATATACAGTACAGAGCACAGCCCTATATACAGTACAGAGCACAGTCCTATATACAGTACAGAGCACTGCCCTATATACAGTACAGAGAACTGCCCTATATACAGTACAGAGCACAGCCCTATATACAGTACAGAGCACAGCCCTATATACAGTACAGAGCCAGCCCTATATACAGTACAGAGCACTGCCCTATATACAGTACAGAGCACTGCCCTATATACAGTACAGAGCACTGCCCTATATACAGTACAGAGCACTGCCCTATATACAGTACAGAGCACTGCCCTATATACAGTACAGAGCACTGCCCTATATACAGTACAGAGCACAGCCCTATATACAGTACAGAGCACTGCCCTATATACAGTACAGAGCACAGCCCTATATACAGTACAGAGCACTGCCCTATATACAGTACAGAGCACAGCCCTATATACAGTACAGAGCACTGCCCTATATACAGTACAGAGCACTGCCCTATATACAGTACAGAGCACAGCCCTATATACAGTACAGAGCACTGCCCTATATACAGTACAGAGCACTGCCCTATATACAGTACAGAGCACGCCTATACAGTACAGGCACTGCCTATATACAGTACAGAGCACTGCCCTATATACAGTACAGAGCACAGCCCTATATACAGTACAGAGCACAGCCCTATATACAGTACAGAGCACTGCCCTATATACAGTACAGAGCACTGCCCTATATACAGTACAGAGCACAGCCCTATATACAGTACAGAGCACTGCCCTATATACAGTACAGAGCACTGCCCTATATACAGTACAGAGCACTGCCCTATATACAGTACAGAGCACTGCCCTATATACAGTACAGAGCACAGCCCTATATACAGTACAGAGCACAGCCCTATATACAGTACAGAGACATCCTATATACAGTACAGAGCACAGCCCTATATACAGTACAGAGCACAGCCCTATATACAGTACAGAGCACAGCCCTATATACAGTACAGAGCACAGCCCTATATACAGTACAGAGCACAGCCCTATATACAGTACAGAGCACAGTCCTATATACAGTACAGAGCACTGCCCTATATACAGTACAGAGCACAGCCCTATATACAGTACAGAGCACAGCCCTATATACAGTACAGAGCACAGCCCTATATACAGTACAGAGCACTGCCCTATATACAGTACAGAGCACTGCCCTATATACAGTACAGAGCACTGCCCTATATACAGTACAGAGCACGCCTAATACATCAGAGCACGCCTATATACAGTACAGAGCACAGCCCTATATACAGTACAGAGCACTGCCCTATATACAGTACAGAGCACATCCCTATATACAGTACAGAGCACTGCCCTATATACAGTACAGAGCACAGCCCTATATACAGTACAGAGCACTGCCTTATATACAGTACAGAGCACAGCCCTATATACAGTACAGAGCACATCCCTATATACAGTACAGAGCACTGCCCTATATACAGTACAGAGCACAGCCCTATATACAGTACAGAGCACTGCCCTATATACAGTACAGAGCACAGTCCTATATACAGTACAGAGCACTGCCCTATATACAGTACAGAGCACAGCCCTATATACAGTACAGAGCACAGCCCTATATACAGTACAGAGCACAGCCCTATATACAGTACAGAGCACATCCCTATATACAGTACAGAGCACTGCCCTATATACAGTACAGAGCACAGCCCTATATACAGTACAGAGCACAGCCCTATATACAGTACAGAGCACAGCCCTATATACAGTACAGAGCACTGCCCTATATACAGTACAGAGCACTGCCCTATATACAGTACAGAGCACAGCCCTATATACAGTACAGAGCACTGCCCTATATATACAGTACAGAGCACAGCCCTTATACAGTACAGAGCACAGCCCTATATACAGTACAGAGCACAGCCCTATATACAGTACAGAGCCAATACCTGATATACAGTACAGAGCAACTGCATAAATACATACGTACAGAGCACAGCCCTGTATACAGTACAGAGCACAGCCCTATATACAGTACAGAGCACAGCCCTATATACAGTACAGAACACAGCCCTATATACAGTACAGAGCACTGCCCTATATACAGTACAGAGCACTGCCCTATATACAGTACAGAGCACAGCCCTATATACAGTACAGAGCACTGCCCTATATACAGTACAGAGCACAGCCCTATATACAGTACAGAGCAATACCCTATATACAGTACAGAGCACTGCCCTATATACAGTACAGAGCACTGCCCTATATACAGTACAGAGCACAGCCCTATATACAGTACAGAGCACTGCCCTATATACAGTACAGAGCACTGCCCTATATACAGTACAGAGCACAGCCCTATATACAGTACAGAGCACTGCCCTATATACAGTACAGAGCACAGCCCTATATACAGTACAGAGCACAGCCCTATATACAGTACAGAGCACTGCCCTATATACAGTACAGAGCACTGCCCTATATACAGTACAGAGCCACTGCCCTATATACAGTACAGAGCACAGCCCTATATACAGTACAGAGCACTGCCCTATATACAGTACAGAGCACTGCCCTATATACAGTACAGAGCACAGCCCTGTATACAGTACAGAGCACATCCCTATATACAGTGCAGAGCACTGCCCTATATACAGTACAGAGCACAGCCCTATATACAGTACAGAGCACTGCCCTATATACAGTACAGAGCACAGCCCTATATACAGTACAGAGCACAGCCCTATATACAGTACAGAGCACAGCCCTATATACAGTACAGAGCACTGCCCTATATACAGTACAGAGCACTGCCCTATATACAGTACAGAGCACAGCCCTATATACAGTACAGAGCACTGCCCTATATACAGTACAGAGCACTGCCCTATATACAGTACAGAGCACAGCCCTATATACAGTACAGAGCACTGCCCTATATACAGTACAGAGCACTGCCCTATATACAGTACAGAGCACTGCCCTATATACAGTACAGAGCACAGCCCTATATACAGTACAGACCACTGCCCTATATACAGTACAGAGCACTGCCCTATATACAGTACAGAGCACAGCCCTATATACAGTACAGAGCACAGCCCTATATACAGTACAGAGCACTGCCCTATATACAGTACAGAGCACAGCCCTATATACAGTACAGAGCACTGCCCTATATACAGTACAGAGCACTGCCCTATATACAGTACAGAGCACAGCCCTATATACAGTACAGAGCACTGCCCTATATACAGTACAGAGCACTGCCCTATATACAGTACAGAGCACAGCCCTATATACAGTACAGAGCACTGCCCTATATACAGTACAGAGCACAGCCCTATATACAGTACAGAGCACTGCCCTATATACAGTACAGAGCACTGCCCTATATACAGTACAGAGCACTGCCCTATATACAGTACAGAGCACTGCCCTATATACAGTACAGAGCACTGCCCTATATACAGTACAGAGCACTGCCCTATATACAGTACAGAGCACAGCCCTATATACAGTACAGAGCACTGCCCTATATACAGTACAGAGCACTGCCCTATATACAGTACAGAGCACAGCCCTATATACAGTACAGAGCACTGCCCTATATACAGTACAGAGCACTGCCCTATATACAGTACAGAGCACTGCCCTATATACAGTACAGAGCACAGCCCTGTATACAGTACAGAGCACAGCCCTGTATACAGTACAGAGCACATCCCTATATACAGTACAGAGCACTGCCCTATATACAGTACAGAGCACAGCCCTATATACAGTACAGAGCACTGCCCTATATACAGTACAGAGCACAGCCCTATATACAGTACAGAGCACTGCCCTATATACAGTACAGAGCACTGCCCTATATACAGTACAGAGCACTGCCCTATATACAGTACAGAGCACAGCCCTATATACAGTACAGAGCACTGCCCTATATACAGTACAGAGCACATCCCTATATACAGTACAGAGCACTGCCCTATATACAGTACAGAGCACAGTCCTACAGTTAGGGCCAGAAATATTTGGACAGTGACACAATTTTGGCGAGTTGGGCTCTGCATGCCACCACATTGGATTTGAAATGAAACCTCTACAACAGAATTCAAGTGCAGATTGTAACGTTTAATTTGAAGGGTTGAACAAAAATATCTGATAGAAAATGTAGGAATTGTACACATTTCTTTACAAACACTCCACATTTTAGGAGGTCAAAAGTAATTGGACAAATAAACATAACCCAAACAAAATATTTTTATTTTCAATATTTTGTTGTGAATCCTTTGGAGGCAATCACTGCCTTAAGTCTGGAACCCATGGACATCACCAAACGCTGGGTTTCCTCCTTCTTAATGCTTTGCCAGGCCTTTACAGCCGCAGCCTTCAGGTCTTGCTTGTTTGTGGGTCTTTCCGTCTTAAGTCTGGATTTGAGCAAGTGAAATGCATGCTCAATTGGGTTAAGATCTGGTGATTGACTTGGCCATTGCAGCATGTTCCACTTTTTTGCACTCATGAACTCCTGGGTAGCTTTGGCTGTATGCTTGGGGTCATTGTCCATCTGTACTATGAAGCGCCGTCCAATCAACTTTGCAGCATTTGGCTGAATCTGGGCTGAAAGTATATCCCGGTACACTTCAGAATTCATCCGGCTACTCTTGTCTGCTGTTATGTCATCAATAAACACAAGTGACCCAGTGCCATTGAAAGCCATGCATGCCCATGCCATCACGTTGCCTCCACCATGTTTTACAGAGGATGTGGTGTGCCTTGGATCATGTGCCGTTCCCTTTCTTCTTCCCATCATTCTGGTGCAGGTTGATCTTTGTCTCATCTGTCTATAGAATACTTTTCCAGAACTGAGCGGCTTCTTGAGGTGTTTTTCAGCAAATGTAACTCTGGCCTGTCTATTTTTGGAATTGATGAATGGTTTGCATCTAGATGTGAACCCTTTGTATTTACTGTCATGGAGTCTTCTCTTTACTGTTGACTTAGAGACAGATACACCTACTTCACTGAGAGTGTTCTGGACTTCAGTTGATGTTGTGAACGGGTTCTTCTTCACCAAATAAAGTATGCGGCAATCATCCACCACTGTTGTCATCCGTGGACGCCCAGGCCTTTTAGAGTTCCCAAGCTCACCAGTCAATTCCTTTTTTTTCTCAGAATGTACCCAACTGTTGATTTTGCTACTCCAAGCATGTCTGCTATCTCTCTGATGGATGTTGTCTTTTTTTTCAGCCTCAGGATGTTCTGCTTCACCTCAATTGAGAGTTCCTTTGACCGCATGTTGTCTGGTCACAGCAACAGCTTCCAAATGCAAAACCACACACCTGGACTCCACCCCTGACCTTTTAACTACTTCATTGAATACAGGTTAACGAGGGAGACGCCTTCAGAGTTAATTGCAGCCCTCAGAGTCCATTGTCCAATTACTTTTGGTCCCTTGAAAAAGAGGAGGCTATGCATTACAGAGCTATAATTCCTAAACCCTTTCTCCGATTTGGATGTGGAAACTCTCATGTTGCAGCTGGGAGTGTGCACTTTCAGCCCATATTATATATATAGTTGTATTTCTGAACATGTTTTTGTAAACAGCTAAAATAACAAAACTTGTGTCACTGTCCAAATATTTCTGGCCCTAACTATATATAGAGCAGCACGGTGGCTCAGTGGTTAGCACTGTACTATATATAGGGCAGCACGGTGGCTCAGTGGTTAGCACTGTACTATATATAGTGCAGCACGGTGGCTCAGTGGTTAGCACTGTACTATATATAGGGCAGCACGGTGGCTCAGTGGTTAGCACTGTACTATATATAGAGCAGCACGGTGGCTCAGAGGTTAGCACTGTACTATATATAGAGCAGCACGGTGGCTCAGTGGTTAGCACTGTACTATATATAGGGCAGCACGGTGGCTCAGTGGTTAGCACTGTACTATATATAGAGCAGCACGGTGTCTCAGTGGTTAGCACTGTACTATATATAGTGCAGCACGGTGGCTCAGTGGTTAGCACTGTACTGTATATAGGGCAGCACGGTGGCTCAGAGGTTAGCACTGTACTATATATAGGGCAGCACGGTGGCTCAGTGGTTAGCACTGTACTATATATAGAGCAGCACGGTGGCTCAGTGGTTAGCACTGTACTATATATAGTGCAGCACGGTGGCTCAGTGGTTAGCACTGTACTATATATAGGGCAGCACTGTGGCTCAGTGGTTAGCACTGTACTATATATAGAGCAGCACGGTGGCTCAGTGGTTATCCCTGCACTATATATAGGGCAGCACGGTGGCTCAGTGGTTAGCACTGTACTATATATAGGGCAGCATGGTGGTTCAGTGGTTAGCACTGTACTATATATAGAGCAGCACGGTGGCTCAGTGGTTAGCACTGTACTATATATATAGAGCAGCACGGTGTCTCAGTGGTTAGCACTGTACTATATATAGTGCAGCACGGTGGCTCAGTGGTTAGCACTGTACTATATATAGTGCAGCACGGTGGCTCAGTGGTTAGCACTGTACTATATATAGGGCAGCACGGTGGCTCAGTGGTTAGCACTGTACTATATATAGAGCAGCACGGTGGCTCAGTGGTTAGCACTGTACTATATATAGAGCAGCACGGTGGCTCAGTGGTTAGCACTGTACTATATATAGGGCAGCACGGTGGCTCAGAGGTTAGCACTGTACTATATATAGGGCAGCACAGTGGCTCAGTGGTTAGCACTGTACTATATATAGGGCAGCACGGTGGCTCAGAGGTTAGCACTGTACTATATATAGGGCAGCACGGTGGCTCAGAGGTTAGCACTGTACTATATATAGGGCAGCACGGTGGCTCAGAGGTTAGCACTGTACTATATATAGGGCAGCACAGTGGCTCAGTGGTTAGCACTGTACTATATATAGAGCAGCACGGTGTCTCAGTGGTCAGCACTGTACTATATATAGAGCAGCACGGTGGCTCAGTGGTTAGCACTGTACTATATATAGGGCAGCACGGTGGCTCAGTGGTTAGCACTGTACTATATATAGTGCAGCACGGTGGCTCAGTGGTTAGCACTGTACTATATATAGGGCAGCACGGTGGCTCAGTGGTTAGCACTGTACTATATATAGAGCAGCACGGTGGCTCAGTGGTTATCCCTGCACTATATATAGGGCAGCACGGTGGCTCAGTGGTTAGCACTGTACTATATATAGGGCAGCATGGTGGTTCAGTGGTTAGCACTGTACTATATATAGAGCAGCACGGTGGCTCAGTGGTTAGCACTGTACTATATATAGAGCAGCACGGTGTCTCAGTGGTTAGCACTGTACTATATATAGTGCAGCACGGTGGCTCAGTGGTTAGCACTGTACTATATATAGTGTCAGCACGGTGGCTCAGTGGTTAGCACTGTACTATATATAGGGCAGCACGGTGGCTCAGTGGTTAGCACTGTACTATATATAGAGCAGCACGGTGGCTCAGTGGTTAGCACTGTACTATATATAGTGCAGCACGGTGGCTCAGTGGTTAGCACTGTACTATATATAGAGCAGCATGGTGGTTCAGTGGTTAGCACTGTACTGTATATAGGGCAGCACGGTGACTCAGTGGTTAGCACTGTACTATATATAGGGCAGCATGGTGGTTCAGTGGTTAGCACTGTACTATATATAGAGCAGCACGGTGGCTCAGTGGTTAGCACTGTACTATATATAGAGCAGCACGGTGGCTCAGTGGTTAGCACTGTACTATATATAGGGCAGCACGGTGGCTCAGTGGTTAGCACTGTACTATATATAGGGCAGCACGGTGGCTCAGTGGTTAGCACTGTACTATATATAGAGCAGCACGGTGGCTCAGTGGTTAGCACTGTACTATATATAGTGCAGCACGGTGGCTCAGTGGTTAGCACTGTACTATATATAGTGCAGCACGGTGGCTCAGTGGTTAGCACTGTACTATATATAGGGCAGCACGGTGGCTCAGTGGTTAGCACTGTACTATATATAGAGCAGCACGGTGGCTCAGTGGTTAGCACTGTACTATATATAGGGCAGCACGGTGGCTCAGTGGTTAGCACTGTACTATATATAGTGCAGCACGGTGGCTCAGTGGTTAGCACTGTACTATATATAGGGCAGCACGGTGGCTCAGTGGTTAGCACTGTACTATATATAGAGCAGCACGGTGGCTCAGTGGTTAGCACTGTACTATATATAGGGCAGCACGGTGGCTCAGTGGTTAGCACTGTACTATATATAGAGCAGCACGGTAGCTCAGTGGTTAGCACTGTCCTATATATAGAGCAGGACGGTGGCTCAGTGGTTACTGCAGTCTTGCAGCACTGAGGTCCTGGGTTCAAATCCCAACAATGTCAACATCTGCAAGGAGTTTGCATGTTCTCCGTGTGTTTGCATGTGTTTCCTCCTACACTCAATAGACATACTGATACTGGATATAGCTTGTGAGTCCTAATGTCGGTGCCCACTCCTGAGCCATAGCCTACATAATAATAAAGGTCATACCCGGAAGACAGTAAAACCCTCCATCTTCTCAATGGTCATTTCTCCCGCTGGGGCATTACTGTAACAGCAATGCTTCTCGGCCAATTCCAGAAAGGCTTTTCTTGCATCATCTTCTGAAATCTTTGCACGTCTATATGGAAAAATACAAAATAATAAAACTAAGAATAAAGTTTGACATGGAATTGCTGCATCTAATCCTATCATGTGTGATACTATCTGCTGAGATGCTTTATCTGGAAGACGGAAGGGAATGGTGTAGTTACACCAGGCAGAAGAAGGAACAGAAGCTTGACCCGGTTCTTGGTGGTTACAATATACAAACAAGATAAAAGGTGAAGTACAAGGGCTGGACATTCTGGTAGCACATTCAGGGTCATAGCTTATCAGAACCATAACCACGACATACAGCAAAGCAACTGAATTACAGTCTCTGGTGGGACTTACTCCTAAATCTGAACCTGCCAGCTTGTGCCCTGCGCGGCTCGCCACAATCTGATGGGTTGAACCAGTTGCTCGTTTCACAATCTGAACTCCTTCATACAGCTTCCAAACACTCCTTTGACACTACTTCCAGGGCAGGGTGAGGCGTATTAGACAGGGATAGCCAAGAGCAGGGTAGGGGTGGCAGCCCAGACAACCTCACCATTAGAGGTAACTCTGGGATAAGAGAAAGCTAGGGCCCCCCTAGCTTGAGGGCTCGTCTAGGAGACTCAGTCCTACCGTTATTCCTTACTACCACATGACAGTTCAACAGTGTCTGTGTGTTTTGGCTGTCGGGTTTTGCCATCAGTCTATGTGTATGATGTTACCACATATGCGGTGGCGGCGGCTGTGCAGAGCTATACATAGCAGAGAGCATCTTGTAAGAAGAGGATGATTTGGGGTGAAGTGGAGGGGCATCTTACAGTGTGGGAGCAATGTCAATGCATTGTGCTGTCGTGACGGCATCATACTGTGTGAGGAATATATAGTGTGGGGATCAAAAATGTTGAAAAATGTCTTGGGGACTTTTGTTGACAACATAATATGTGTAGGGGGGGGTATCATAGGGACATCACACTCTGCGGTCCCATAGAGGGTATAAAACTGTGTGGAAACACTAAAAGGTTTACACAGGGTGAGGTTAGGGAGTTCCCGCATATGGTGAAATAAGTATTGGACACGTCACTAATTTTGTAAGTAAATATATTTCTAAAGCAACTATTGACATGAATTTCTCACCAGGTGTTGGTAACAACCAGGGCCGGACTGGGACCAAAAATCAGCCCGGGAAGTAAAGACCCCACCAGCCCACACACTATATCATCTATCAGTCACAATAAGTGAATTTTGTTTTTACATTGGCGTGACCCTCATCACTGTTTTACAAGAGAGCCACATGTGAGTGGCGAGACAGAGGGAGTACTCACCCACAGCTCCATTCACATGATACTCTTCAAAGCTACGTTTCTCAGGATTATGGGGTCCCAGCGGTCAGATCCACAGCGAAGAGAAAGTCATCACCTGTACAGAAGAGAAGTGGTGACTTCCTTATTCAAGATAATTTAAACAACATATAAATGCTGAAAATCCCGAAGTCCAATACCACCTCTCTGACAGCAGGACAGTATACAGGACAAGAGAAGTGGTACTGGGCAGTGTATATACAGAATAATACAGATACTGAGGATTACACCCAGTATACAGGACAGGAGAAGTGGTACTGTGCAGTGTATATATACAGAATAATACAGATACTGAGGAATACACCCAGTATACAGGACAGGAGAAGTGGTACTGTGCAGTGTATATATACAGAATAATACAGATACTGAGGAATACACCCAGTATACAGGACAGGAGAAGTGGTACTGTGCAGTGTATATACAGAATAATACAGATACTGAGGATTACACCCAGTATACAGGACAGGAGAAGTGGTACTGGGCAGTGTATATACAGAATAATACAGATACTGAGGATTACACCCAGTATACAGGACAGGAGAAGTGGTACTGTGCAGTGTATATATACAGAATAATACAGATACTGAGGAATACACCCAGTATACAGGACAGGAGAAGTGGTACTGTGCAGTGTATATATACAGAATAATACAGATACTGAGGAATACACCCAGTATACAGGACAGTTGAAGTGGTACTGGGCAGTGTATATACAGAATAATACAGATACTGAGGATTACACCCAGTATACAGGGCAGGAGAAGTGGTACTGTGCAATGTATATACAGAATAATACAGATACTGAGGAGTACACCCAGTATACAGGACAGGAGAAGTGGTACTGTGCAGTGTATATATACAGAATAATACAGATACTGAGGATTACACCCAGTATACAGGACAGGAGAAGTGGTGCTGTGCAGTGTATATATACAGAATAATACAGATGCTGAGGATTACACCCAGTATACAGCACAGGAGAAGTGGTACTGTGCAGTGTATATATACAGAATAATACAGATACTGAGGATTACACCCAGTATACAGGACAGGAGAAGTGGTACTGTGCAGTGTATATATACAGAATAATGATGCTGAGGATTACACCCAGTATACAGCACAGGAGAAGTAGTACTGTGCAGTGTATATACAGAATAATACAGATACTGAGGATTACACCCAGTATACAGCACAGGAAAAGGGGTACTGTGCAGTGTATATATACAGAATAATACAGATACTGAGGATTACACCCAGTATACAGGACAGGAGAAGTGGTACTGTGCAGTGTATATATACAGAATAATACAGATACTGAGGAATTACACCCAGTATACAGGACAGGAGAAGTGGTACTGTGCAGTGTATATATACAGAATAATACAGATACTGAGGAATACACCCAGTATACAGGACAGGAGAAGTGGTACTGTGCAGTGTATATATATCAGAATAATACAGATACTGAGGATTACACCCAGCACACAGGACAGGAGAAGTGGTACTGTGCATTGTATATATACAGAATAACACAGATACTGAGGATTACACCCAGTATACAGGACAGGAGAAGTGGTACTGTGCATTGTATATATACAGAATAATACAAATGCTGAGGATTACACCCAGTATACAGGACAGGAGAAGTGGTACTGTGCAGTGTATATATACAGAATAATGATGCTGAGGATTACACCCAGTATACAGCACAGGAGAAGTGGTACTGTGCAGTGTATATACAGAATAATACAGATACTGAGGATTACACCCAGTATACAGCACAGGAAAAGGGGTACTGTGCAGTGTATATATACAGAATAATACAGATACTGAGGATTACATCCAGTATACAGGACAGGAGAAGTGGTACTGTGCAGTGTATATATACAGAATAATACAGATGCTGAGGATTACACCCAGCATACAGCACAGGAGAAGTGGTGCTGTGCAGTGTATATATACAGAAGAATACAGATACTGAGGATTACACCCAGTATATAGGACAGGAGAACTGGTACTGTGCAGAGTGTAGCATATGACTCAAGCAAGGATTGCATTGCACCGCCTGGAGGCTCTCCTGTTCTGAGCACGACGGCTTCATGTATTTCTATGCAGCTGACATTTTCAGGTCAGGTTAACCGCCGGCTGATTCTGGACAGTGCGATGCGATAGCTGCAGAAACAAACACTGCAAAAGCGCCCTGTATGAATATAGTCTAAGGTGATCCCACTAATGTTATCATGCCCCTGTGGCTGTTAGTGACATGAAGACCAGCATCACCTCCAGCTCTACACATCTCTGCCTCCCATGATGAAGGCAGTGCGTCTGTGTGGCGCCCCTGCAACCAGGGCGGCCACAGGGTGGACTGCAGCCAGACGAGGTAAGACGGTTGACTGAGGAACACACACCGACCCACTCCGACCCAACGCTTAGAAACTCTATGTCAGGCAAGGGGTGGCGGGAGTTTAGAGAAGTGTGGGTGGAGAGAAAGAGACACGGACAAGTATATGGAGGAACTAGACACGAGTTGGGCCTAGGAACACTACGTTGGAAGAGCAGATCCCAGGAGGAGAGGTTCCCTGTAGGCAGAATACCCAGGAGGGAGCTCGCCGTAGAGGAGGCAAGAAAGAAGCACCACAAGCCGAGACACCACACAGAATAGTGGTAGAACAACGGGCCCGGCAGCCGCAACTGAGATAGCTGACCGGAGGACCCAGAGCTGACTACCGGAGAGAAAGAGGGAGCCTGGTGAGCCCAAATTACACCTGGGTCACTGGAGAGCTAGGCCAGGACAACTAGAGCACTGGCTCTGTAGAGGTGACCGAGGAGACTTCAAGACCCTAATCACGAGGCATCCTGGCATCTTACGGAGACTCTAAGGCCCGTGACCAAAGTACCGCAGCGGAGTAGGACAAAGCCATCGGACTAGGGCTAGTGACCCTAAAGCAGAGAGAGACATCACTACAAAGCCCATAACGGCCGGACCAAACCCATGTGCGAGGACAGAGACAGAGTAGAGGCCTGGAAGGTACTTTGAGGGAAGCGATGCAGAGGAACCGTCTGAGCTGCAGTGGCACCTGGGTCCCTGACAAGTGTAAGATCTGTGAACTGTACTGTAACTGACTTTTAACAACTTTGGAACAGTAAAGTGCCGGTAAGCTCAAAAGTGCCTGTGACTGTTCATTACTACACTGCAGGGCACTGCAGGGCATCTTTGCTGTCCCTGCGTGATGGCTGGAGACGCTGCTGGGAGACACGAGTGCAGCATCCAGAGCAAGCCATTATCCACTACTCATGTACTGGGGGCACCCAGCCCCACCCATAAGAGCTTAACATCTACGCTGCCCCTCACCACACCATCCCCCAGCAGGAATACAGCAGCGGTGGTCAACCTGACCACATACCACAGGTGGGGTCATGACAAACTCCCCTGTATATAACCCCTTTTTGGACTTAGCCCAGGCCACGGGACTGGGCCACGACCCCCGTGACTCCCCAGTTGACAGCAGCTGCCCGGTCTCGAGTACCCCACGGCCTGGTGGCTTCTCATCTGCACCCGAGCTTCATCAGAACACTGCGCCATCTCAGGTGGGCAGAGCAGACATGAAGGACACTGCACAAGCTAAGGGGGGCAGAGCAGACATAAAGGATACTGTTCAGGCACAGGGGGGCAGAGCATACATGGAGGACACTGCGCAGGCTCAGACGGGCAGAGCAGACATGGAGGACACTACGCAAGCTCAGGGGTGCAGAGCGGACACGAAGGACACTGCGCAGGCTCAGGGGGGCAGAGCATACATGGAGGACACTGCGCAGGCTCAGACGGGCAGAGCAGACATGGAGGACACTACGCAAGCTCAGGGGTGCAGAGCGGACACGAAGGACACTGCGCAGGCTCAGGGGGGCAGAGCACACATGAAGGACACTGCGCAGGCTCAGGAGGGCAGAGCAGACATGGAGGTCACTGCGCAGGCTCAGGAGGGCAGAGCAGACATGGAGGTCACTGCGCAGGCTAAGTGGGGCACAGTGGACATTGAGGACACTGAGCAGGCTCACAGGTGCAGAGCAGACACGAAGGACATTGTGCAGGCTCAGGGGGGCAGAGCGGACATGAAGGACACTGCACAGGCTCAGGGGGGCAGAGCGGACATGAAGGACACTGCACAGGCTCAGGGGGGCAGAGCGGACACGGAGGACACAGCCAGCCCGGAGTTTTGTATACTTGGCGCTAACAGCTGCTTGAGTCCTGTGTCACCGCTTTCTTACTGGGCAAAGTGTCTGGATGAAGCTGGGGGCCACACCGGGTTACTGCACATTGTCCGGGAAGATAAGCTTGTCACCACAAACACGACGCACAATTGTCACCATGTGGATGGACACATACATATATCATCACACATGCACCAATTACGGATACACACATCACATGTCACCACTTACATACATCACCATGGGCACGGACACACGCATGCACATACATCAAAACATACACAGATGCGCACACACCGCAGTTAAGGACCTGAGGCTGCATTAATCACACAAACTGAAGTATACTAATCCCTCTCCTGTTTCTGCCCGTCTGACCCCTCTAGCTGGGTTTCACCCCATCTACACCAACTTCCCACACACAAACACCCCCATACACACAGACACCCATATAACCACATACAAACACCCATATACTCACACCTATATACACACACCAGACATCTATATACACCCCACATACACACACCCCCCATATACACACTCATACACCCCACAAACACATACACACAGACACCAATATACACCCCAATACACACACACGCAGGCACCCATATACACCCCACATGCACACCCCCATATACACATATATACAGCCCCATTTACACATACAGACACCTATATACACTCCCATATATACACACCCCTATAAAAATACACACACACACACACACACACAAATATACACATCCCCTACATACACACACAGACACCTATATACACCCCACATACACCCATATACACACCCCACATACACACACATATATACTCACCACAAACACATACACAGACACCCATATACCCCCTACATGCACCACACACACACAGACACCCATATACACCTCACATACCCCCCCCCCATACATAAACACATGCACACCCCCATATACACACATACCCCCATACATACTCCCATATACACACACAAACACACACCTAAGCAGCAGGGAGATAGTTAACTTTGCTGTTACTCACAGCTCTGTATGAACTTTCCCCACATGGTGTGGAGCAGCTTCTCCTCAGCGTGCTGCACAGTCTGCTCACTGCTTCCTGCTCTCCAGTGACGGCTTGTGCACCAATCAGAGAGCAGGTAGCAGACATTGTAGGCTCTAGTGATTGTTTCCTGCTGTCTGATTGGTAGATCAGCAATCACTAGAGCCTGCAATGAATCAAGCAGACAGTGCATGATCCCGGGACTGGTGAGAGCAGAGGGTGAACTCCACCCACATAAACAAGTTTCGCGCTGATTCTGGGCAGACAGAGAGAGCCCTGTGCGCGCTGCAGCGGCCCTTGTCAGCAAGGACGTGCGCGCACACAGGACTCGGAGGTGAAACTTAAAGGGCCAGCGGCCCATTTTGCAGTTAGGGGGGCGGCCCATAGGGAATTGTCCCGCCCCTCCCTATGGCCAGTCCGGGCCTGGTAACAACCCATCCAATACACACAGGCAAAGAAATCATGCTCAGGGGGATTTTGGCCCATTCCTCCACACACACACACTCTTCCCATCCTGCAGATCCTGTAGATCCTTCTATGATCTCGGAGCTTTAGATCCTTCCAGACTTTTTCTATTGGATTCAGCTCCGGTGATCGGCTCGGCCATTCTAGCAGATTGATGTTCTTCCTTATCTGTGGTTTGGGATCATTTTTCTGGTGAAATGTCGCCCTCGTTTCATCTTCATCATCCTGGTAGATGGGAGCAGATTATTACCTTGAATATCCCAGTACATTTGTCCATTCAACCTTGCTTAAATTATATCAAGTTTGCAGTGTCATCTGCTGAAAAACAGCCACACACCATGATGTTCCCATCTCCACACTGCACTGTTGATGTTGTTGGGGTAATTTGTCTTTTGACCTCCAAACATGGTGTATTATGGCCTCCACAGATTCTATGTTGCTCTCATCTGACCAGTCTATATTCTCCAGTATTTCACAGTGTTTAATTGCTGCCGAGCAAACTTTAAATGCTCTTGAACCTGCTTTTTGTTCAGCAATGGAGCCTTGCATGGTGAGTGTGCATACAGGAGCGTGCATACAGGAGCGTGCACACTGGAGCGTGCACACTGGAGCGTGCACACTGGAGCGTGCATACAGGAGAGTGCATACAGGAGCGTGCACACTGGAGCGTGCATACAGGAGAGTGCATACAGGAGCGTGCTTACAGGAGCGTGCATACTGGAGCGTGCACAGGAGCGTGCACACTGGAGCGTGCACACTGGAGCGTGCACACAGGAGCGTGCACACTGGAGCGTGCACACTGGAGCGTGCATACAGGAGAGTGCATACAGGAGCGTGCACACTGGAGCGTGCATACAGGAGAGTGCATACAGGAGCGTGCTTACAGGAGCGTGCATACTGGAGCGTGCACAGGAGCGTGCACACTGGAGCGTGCACACTGGAGCGTGCACACAGGAGCGTGCACACTGGAGCGTGCACACTGGAGCGTGCACACAGGAGCGTGCACACAGGAGAGTGCATACAGGAGAGTGCACACAGGAGCGTGCATACAGGAGAGTGCATACAGGAGAGTGCACACAGGAGCGTGCACACAGGAGCGTGCACACAGGAGCGTGCATACAGGAGCGTGCATACAGGAGAGTGCATATGACTCACCGTAGCCGGGGGTACACGTAGCGGGCGTTGTTTCTCCTCCAGTCACGGAACCGTGCCTGCGGTAGTGTAGGCCCGGTGGTCCAGATCAATAGGGGAATGGCGGAACAGTAGGGGTGATTTGTCTCGTGACGCCACATGCGGGTGTTCTGGTAACTTTACCAGCGCTGTTCGGGTCTCCGGGGGATGGTATACAGCGTGATGGAACGCTCCCCACAGGATGAGCGGGAATCCCCGGAGCCGGGAGCTGCGCAAGATGTTGTGAGGCAGCTGCGGGATGCTGCGCGCTGAATCCAGGAATAATGCACAACCACACAGAGTCTCTTTTCGGTACCTTTACTGGATGGTAATCAGGTACACTCGGACCGGGATAGTGAAGTTGGCACTTCTGGAGTTTCACAGCAAGCAGTGTTAGGCTTCCTTTCTCTAGTTCTGGTGCTAAGGTCGGGTGGATGTGGAATCCTTCCGGACCGGGCTGTTTGTTCAATAGAACGGATGTCACCTGGTTGTCAGCACTGAGGGCACTGTAAAAGGGTGACGATAATTCTACCTTCTTCCCTGGGCTCTCGTTGGTAGGTGCGACAGGTGAACAGGGGCTAGACTCCCTGTGAGGTATGCTGGTTCTCTGTGGTGGCTTGGTGGCTCTCACAGCTTCGGTTCCAGTAACCGGTTGTTAAGGAAAGAGTCGGGATAACTCTGTATTCCTGAGAGGTGATCTCCTTCTTCCTTTTGTCCCTGTTGTAGGGATTTCCACTTGCTAACAGGCTGGATGGGCCTAGTGTGTTCCTCATAGGGTGGAGGTTTCACACAGGCTGGCAGCTCTTGTAGCGTCTACCACACTCTGAAGTTTCTCCCTCCAAGACTCTATTTATAGGGGGAACTGGCTCAAAGTCACCAGTGGAGCTCCCCCTAGAGGCTCGGGGTGAAACCAGGTGTTCTAAGTGTTGTTTGTGTTGTGGTTTTTGCTGTGCTGTTACTTACTCCATTTGTGCCCTAAGGATTTCTGTGGTGCCCAACAGGTGCCAGGGTGCCACATTCCCCCTTAGTTAACCTCAGTTCTCCCGGCTGAGCAAAAAGTTATTTTTACAACTTAACACTAAGCATTTTATAACATTCAATTTACAGAGTCTTAAAGAAAAACACAAAATCACTGAAAAATGAAAAATGTGAAAAATGTGCAAAAAGTGAAAAGCAGTCCGTACGGCACTAGTCCATCTGCCGCAGGCTGGAAAAAGGTGAAGTTAGTGGTCACACAAGTCCTATGACGATTATCCAAAGTTTATGAAAAGGGAAAAAGGCAAAGTCCAGGGATACACGGTAAACTTTATACATTCCCTACGGGTGTCTCTGCTTGGGAGGCCGGTACTAACCTTCTATACCTTACCAGGCGCTTTCTGTCCCCAACTTAGTATACTTGGGACAGAGCCCAGTTCCTCCACCCTTCTGTACACTACTTTTTACAGGTTTTGAAAACTGGTTATCTATTTACAACACTTACAGATTACATTTTCCACTACATTTTTGTCATGAAAATGAATATTGCTCATGATTTTTTCTGCAGAGACAGATCTACTCCCTCATCCCTCCCCCTTTTTGTTTTTAGCTGGTTTGTAAGTAGCTTACAGAGGAACACGGTTGGCCTCCCCCCACCCAAACTATTTACGATGGGTCGTAAACCAAGAGCCAGAGCTGGACAAACCAGTCCAAACCAGTCTTGTTTCTACCCAAAGAACCCAAGTCCTTTGTCTAAACTTCACAGTGGTTTCAATATCGAATTTAAGACGACCCGATCATACCACAAACACATAATGCATATTTTTAGATTACGTACCGTGTTGGGTATTCAATGATGTATTTTGTACAGTTGTACAACGTTCAGGAACCTGAGAAGGGATTGTCTTATTTGGAATGCCAGCAATCAAGTCATGTTTGGTATCATACTTCTCAGAATAACCTGACCTGTAAAATGAGTTATAAATCATAATTGTGAGACGGCCCCATCTCTAGATATGGAAAATGGGGATTCATTAAGCCAAGTGAGAGAGGATGGCTCAGCAGACACGCCCACAAAGGAGGGCTCACTCTGCGAAGGGGGGTCAAAGATTCCTCCTGGTTAATAAAAGCAAAGAGGACATTTTGGGGGATTCTGCTCTCGAGGTCTGACAGTCAACACCAGCTGTCGACAGAATCTTACCATCCAGGAGAGGGGCCTCCTCCAAGAGACTAAGTACCAAGCCTGACTAGGTCTGAAACTTTCATACTTATTCCTTTTATTTTATATAACTGTTATTCATACATGTAATATTGTCTCTGATGTAATATCTTGTCATTCTTTTATATATAGTCACTGCCATATTTCGGAGTAAACTATTTTAATTTACTAGTCTCGATCTACTTGTCCTATGAACGAGATCTCACGTCCTCCCTGCGCTCTTTACGCTATCGCACAGGTGACCGATCCACCTGCAATAGATCGGTGGTGGCAGAATACCGTTTTTGTATTTATGTGCTATTGCGGCCTGGGGGTGACTGGATCGAGGTATATATACGTTCCTGGCAGGAACTGGTGGTATATATACATCCTGTCACATCACGTGCCGCAGTAGACAACATAAATTAGAGCAGCTGGGCACCTTTCTTATCCTCTGGCAATACCGGATTTGGCCAGCAGGCTAAGGGGGCGCCAGAGAGCTGCAGGTCCTGACTAAGCTAATCGTGACAATTGGTGGCAGAGCGGTGGGATCATAGGACATTAGTGATCTGGTTTGAGCAATCATTCCTCTCACTAAAAACTTGCACAGTTCTTACAGGAACTCTGCACAAAAGTTTTGAAGATCGAACTCAGTGATTATTAGATCTGAGACAATACTGTGTGTGTAGCAGTTACCCCTCCCCCCTCTTTGTTTTTCTATCCTATCGTTGATTTGGAAACCATGGTCTTGGTTGGAGAGCTCGGTTACGGCCAGATGAAAAGGGACGTTCTAGTGGGAATATGTACGGCCAACGGCATTGACCCTACGGGCAAAACCAGAGACCAAATGGCTGCAGTGCTGGCACGACTTGAAGCAGAGCAAGCCCGTCACCAGAGCCCAGTGAATGGAGAGGCCAGCCAAAGCCATGTCCGTGCTGATGTACAGCGTCCAGCTGCAGAGGTCAGTCAGAGCATGGACGGTGTTGCTGCTGAGCCCTTACCTGTGGATGTAAGCCAAGTCCTCCAAGGTGTTCTTACAGGGGTCCCCCCTGTAGACGCACGCTGCGTCAGCGACCAGGTCAGCATGGACCCCTATCTGCAACTGGCCTTACAGCAATATCCCACTGAGGATTCCCAAGGACGCCTGCAGCTCATTCAGCAATACCGAGAGGCTGCAGAGCGGCGAGAGGCTGCGAGAGCTGAGCGAGAGGCTGCGAGAGCTGAGCGAGAGGCTGCAGAGCGACGGGCTGAGGCCCAAGCTCAGAGAGAGCACGACCTGCGGATGGCCCAGCTGGAAAGGCAGTCATCTACCCCATTGAACTCTGAATCAACCAGTTCAACCACCTTCCAGCCGAATTCCAAACATTTCCCTGTGCTGGATGACAACGGTGACCTGGACATTTTCCTGAGGGGTTTTGAGAAGGCGTGCTTACAGTACCAGCTGCCGAATGACCAGTATGCCCCGTTCCTCATTGCAGCGTTGAGAGACAAAGCGCTCGCGGCGTTCGTGGCTCTTCCCCGAGAGCTAGATGGGAACTATGAGGCCATTAAGGAGGCTCTAATCCAGAGGTTCCAGCTGACTCCTGAGGTGTACCGTAGAAAGTTCCGGAACCTCCAGCGTGGACCACACGACAGCTACAGTGATGTGGTCCACGGGCTCAGAACCAACTTTGAGCAGTGGATTCAAGGACTGAAAGTGACCACCTTTGAGCAGATAAAGGATCTGATGGTGAAAGACCAGTTCCTGCATCTTTGCCCCACGGAGGTGCGACAGTTCGTGATGGATCGGGAGCCACCAGATGCGAACAAAGCAGCGCAGATCGCGGACACCTACGAGGCCAACCGGAGACCAGAGGGACGGAAGCCGATCATCACCAACTGGAAGGGGGGTAAGCAGATGAACACCACCCCTGCCCCTGCCAGCCGACCTTCTGGAGGCCTTGGCCCCCCTGCCAACCCCACTCGGCCGGTATCTGATCTCCGCAAGTGTTACTCCTGCAACCAGACCGGTCATCTCAGTGCCACTTGCCCAGAGAAGCAGAGGAAGAATCTACCACCCAAGGCTCCAGGGCAGAAGGCATCAGTTTTTTTTGTGGGTGGGTCGGTTGGGAGGGCCTGCGAAAATTTGCAGTCTGTCACTGTGGGGGACACTGTCACTGTGGGCCTCAAGGACACTGGGGCCGAACGAACCCTCATCCGACCTGAACTGGTGTCCACCGAAGAGTTTATCCAGGAAAGACTCTGACTGTCACCGGGATTGGGGGCGTCCGCTGTCCCCTGCCAATGGCCCGGGTGTTTATTGATTGGGGTGCGGGGAGTGGGGTGAAGGAAGTGGGGGTGTCTGAAAACTTGCCCACAAATGTTTTACTGGGGACTGATTTGGGGAAAATGTTCGCTTATTATGTCCCTGACTCCCCTCCCCGATCTGATATGGTTAAGAAGGTTAATGCTAATGATGGGAATGTCAATGCTTTAACTGAAGATGTTGATGATGATGATAATGATGTTGATGATGATGATGATGATGATGATGTATCAGGAGGTACAGGAGAACTCAGCCATGTCACTCTGCGGGGTGATATTGCTGAGGATCCCCTACCAGGAGCAAGTGTTAGTGCTAAGGGTGATGGGAAGAGCCCCAGGGCCCTTGAAGCAGGGAGTGCCATGCAGCTGAACAGTGTCACCACAGACAGTGACATGGCTGATGGTAGCTGCCCCATGATGAGCACTGCTCCTAAGGTAACAGGGGATGATGGGGAAGTAGTACCCACAGCCAGACAGGCTGATGGGACGGTGTTATTCCCCGGGGAGACGGCCTACATAGCCGCCGTCACCCGCAGCCAGAGCGCCCAGAACGCCAGGAACCCCCTGCCTTCTGGACCCTCCTCAGCCAGAGGAATAACCGAACCGGTTCCGGACCCAGAGCAGGTCCCAGAGAGTCCCGAGGAGGATGTGGCCTTAAAGTCCCTCCTGGCTGCCTCCAGCCAGGAGTTTCAGGCAGCTCTGCATACAGATGCTAGCCTAGAGACGTTAAGGATCCTCGCCAGTAAGTCCCCTCCGAGACGGATAAGGAGAGGGTATTCTGGGACCAAGGGAGGTTGTATCGGGAGACTGTGCCCGGTACACCCCAACAGGATTGGCCTAGAGAACGACAGCTGGTCGTTCCCTACCAATTCAGGGATGAGTTGTTGCGGATTGCCCATGAGATCCCCCTTGCTGGACACTTGGGGGTTAGCAAAACCAAGGCCCGGTTGTCGCACCACTTCTATTGGCCCAAAATGGGGACAGATGTGAAAAACTACTGCAGCTCCTGTATCACGTGCCAAAGAGTGGGAAAGGCAGGGCCGGCTCCTAAAGCACCCCTGAACTCTTTGCCAGTGATAGAGGAGCCTTTCCAGCGGATTGCTGTGGATATCGTGGGACCACTGCCCATACCCAGCAGTTCTGGAAAGAAGTACATCCTCACTGTGGTAGACTTTGCTACCCGGTATCCAGAGGCAGTAGCTCTGTCTTCAATTAGGGCAGATAAGGTGGCGGATGCCCTGTTGGCCATCTTTTCCCGAGTAGGATTTCCCAGGGAGATGCTTACCGACCAGGGGACCCAGTTCATGTCTGGCATAATGAAGGCCCTCTGTAAGAAAATGCAGGTGCAGCATCTGGTATCAAGCGCATATCATCCGCAAACAAATGGTTTGTGCGAACGCTTCAATGCCACCCTCAAACAGATGTTGAAAATGCTGGTTGAGTCCCAGGGACGCGACTGGGAACGTTACCTCCCACACCTGCTATTTGCTTACCGAGAGGTCCCACAGGCCTCGACAGGGTTCTCTCCCTTCGAGCTCCTGTATGGCAGACGAGTCCGGGGACCCCTTGGTTTAGTAAGAGAATCCTGGGAAGAGGAGCAGAGCACCCCAGGAGTGTCCATCGTGGAGTATGTCATGCGTTTCCGTGACAAAATGCAGACCTTGACGCAGTTGGTGAATGTCAACATGGCGCAAGCCCAGGCTGACCAGAAGCATTGGTACGACCAGAACGCCCGTGAGCGGACCTACCGAGTGGGTCAGATGGTGTGGGTGCTGGTCCCCGTACCAAAGGACAAGCTTCAGGCAGCCTGGGAGGGCCCTTACGTCATTCACCAACAGCTCAACCCAGTCACCTATGTGGTCACCCTCGACCCCGAGCGGGGTAGGCGGAAGGCCTTTCACGTCAACATGATGAAGGCTCATCAAGAACGTGGGCCCTGTGTCCTACCGGTCTGCAACCTGCCCGAGGATGGGGAGGAAGATCCCCTCCTGGACATGTTGGCCCAAGCGAAGGCCAGCGGGTCCATTGAGGATGTGGAGATAAGCACCTTGCTATCCACAAGCCAGCGGTCTCAGATGCGAGCGGTGTTGGAATCCTTCCAAGTCATGTTCACCAACATACCTGGAAGGACGGCGGTGGCGGTCCATGAGGTGGACACCGGTAATCATGCCCCACTCCGGCGGACAGCCTATCGAATCTCCGACGAGGTGCAGCACGTCATGCGCCAGGAGATCGATGAGATGCTGAAGTTGAGAGTGATTACCGAGTCCAAGAGCGCATGGGCCTCACCTGTAGTCCTGGTGCCAAAGAAGGACCGGACCACCCGATTCTGTGTGGACTACAGGGGGCTCAACGCTATCACGGCCTCCGATGCCCAACCAATGCCACGCATTGAGGAGTTGCTGGAGCGGTTAGCTAGTGCAAGCTATCTCTCCATTATGGATCTGAGTCGGGGATATTGGCAGATTCCCCTGAGCCCTGAGGCCCGGGAGAGGTCCGCCTTTATCACCCCCTTTGGATTATACGAATCCACGGTCATGCCATTCGGCATGAAAAATGCCCCGGCCACTTTTCAGAGAATGGTTAACTCCCTGCTCCTGGGACTGGAGAGGTACGCGGTGGCGTACCTGGATGACATTGCCGTCTTCAGTCCCACCTGGGGGGATCACCTCAAGCATCTGCGGCAGGTGCTCGGGCGCATCCGCCAGGCAGGCTTGACCATTAAGCCAGGAAAGTGCCAGATGGGCATGAACGAGGTCCACTACCTGGGGCACCGGGTAGGCGGGGGCACGCTGAAACCAGAGCCCGGGAAAGTGGACGCTATCGTGTCCTGGCCCACCCCCAGGACCAAAAAGCAGGTGCTGTCCTTCTTGGGCACTGCAGGGTACTATAGGCGCTTCGTGCCAAACTATAGTAGCCTTGCGAAGCCTCTCACAGACCTCACCAAGAAAAACCTACCCCATGCAGTCAATTGGACCGAGGCCTGCGAGGTCGCCTTCCAGGCTCTGAAGACGGCCCTGAGCAGTTCCCCTGTGTTGAGGGCGATTGACGGCAAGCAGCCATTCCTAGTACAGACTGATGCTAGTGAGTTTGGCCTCGGAGCTGTGCTCAGCCAGGTCGACTCCAGGAACCAAGAGCACCCAGTGTTGTACCTCAGCCGAAAGCTCCTCCCGAGGGAAGTGGCCTATTCCACGATAGAGAAAGAGTGTCTGGCCATTGTATGGGCCCTGCAACGCTTGCAGCCCTACCTGTACGGGCGCCCCTTCACTGTCGTGACCGACCACAACCCCCTGAGCTGGCTGAACTCCCTGTCCGGTACCAACGGGAGGTTGCTACGCTGGAGCCTCACGCTCCAGCAGTACGACTTTACCGTGCAGCACCGAAAAGGCAGCGAGCATGGCAATGCCGATGGGTTATCCCGGCGGGGAGAGCCCACAGGGACACGCTTGGAGGAGTACCGAGAGGTTCTTCCTCCATAGCGTCATCGAAAAGGGGGAGGTGTCATGAAAATGAATATTGCTCATGATTTTTTCTGCAGAGACAGATCTACTCCCTCATCCCTCCCCCCTTTTTGTTTTTAGCTGGTTTGTAAGTAGCTTACAGAGGAACACGGTTGGCCTCCCCCCACCCAAACTATTTACGATGGGTCGTAAACCAAGAGCCAGAGCTGGACAAACCAGTCCAAACCAGTCTTGTTTCTACCCAAAGAACCCAAGTCCTTTGTCTAAACTTCACAGTGGTTTCAATATCGAATTTAAGACGACCCGATCATACCACAAACACATAATGCATATTTTTAGATTACGTACCGTGTTGGGTATTCAATGATGTATTTTGTACAGTTGTACAACGTTCAGGAACCTGAGAAGGGATTGTCTTATTTGGAATGCCAGCAATCAAGTCATGTTTGGTATCATACTTCTCAGAATAACCTGACCTGTAAAATGAGTTATAAATCATAATTGTGAGACGGCCCCATCTCTAGATATGGAAAATGGGGATTCATTAAGCCAAGTGAGAGAGGATGGCTCAGCAGACACGCCCACAAAGGAGGGCTCACTCTGCGAAGGGGGGTCAAAGATTCCTCCTGGTTAATAAAAGCAAAGAGGACATTTTGGGGGATTCTGCTCTCGAGGTCTGACAGTCAACACCAGCTGTCGACAGAATCTTACCATCCAGGAGAGGGGCCTCCTCCAAGAGACTAAGTACCAAGCCTGACTAGGTCTGAAACTTTCATACTTATTCCTTTTATTTTATATAACTGTTATTCATACATGTAATATTGTCTCTGATGTAATATCTTGTAATTCTTTTATATATAGTCACTGCCATATTTCGGAGTAAACTATTTTAATTTACTAGTCTCGATCTACTTGTCCTATGAACGAGATCTCACGACCTCCCTGCGCTCTTTACGCTATCGCACAGGTGACCGATCCACCTGCAATAGATCGGTGGTGGCAGAATACCGTTTTTGTATTTATGTGCTATTGCGGCCTGGGGGTGACTGGATCGAGGTATATATACGTTCCTGGCAGGAACTGGTGGTATATATACATCCTGTCACATCACGTGCCGCAGTAGACAACATAAATTAGAGCAGCTGGGCACCTTTCTTATCCTCTGGCAATACCGGATTTGGCCAGCAGGCTAAGGGGGCGCCAGAGAGCTGCAGGTCCTGACTAAGCTAATCGTGACAATTTTAAACCCATTCTCCAAGTTTATGTGGGGGTTGACCTAATGTACTACGTGTGGATCTGCGTAGTGTGGGTGTTTCCAAAGCTGTTGGTGTAAGTGTACGAAGAGGTTGGTACTTCTCTATGTCTGCTTTGTGTAAGACCATAGTAAGTGCGGAGTCTATCAACTGGACTGACCTCTGTAGGTAGTTGATTAGGAATGGCTTCTCTTACTGTGGGACTAGCAGGCTGACCGATTACAGGAATCTCAGGTTCCATGATAACAGGCTGCAATTCTTGCACTTGGACTTCTTCTTGTTGGACTTGTTGGATTGGATTTGGTTTTGGCTGATCTTCTGTAGGCTGGTAGAAGTGCATAACTGGAATAAGGAATGCTTCTCCTATTTGTGGCCAATCAGCTGGTAAGTATCCAATTTCTGTAAGGACTAGATTTTCTTTGGTTTCTTCATCTGTAGTTACAGCAGGGTAACTGGTTGCTTGTGGGATTAACTGTGGCGGACATTTCTTCAAATGATCCCTTGAGACAGTTGCAATAGTATTCCCATTGTCTTTACTGATAACACAAGTTTTTGAGTTATCATAGTGTGACGGCATAACGGTGTAGGGTATGGATTCCCAACTGTTATCCAATTTGTTGGTTTTTCGCTTTCTTTTCAGCACTACATCACCTATAGCTAGCGGTTCAGCTGAGGCGTGCTTGTTGAAGTCTTTTTCTTGTTTGGTCCTACTGATTTCAAGGTTCCTTTCAACACTCTCCTGTACTTTCTTGTACTTTTCTTGGCGTTGGCTGACCCAGTCTTCATCAGAAGAATCTTCTGTGGGTTCAATGGTTCCCATCTGCAAATCAATAGGCAGTTTACCTGGTCTTGCTCTCATCAAGTAAGCAGGTGTGTAATTTGTCGAACTGACAGGTATGTGGTTGTAGATGTCCACGAGATCTGGAAGTTTCTCTGGCCATTGATTTCTCTCTTCAACTGGTAAGGTCTTGAGCATGTCAATGACTATGTGGTTCATCTTCTCACATAAACCGTTCGTCTGAGGATGATAAGGTGTTGTGCGGATTTTCTTACACCCATACAGCCCTAAGAATTCTTGGAACAGAGCTGATTCGAAGGCTGGTCCCTGGTCAGTTAACACCTGGTCTGGATACCCATGGGGGCGACAGAAGTAACTCTGGAACGCTTTGGCTGCTACCTCCGCAGTTAAATCCTTAACTGGAACGACTACCAGGAATCTTGAGTAGTGATCAACGATGGTGAGAGCGTAAGTGTACCCAGTTCGACTTGGGGTAAGTTTCGCGTGGTCGAGAGCAACAATTTCAAGAGGTTTGGTGGTGACAATCGGCTGCAACGGAGCTTTCTGAGTTAGATGGTCTTTTCTTCGAAGGTGACATGGTCCACAGTTTTTACACCATTTGTCAATTGAGCCTCGCATACCGACCCAGTAGAACCGATCCTTCAGGAGTCTCTCCAGCTTCTTCCATCCAAAGTGTCCTGCATCATCATGGTATGCTTCAAGGATCATCTGGACTTCAGTTTGGGAACTACAATCTGCCAGATGAGTTCATGGGTTCTTGGATTGAGGTATCTTCTGCATAGTTTACCTTGGTAGACGAACAACCTTCCTTTCTCCTTCCACAGGCGTTTAGCATTTGGTGAGGCATCAGAGTCCATGTTGGCGTGTTCTTGAGTGATCAGATCCCTTACCAGGCTGACATCTGGGTCGTTGGCTTGAGCCTCCTTCCAGTCATGGTGAGGTAACGGGTTCACGGTCCTCTCTACACGTGTCTGGTTTCTCTGATGACACGTTGCTGTACCTGAACGGTGGAAAGCAGGTAGTTCAATCTCTTCCAGGTCATCTATGTCTTCTCCCTCTTCAGGAAGGTGGGGCATTCGGGACAGGGCATCAGCATTGCCGTTCTTGTGACCTGCCCGGTACTTTACAGTGAAGTCGTAGTTGGCGAGTCTTGCTACCCAGCGCTGTTCTAGGGCTCCCAGCTTTGCTGTCTCTAAATGTGTTAGAGGGTTGTTGTCTGTGAAAGCTGTGAACGGGGCGGAGGCCAGGTAATGTTTGAAACGCTCTGTGATTGCCCAGACCAGGGCCAGGAACTCCAGCTTAAAGGAGCTGTAGTTTTCCGGGTTCCTTTCTGTGGGACGGAGCTTTCTGCTGGCGTAGGCTATCACCTTCTCCTTGCCCTGCTGACGTTGAGATAGGACTGCTCCTATACCTTCATTGCTTGCATCGGTGTACAATAAAAACGGGAGATTGTAGTCAGGGTAGGTCAGGATTTCTTCTCCAGTTAAAGCTTCTTTCAGCGTTTGGAATGATTTGTCCTGTTCTGGTCCCCAGTGGAACGGGGGTCCCCTGATCTTGCCGTTTTTGGATTGACCTACTAGGAGATCTTGCATGGGGGCAGCTATCTTGGTATAGCCTTTGATGAATCGTCTGTAGTACCCGACCAGTCCTAGAAATTGACGTACCTCTTTGTGGTTGATTGGTGCTGGCCAGTCCTTGATGACGGTGACCTTATCCGGATCCGGTGCTACGCCTTCGGCGCTGACCACATGTCCTAGGTATTGGACCTTGGGTTTCAGCAGGTGGCACTTGGACGGTTTCAGTTTCATCCCGTACTTGGACAGTGACTCGAACACTTCACTCAGGTGTTGGAGGTGATCTTCATAGGTCTGAGAGTAGACAATGACATCATCAAGGTATAACAAGACAGTCTCAAAGTTCTTGTGGCCCAAACAACACTCCATAAGTCTCTGAAATGTGCCTGGGGCATTGCACAAACCGAAGGGCATACTGTTGAATTCGCATAAGCCCATAGGAGTAGTGAAAGCTGTCTTCTCACGATCCTCCTCTGCAACGGCAACCTGCCAGTACCCACTAGTAAGATCTAATGTGGAGAAGTAGTTGGCAGATTTGAGTGCAGCTAGTGACTCTTCTATGCGTGGTAACGGGTATGCATCCTTGTGTGTGACTTTGTTGATTTGCCTATAGTCTACACACATCCTCATACTACCATCTTTCTTTTTAACCAGGACTATTGGTGCGGCCCAGGGACTACAGCTATCCCTAATGACTCCTGCATTCTTCATGTCCTCAAGCATCTCTTTTGCTTTCTGGTAGTGAGTGGGTGGTATAGGCCTGTACCTTTCTTTGATGGGTGCATGGTTGTTTGTGGGGATATGATGTTGTACCCCTTTAATCCTCCCAAAGTCAAGTGGGTGTTTGCTGAACACTTGCTCATACTCCCGAACTACCCGGTATACTCCATTTTTCTGGTGAGAGGGTGTATTGTCAGTTCCTACACTGAGGTCTTGACACCATTTCTCTAACTGATCTTTGGAGTGAGGGGGTTCATCAGTGACTGTTTGGTTTGAGGATTTTACATCAATCACAGCATCATCTTTTACTTGGTACAATTTTGCGACAGTTGCATATCTTGGCAATCTGACCTCGTCATCACCATAATTTAATATGCGTACGGGGACTCTCCCCTTTCTTACATCGACTAACCCTCTGGCTGTCAAGAGCGTAGGACTACTATCGGACATTACAGGTTCTACTACAGCTTGGTAGTCCTGCCCTCTGAGGCCTAAGGCTGCTCGACACCAGATCATCATTTCACTTCTGGGTGGTACCACAATTGGAATGGGATCTGTGACTCTTACTCTGCCAATCTCACCATTTGACAAGGTTACCTGTTGTTGATACACCAGAGCTCTGATCTGCTTTTGGATAGCCCTCTTTTCTCTGGGTTTACCGGCTTCAGCACTCTGTTGGAGTAAACACAACACTTCATCGAGGCATTTGATCATAACATTGGTACCCAATATGACATATGGATCCTTGTGGTTAGGCTTATCCTGGACCACTAAGATACCCTGGTTTTTCAACTGGACCCTCCCCACCTTTACTGTAGCTTCCCACTGTCCCTCTATGGTAACCGGAATACCATTAGTGGCTTCAAGGTTCATCTCGGGATTAGGGGGTTCTAGCTTAACATCTGGCCAGAACTGCTTGTAAAGGGTACTGGGGATGGATGTCACCTGGGATCCAGTGTCTATCAAGGCGGAGATAGCGATGCCATCGATGACGATTGGTAAGTATGGACAGTCTCCCACATACTTGTGTTCCCAGCTGGACGTAGGGCCTGGACAGTCTACTCCTGGGGTTGGCCCTTCTCGCCCAGGGGTTGCTCGTTTAAAGGACGGGATTGCAGATTGCGTCCTCCTAAGTCATTCTGCTGACTGTTGCGGCATCTGTCAGGACTGCGGCGGTCTGCAGGTTTTCCTCGCGACGGCTGTGTCTTTCTCCTCATCCACGGGACATCGTCCGGGCTGTCGCGAGTTGAATCTTGTCCGATGGCCTTGCATCTGTCTTGGGTCTTCTCCCAGCTTGTAGCTTGGCCACGTCCTTCATCAGCTGCTCGACATTAGCACACAGTTGATCAAACCGGTCAGGTGTTACAGTCTGTGCACTGGACTGAATCGCAGGGATTGAGGATGCTGCTGCCGGTACGGAAGGGGTGTCAGTGTACTGCTGCTGCGGTGAAGCGGGATCAGGTACTTCAGCAAGTCGTTGTCCCCAAACTGTTAAGTCTCTCAAGGTGTCAAACTCTGCGCCTGGGTTCTGTATGGACCACCAGCTTGCTTGCTTTCTATCCTCAGATAGTTTAAGGCCCACAATAAATTGTCCAATTAACGCTTTGTTCTCATCACGGACACCATCAGGATCAACTTGTTTTAACAGTCGGTATGCTTCTTGTAAGCGCAGTGAATAATCAAGGACACTTTCTTGTGCCCCTTGGTTACAACGATAGAATGACAGTCTTAATTCAGCTTCAGTATGGCGCTCAAAAACCCGGGTTAATCTAGCGAATATCTGCTCCACAGATTCCTGAACTTCTACAGGCCAGCTGCGGCTCTGCAGTTCGGCTGCACCGGTTAACTGTCCCATAATAACTGAAGCTCTTTGCTTACCGGTCATCGGGTACATGTCCAGCGCTTGGCATATCTTCCTCTGGAAGTTCTCCAAGGTGCTGGGTACACCGCTGTACTTGGGTAACCAGGTCGCACTAGGAACGTAGGGTAGAGACATCGGCATAATCGGAGCGGGTTGCGGTGGCATACCGCCGACTGGTTGCTGTCCATCAAGAGGTGGATTTTGGGGTGCCGCTTGGTCTAGCGGGGTCACCGCGTGATCGGGAGCCGGGTTACTCATGGTCGCTCCCCCTTAGTTAAGCGTAGCCTTTCCCTCGGTTTCAAACGGAAGTGTCGGCCTCGCGGTGAGGAGTGAGGCACCACGGGAGTTTCCGGTTCCTGCTGCGTACAGGGGAAGTCGTCAGAGCGTGGGGGCGGGGCCAATCTTCGCGCCCTCTGCACAGTCACGCCTCTTCTTTTCCCGCCTTTTCGCGCCGCAATGGCGGACCAAATGTACAGTTCGATATTTACAGTCAATAAATAGCACACAATACCCGTGATAACGGGCCTGCTCGTATCCTGTTCGTGACGCCAAATTCTGACTCACCGTAGCCGGGGGTACACGTAGCGGGCGTTGCTTCTCCTCTGTCACGGAACCGCGCCTGCGGTAGTGTAGGCCCGGTGGTCCAGATCAATAGGGGAATGGCGGAACAGTGGGGGTGATTTGTCTCGTGACGCCACCTGCGGGTGTTCTGGTAACTTTACCAGCGCTGTTCGGGTCTACGGGGGATGTTATACAGCGAGATGGAACGCTCCCCACAGGATGAGCGGGAATCCCCGGAGCCGGGAGCTGCGCAAGATGTTGTGAGGCAGCTGCGGGGTGCTGCGCGCTGAATCCAGGAGTAATGCACAACCACACAAAGTCTCTTTTAGGTACCTTTACTGGTTGGTAGTCAGGTACACTCGGACCGGGATAGTGAAGTTGGCACTTCTGGAGGTTCACAGCAAGCAGTGTTAGGCTTCCTTTCTCTACTTCTGGTGCTAAGGTCGGGTGGATGTGGAATCCTTCCGGACCGGGCAGTTTGTTCAATAGAACGGATTTCACCTGGTTGTCAGCACTGAGAGCACTGTAAAAGGGTGATGATAATTCTACCTTCTTCCCTGGGCTCTCGCTGGTAGGTGTGATAGAGCCGAAAACCGGGCTTCAATGCTTATGCTAACCAGAATAGACTGATTTGTAAAATAATAAACTTGGATCGGCACCGACCAGTTGTTTCTGGACGCTCAGAGAAAGACGCATCAGGCAGGTCTTCCTAGAGAGAGTCACACACTTTATTAGGGGGGTCAGATTATATAACCAATTCGAGGACACTCATACAATGGGATATTACATAACAGGATATTACGTGGCAAGATGGCGGAGACATAGTCATACACAAAAATATACAAAAATGCAAGTAATGCGCCAGGACCAGATGTAGACCTATCAACACCTTCATAGAGATATGACTCCTAATCAATGAATGTTCTTATTCACCGGTCATAAACCATTTGCTATAGTCATTAGACATCTGTTTGCTGCACTTTATGCGCTCAGGGTCACGGTCCGCTGGCTCTATGCCGACGGCATGACTATTATTCTTCTAGGGGAAGACAAAGAGACAGTATAGGAAATATTTTGCTATACTCTCATACCTGTGTCTGCATATTTTCCTATGTTCTCATTCCCCAACCATTGCCATATTATATTACTAAAGGGTATATATAGTTTAAAAGGAATATTAAGAGGAATAGGATGATAAGCTATAAAATGGCTCCTAGAAGGACAAAATGGCTGCCAATACAGAGTAGATACGAGAACCAGCCAACTTCTTTAACAGGTGCGACAGGTGAACAGGGGGCTAGACTCCCTGTGAGGTATACTGGTTCTCTGTGATGGCTCGGTGGCTCTCACAGCTTCGGTTCCAGTAACCGGTTGTTAAGGGGATTGTCGGAATAACTCTGTATTCCTGAGAGGTGATCTCCTTCTTCCTTTTGTCCCTGTTGCAGGGATCTCCACTGGCTAACAGGCTGGTTGGGCCTAGTGTGTCCCTCATAGGGTGGAGGTTTCACACAGGCTGGCAGCTCTTGTAGCGTCTACCACACTCTGAAGTTTCTCCCTCCAAGACTCTATTTATAGGGGGAACTGGCTCAAAGTCACCAGTGTTAGCTCCCCTAGAGGCTCGGGGTGAAACCAGGTGTTCTAAGTGTTGTTGTGTTTGTGGGTTTTGCTGTGCTGTTACTTACTCCATTTGTGCTCTAAGGATTTCTGTGGTGCCCAACAGGTGCCAGGGTGCCACACATACAGGAGCGTGCACACAGGAGCGTACACACTGGAGCATGCACACTGGAGCATGCACACTGGAGCGTGCACACAGGAGAGTGCACAAAGGAGCGTGCATACAGGAGAGTGCATACTGGAGCGTGCATACAGGAGAGTGCATACAGGAGCGTGCATACAGGAGCGTACATACAGGAGCGTGCATACAGGAGAGTGCATACTGGAGCGTGCATACAGGAGCGTACATACAGGAGCGTGCATACAGGAGAGTGCATACTGGAGCGTGCATACAGGAGAGTGCATACTGGAGCGTGCATACAGGAGCGTACATACAGGAGCGTGCATACAGGAGAGTGCATACCGGAGCGTGCATACAGGAGAGTGCATACAGGAGCGTGTATACAGGAGCGTCCATACAGGAGCGTGCATACAGGAGCGTACATACAGGAGCGTGCATACAGGAGAGTGCATACTGGAGCGTGCATACAGGAGCGTACATACAGGAGCGTGCATACAGGAGAGTGCATACTGGAGCGTGCATACAGGAGAGTGCATACAGGAGCGTGTATACAGGAGAGTGCATACAGGAGCGTGTATACAGGAGCGTCCATACAGGAGCGTGCATACAGGAGCGTACATACAGGAGCGTGCATACAGGAGAGTGCATACTGGAGCGTGCATACAGGAGCGTACATACAGGAGCGTGCATACAGGAGAGTGCATACTGGAGCGTGCATACAGGAGAGTGCATACAGGAGCGTGTATACAGGAGCGTACATACAGGAGCGTGCATACAGGAGAGTGCATACAGGAGCGTGCATGCAGGCCATGGAAGGGGAGTGCATTGCTCTTTGTTTTCTGTGAACAATTGTACCTGCTGATTCCAGGTCTTTCTGTAGCTCTCCACAGATGGTACTTGTCTCTACTGATAATTATTTTCACTCCTCTTGTTAAAACCGTATTCATATATATCCAACTTCTGTATATATATTATATATATATATATATATATACTAGCTGTGAGCCCGATGCAAATGCATCGGGTGTCTAGAATATTTTTAATTTTTTTTTAAGATTTTCAAATAATAATCCAATTATTCCAATGACATCTTTACACCAACTACATATATTTGTATGGTTGATATCATTTAAGGAAAATTGAACTATTATGTTGTAAGGGTCTTAGAACACAAAAGAATTATAAAGAGATAATATAGATTAAATATTCAGCCACTGACATAATTTCAGACAAAAATTTAATATAAGGCTGAAAAATATTTATATAATTGTGTAACATATAGATCAATAATCTATTTAATACCAATATATACAATATATTTTTATATATAAATAATATCATAAAAATATATCAAAAAAATATATTATATATATTATTAACTTAAATAAATTATGTATATTATATATTAGAATTTATTATAATGTGTATATATATATATATATATATACAATTAGAGATATATATATGTATATATATATAGATTAATATACAATATAATATATATATTTACTAATTCTATACTATATATAGTAAAATATAATATACATTATATATTATATACTATTATCTATATCTATATATCTATATATCTATATTATATTATATGTAGCAACAGTCTGTATGCAGAGAGGAAAACTGGGCACTATCCGTGCATAAAGGTTTGTGCAACTCCATACATTATGACTGACTGAAGGAATCCAGCACTTTGGGGTGCTCACTATAAGTGAGAATAGTCAATCCAATAAGGTAGATAAAAAAGCCAGTGGCACTCACCAAAGTTGATCTTCAATTCTTTTTAATTCCACATTACATGTGCGGACCCGTAGAAGCGGCAGATCAACCGCGAAACGGTTACCGTCGTCCTCGCTGCAGCACCTCCCCCCCCCCTCTCTTTGTACTCCGCACATGTAATGTGGAATTAAAAAGAATTGAAGATCAACTTTGGTGAGTGCCACTGGCTTTTTTATCTACCTTATTGGATATACTATATATATATATATATAATTATGAATATATCAATTCGCGGCAGATGCGGTGAAAAAACCGCATCTGCCGCGTTTGCCGCATAACCGTTACACTTGCGGCGCGGTTGCGGTAATCCCCATAGAAAGTATAGGGGGACTTGCGGCAAGTGCGGCCGCGAAAAAAAACCGCAGTCAGCCACACCTGCCGCAAGTCCCCCTATACTGACAGTGCTCAGAATCGCGGCTCAGGCATGAGCGGTAAATCGCTAACTTTGTGGCCGAGCCTCTGGTTCGATTTTCGGCCAGCGACTCGCAATGGCCGCTTCGCGGCCATTGCTCGCACGTGGTGACGTCACTGAGTGACAAAGCCAAGGTCTTTTGCAGGGTCCAACACGGAAGTGCCTACGGCAATTATATAGTAGATATATATATGGGTTAAGCGCACAATCTGGCTACTGGCTGGAACCTTTGTCTTTTAGTCTATAGATTGTTCTTGGTCTCGGTGTTTATTAATAATTTATTGATTTAACCCTTTCTCGGGATTTTTATTAAACTTCTTTAAAACAATTTTAAAATCATTAATCACATCTAAAATCATAGCATGCAAAAACAATGATTTTTATGAACTAGATTTTGGGTTATTAGGGATCTTGATACATTATTATGAGTCCCTCCTTCTGGTGCTTCCTCCCGTTGTCCCTCTTTGTAATATAAATATACCGTATATACTCGTGTATAAGCCGAGTTTTTCAGCCCAAAAATTGGGCTGAAAAGTCCCCCCCTCGGCTTATACACGGGTCATACGGTATGCTGTGGGGGGGGCTGTGACCGGGGGCTGGAGGAGGCAGGAGGGGGCCGCGGTGACCGCATGCGGTCACGTGGGGCCGCCTCATTAGTGCAATGAATATGCACGGCATCCCCCCGTCCATCAACGGCGGGGGGATGCCGTGCATATTGCACTGCACAGCCCCCCTCCTTAATATGGGTCCCCGGTAGAAATAAACAGCCCCCCCTCCTTATCACGTCCCCCCCAGGCTGCGGCAGCTGTCAAAATAACAAACACTGTATACATCACCTTCCGACGCAGCTCTCCTGTCCTCTGCCCTCCGCTCGCCGGCTTCTTCTTCCTTGTTGTGCCGGTGTCATGTGACCGGGCGCAGGAGATGACGTCATTTCCTGCGTGCGGTCACAGAAGTCGGCACAACAAGGAAGAAGAAGCCGGCGAGCGGAGGGCAGAGGACCGGAGAGCTGCGTCGGAAGGTGATGTATACAGTGTTTGTTATTTTGACAGCTGCCGCAGCCTGGGGGGGACGTGATAAGGAGGGGGGGCTGTTTATTTCTACCGGGGCTGCTGGATACTACACTGGGGCTGCTGTATATAGGGGCTGCAGTACCACTGGGGCTGCAATACCACTGGGGCTGCTGTATACAGGGGCTGTATACTACCACTGGGGCTGCAATACCACTGGGGCTGCTGTATATAGGGGCTGCAGTACCACTGGGGCTGCAATACCACTGGGGCTGCTGTATATAGGGGCTGTATACTACCACTGGGGCTGCAATACCACTGGGGCTGCTGTATACAGGGGCTGTATACACCACTGGGGCTGCAATACCACTGGGGCTGCTGTATATAGGGGCTGCAATACCACTGGGGCTGCAATACCACTGGGGCTGCTGTATATAGGGGCTGCAATACCACTGGGGCTGCTGTATATAGGGGCTGCAATACCACTGGGGCTGCTGTATACAGGGGCTGTATACTACCACTGGGCTGCAATACCACTGGGGCTGCTGTATATAGGGGCTGCAGTACCACTGGGGCTGCAATACCACTGGGGCTGCTGTATACAGGGGCTGTATACTACCACTGGGGCTGCAATACCACTGGGGCTGCTGTATATAGGGGCTGCAATACCACTGGGGCTGCTGTATACAGGGGCTGTATACTACCACTGGGGCTGCAATACCACTGGGGCTGCTGTATATAGGGGCTGCAGTACCACTGGGGCTGCAATACCACTGGGGCTGCTGTATATAGGGGCTGTATACTACCACTGGGGCTGCAATACCACTGGGGCTGCTGTATATAGGGCCTGTATACACCACTGGGGCTGCAATACCACTGGGGCTGCTGTATATAGGGGCTGCAATACCACTGGGGCTGCAATACCACTGGGGCTGCTGTATATAGGGGCTGCAATACCACTGGGGCTGCTGTATACAGGGGCTGTATACTACCACTGGGGCTGCAATACCACTGGGGCTGCTGTATATAGGGGCTGCAGTACCACTGGGGCTGCAATACCACTGGGGCTGCTGTATACAGGGGCTGTATACTACCACTGGGGCTGCAATACCACTGGGGCTGCTGTATATAGGGGCTGCAATACCACTGGGGCTGCTGTATACAGGGGCTGTATACTACCACTGGGGCTGCAATACCACTGGGCTGCTGTATATAGGGGCTGCAATACACTGGGGCTGCAATACCACTGGGGCTGCTGTATATAGGGGCTGCAATACCACTGGGGCTGCTGTATATACCACTGGGGGCTGCTGTATATCATACTGCTGGGGCCTGTATACCACTGCTGGGGGCTGTATACCTGTGCTGGGGTCCACCCTCGGCTTATACGCGAGTCAATAGATTTTCCCAGGTTTTGGGGGCAAAAGTAGGGGGGTCGGCTTATACACGGGTCGGCTTATACACGAGTATATACGGTATGTTTATTACTGTTGTACCCCTTGATTTTTTTGGCTTCCTGTATATGTTAATTAATTTCCCATTGTTATATTGCTGGGGTTCTTTCCTTTTGTAATGATCGTCTTGCTTTGCTGCTTAAGTGTCATCCTGCAGTTATTCAGTTTGTAATTTACCCTACTTTTTACCAGGATTTGGAATTATTCCTCTTTGTTCTCACCTGTATGGTATAACTGTCTTTTTTGCCTTGGTACGGTCAGTGTTGTCCTTATTTCTTTCTGTAATCACAATATTGCCTTATCATTCATGTTATTTCTCTACTGCAGTGGTCATACTCTGACCTTTCTATACCTTTGTGTTGGATTTCATTCAATGCGGTCTCTCCTCCTCTCCTCCTAGTTTCTATCTCTCCTCTCTGAAATGTACAATATAACTTTCAGTCACTGCTGCTGCTGGCAGCTTAATTCTCCCCCTGTTTAGCCACTTACTTGTTGCCTTCTAGTTGGATTCTCCTCTATTTGGTGTTCGGTCTCTCTCCTCGCTGTGGAGGTAGATCTGGGCGCGTGATCAAGACGCCGCAGATCTCCTCTTCTGTCAGGTGGACTGGCTTTACCCATCATGAGATGTTTCTTGTGTGGCTCCTTGGTAATGAGACACCTCTTTGTAGGCTATCAGGTAACATAGTAACATAGTAACATAGTTTTTAAGGTTGAAGGAAGACTTTAAGTCCATCTAGTTCAACCCATAGCCTAACATGTTGATCCAGAGGAAGGCAAAAAAAAACCCATGTGGCAACACTAAGCTCCACATTGGGGGAAAAAATTCCTTCCTGACTCCAGATACGGCAATCAGACTAGATCCCTGGATCACCGCCCAATCAAAGAATCTAGTATGTATAACTGATAATATTATAGTTTTCAAGAAAAGCATCCAGGCCCTTCTTACATGTTAGTAGTGACTCCTCATTACAACATCATGTGGAGAGAGCTCCATAGTCTCACTGCTCTTACAGTAAAGAATCCGCGTCTGTGATTATTGTCAGGATTAACTTAGTCAGGACCTGCAGCTCTCTGGCGCCCCCTTAGCCTGCTGGTCAAATCCGGTATTGCCAGAGGATAAGAAAGGTGCCCAGCTGCTCTAATTTATGTTGTCTACTGCGGCACGTGATGTGACAGGACGTATATATACCACCAGTTCCTGCCAGGAACGTATATATACCTCAATCCAGTCACCCTCAGGCCACAATATCACATAAATACAGAAGTATGCTGCCACCACCGACCTCTTTCAGGTGGATCGGTAACCTGTGCGATAGCGTAAAAAATGAGCAGGGAGGACGTGATAAATCGTTCATAGGACAAGGAGATCGCAACTAGTAAATTAAAATAGTTTACTCCGAAATAGGGCAATGGTTACAAAGATTTACAGAATATTATATAAGAGACAAATTACATGTATGAATAACAGTTATAAAAAATAAAAAGGAATACCGTAAGAAAAGTTTCAGACCTAGTCAGGCTTGGTACTTAGTTTCTTGGAGGAGGCCCTTCTCCTGGATGGGTAGATTCTGTCGACAGTTAGCTGGTGTTGGCTGTCAGACCTCGAGAGCAGAATGACCCAAAAATCCTTCTTTGCTTTTATTAAACCAGGGCAATCTGTGACCCCCACCACTTAGAGTGATCCCTCCTCCCTGGGAGGATCCTCGAGTACCACCTCTCTCATCAGGCTTCCTAAATCCCCATTTTTCCATATCTGTGGGTGGGGCCGTCTCACAATTATGATTTATAACTCATTTTCCAGGTCAGGTTATTCTGAGAAGTTTGATACCAAATATGACTTGATGGTCCGATTTACGGTGGCAGCAATCCCTTCTCAGGTTCCTGAACGTTGTACGACTGTATGGAACACATCATTGAATGCAAAACACGATGACGAATCTGAAAATATGAATTCTGTGGTTGTGGCATGAACGGGTCGTCTTGAATTCAATATTGAAAACACGGTGGATTTAGACAAAAGATTTTCTTTAGAGAGCCAGCTGGTTTAAACTGGTGTCCAGCTCTACCTCTTGGAAGTTATTTATTGGGGCGTCGTAAATGGCTTAAGCTGGGGAATGCAGAACTTGTTTCTATGTAAACTGCACAGAAACCAACAAAAAGGGAGGGGGAATGAGGGAGTTAGCCGGGACTGACTCTCCAATACCTTAAAAATCATGAGCAATATTCATTTTCATGACACCTCCCCCTTTTCGATGACGCTATGGAGGAAGAACCTCTCGGTACTCCTCCAAGCGTGTCCCTGTGGGCTCTCCCCGCCGGGATAACCCATCGGCATTGCCATGCTCGCTGCCTTTTCGGTGGTGCACGGTAAAATCGTACTGTTGGAGCGTGAGGCTCCAGCGTAGCAACCTCCCGTTGGTACCGGACAGGGAGTTCAGCCAGCTCAGGGGGTTGTGGTCAGTCACGACAGTGAAGGGGCGCCCGTACAGGTAGGGCTGCAAGAGTTGCAGGGCCCATACAATGGCCAGACACTCCTTCTCTATCGTGGAATAGGCCACTTCCCTCGGGAGGAGCTTTCGGCTGAGGTACAATACTGGGTGCTCTTGGTTCCTTGAGTCGACCTGGCTGAGCACAGCTCCGAGGCCAAACTCACTAGCATCAGTCTGTACTAGGAATGGCTGCTTGCCGTCAATCGCCCTCAACACAGGAGAGCTGCTCAGGGCCGTCTTCAGAGCCTGGAAGGCGACCTCGCAGGCCTCGGTCCAATCGACTGCATGGGGTAGGTTTTTCTTGGTGAGGTCTGTGAGAGGCTTCGCAAGGCTGCTATAGTTTGGCACGAAGCGCCTATAGTACCCTGCAGTGCCCAAGAAGGACAGCACCTGCTTTTTGGTCCTGGGGGTGGGCCAGGACACGATAGCGTCCACTTTCCCGGGCTCTGGTTTCAGCGTGCCCCCGCCTACCCGGTGCCCCAGGTAGTGGACCTCGTTCATGCCCATCTGGCACTTTCCTGGCTTAATGGTCAAGCCTGCCTGGCGGATGCGCCCAAGCACCTGCCGCAGATGCTTGAGGTGATCCCCCAGGTGGGACTGAAGACGGCAATGTCATCCAGGTACGCCACCGCGTACCTCTCCAGTCCCAGGAGCAGGGAGTTAACCATTCTCTGGAAAGTGGCCGGGGCATTTTTCATGCCGAATGGCATGACCGTGGATTCGTACAATCCAAAGGGGGTGATAAAGGCTGACCTCTCCTGGGCCTCAGGGCTCAGGGGAATCTGCCAATATCCCCGACTCAGATCCATAATGGAGAGATAGCTTGCACTAGCTAACCGCTCCAGCAACTCCTCAATGCGTGGCATTGGTTGTGCATCGGAGGCCGTGATAGCGTTGAGCCCCCTGTAGTCCACACAGAATCGGGTGGTCCGGTCCTTCTTTGGCACCAGGACTACAGGTGAGGCCCACGCGCTCTTGGACTCGGTAATCACTCCCAACTTCAGCATCTCATCGATCTCCTGGCGCATGACGTGCTGCACCTCGTCGGAGATTCGATAAGCTGTCCGCCGGAGTGGGGCATGATTACCGGTGTCCACCTCATGGACCGCCACCGCCGTCCTTCCAGGCATGTTGGTGAACATGACTTGGAAGGATTCCAACACCGCTCGCATCTGAGACCGCTGGCTTGTGGATAGCAAGGTGCTTATCTCCACATCCTCAATGGACCCGCTGGCCTTCGCTTGGGCCAACATGTCCAGGAGGGGATCTTCCTCCCCATCCTCGGGCAGGTTGCAGACCGGTAGGACACAGGGCCCACGTTCTTGATGAGCCTTCATCATGTTGACGTGAAAGGCCTTCCGCCTACCCCGCTCGGGGTCGAGGGTGACCACGTAGGTGACTGAGTTGAGCTGTTGGTGAATGACGTAAGGGCCCTCCCAGGCTGCCTGAAGCTTGTCTTTTGGTACGGGGACCAACACCCACACCATCTGACCCACCCGGTAGGTCCGCTCACGGGCGTTCTGGTCGTACCAATGCTTCTGGTCAGCCTGGGCTTGCGCCATGTTGACATTCACCAACTGCGTCAAGGTCTGCATTTTGTCACGGAAACGCATGACATACTCCACGATGGACACTCCTGGGGTGCTCTGCTCCTCTTCCCAGGATTCTCTTACTAAACCAAGGGGTCCCCGGACCCGTCTGCCATACAGGAGCTCGAAGGGAGAGAACCCGGTCGAGGCCTGTGGAACCTCTCGGTAAGCAAATAGCAGGTGTGGGAGGTAACGTTCCCAGTCGCGTCCCTGGGACTCAACCAGCATTTTCAACATCTGTTTGAGGGTCGCATTGAAGCGTTCGCACAAACCATTGGTTTGAGGATGATATGCGCTTGATACCAGATGCTGCACCTGCATTTTCTTACAGAGGGCCTTCATTATGCCAGACATGAACTGAGTCCCCTGGTCGGTAAGCATCTCCCTGGGAAATCCTACTCGGGAAAAGATGGCCAACAGGGCATCCGCCACCTTATCTGCCCTAATTGAAGACAGAGCTACTGCCTCTGGATACCGGGTAGCAAAGTCTACCACAGTAAGGATGTACTTCTTTCCAGAATTGCTGGGTATGGGCAGTGGTCCCACGATATCCACAGCAATCCGCTGGAAAGGCTCCTCTATCACTGGCAAAGAGTTCAGGGGTGCTTTGGGAGCCGGCCCTGCCTTTCCCACTCTTTGGCACGTGATACAGGAGCTGCAGTAGTTTTTCACATCTGTCCCCATTTTGGGCCAATAGAAGTGGTGCGACAACCGGGCCTTGGTTTTGCTAACCCCCAAGTGTCCAGCAAGGGGGATCTCATGGGCAATCCGCAACAACTCATCCCTGAATTGGTAGGGAACGACCAGCTGTCGTTCTCTAGGCCAATCCTGTTGGGGTGTACCGGGCACAGTCTCCCGATACAACCTTCCTTGGTCCCAGAATACCCTCTCCTTATCCGTCTCGGAGGGGGGCTTACTGGCGAGGATCCTTAACGTCTCTAGGCTAGCATCTGTATGCAGAGCTGCCTGAAACTCCTGGCTGGAGGCAGCCAGGAGGGACTTTAAGGCCACATCCTCCTCGGGACTCTCTGGGACCTGCTCTGGGTCCGGAACCGGTTCGGTTATTCCTCTGGCTGAGGAGGGTCCAGAAGGCAGGGGGTTCCTGGCGTTCTGGGCACTCTGACTGCGGGTGACGGCGGCTATGTAGGCCGTCTCCCCGGGGAATAACACCGTCCCGTCAGCCTGTCTGGCTGTGGGTACTACTTCCCCATCATCCCCTGTTACCTCAGGAGCAGTGCTCATCATGGGGCAGCTACCATCAGCCCTGTCACCGTCTGTGGTGACACGGATCAGCTGCATGGCACTCCCTGCCTTATGGGCCCCGGGACTCTTCCCATCACCCTTAGCACTAACACTGGCTCCTGGTAGGGGATCCTCAGCAATATCACCCCGCAGAGTGACATGGCTGAGTTCTCCTGTACCTCCTGATACATTGTCATCATCATCATCATCATCAACATCATTATCATCAACATCATTATCATCATCATCAACATCTTCAGTTAAAGCATTGACCTTACCAACCATATCAGATCGGGGAGGGGAGTCAGGGACATAATAAGCGAACATTTTCCCCAAATCAGTCCCAGTAAAACATTTGTGGGCAAGTTTTCAGACACCCCCACTTCCTTCACCCCACTCCCCGCACCCCAATCAATAAACACCCGGGCCATTGGCAGGGGACAGCGGAAGCCCCCAATCCCGGTGACAGTCAGAGTCTTTCCTGGGATAAACTCTTCGGTGGACACCAGTTCCGGTCGGATGAGGGTTCGTTCGGCCCCAGTGTCCTTCAGGCCCACAGTGACAGTGTCCCCCACAGTGACAGACTGCAAATTTTCACAGGCCCTCCCAACCGACCCACCCACAAAAAAAAACTGATGCCTTCTGCCCTGGAGCCTTGGGTGGTAGATTCTTCCTCTGCTTCTCTGGGCAAGTGGCACTGAGATGACCGGTCTGGTTGCAGGAGTAACACTTGCGGAGATCAGATACCGGCCGAGTGGGGTTGGCAGGGGGGCCAAGGCCTCCAGAAGGTCGGCTGGCAGGGGCAGGGATGGTGGTCATCTGCTTACCCCCCTTCCAGCTGGTGATGATCGGCTTCCGTCCCTCTTGTCTCCGGTTGGCCTCATACGTGTCTGCGATCTGCGCTGCTTTGTTCGCATCTGGTGGCTCCCGATCCATCACGAACTGTCGCACCTCCGTGGGGCAAAGATGCAGGAACTGGTCTTTCACCATCAGATCCTTTATCTGCTCAAAGGTGGTCACTTTCAGTCCTTGAATCCACTGCTCAAAGTTGGTTCTGAGCCCGTGGACCACATCACTGTAGCTGTCGTGTGGTCCACGCTGGAGGTTCCGGAACTTTCTGCGGTACACCTCAGGAGTCAGCTGGAACCTCTGGATTAGAGCCTCCTTAATGGCTGCATAGTTCCCATCTAGCTCTCGAGGAAGAGCCACGAACGCCGCCAGAGCTTTGTCTCTCAACGCTGCAATGAGGAACGGGGCATACTGGTCATTCGGCAGCTGGTACTGTAAGCAAGCCTTCTCAAACCCCCTCAGGAAAATGTCCAGGTCACCGTTGTCATCCAGCACAGGGAAATGCTTGGAATTCGGCTGGAAGGTGGTTGAACGGGTTGATTCAGAGTTCAATGGGGTAGATGACTGCCTTTCCAGCTGGGCCATCCGCAGGTCGTGCTCTCTCTGAGCTTGGGCCTCAGCCCGTCGCTCTGCAGCCTCTCGCTCGGCTCGCCGCTCTGCAGCCTCTCGCTCGGCTCTCGCAGCCTCTCGGTATTGCTGAATGAGCTGCAGGCGTCCTTGGGAATCCTCAGCGGGATATTGCTGTAAGGCCAGTTGCAGGTAGGGGTCCATGCTGACCTGGTTGCTGACGCAGCGTGCGTCTACAGGTGGGACCCCTACAGGAACACCTTCTAGGACTTGGCTTACATCCACAGGGAATGGCTCAGCAGCAACACCGTCCATGCTCTGACTGACCTCTGCAGCCGGACGCTGTACATCAGCACGGACATGGCTTTGGCTGGCCTCTCCATTCACTGGGCTCTGGTGACGGGCTTGCTCTGCTTCCAGTCGGGCCAGCACTGCAGCCATTTGGTCTCTGGTTTTGCCCGTAGGGTCAATGCCGTTGGCCGTACATATTCCCACTAGAACGTCCCTTTTCATCTGGCCGTAACCGAGCTCTCCAACCAAGACCATGGTTCCCAAATCAAAGATAGGATAGAAAAACGAAGATGGGGGGGGGTAACTGCTACACACACAGTATTGTCTCAGATCTAATAACCACTGAGTTCGATCTTCAAAACTTTTGTGCAGAGTTCCTGTAAGAACTGTGCAAGTTTTTAGTGAGAGGAATGATTGCTCAAACCAGATCACTAATGTCCTATGATCCCACCGCTGCCACCAATTGTCAGGATTAACTTAGTCAGGACCTGCAGCTCTCTGGCGCCCCCTTAGCCTGCTGGTCAAATCCGGTATTGCCAGAGGATAAGAAAGGTGCCCAGCTGCTCTAATTTATGTCGTCTACTGCAGCACGTGATGTGACAGGATGTATATATACCACCAGTTCCTGCCAGGAACGTATATATACCTCAATCCAGTCACCCTCAGGCCACAATATCACATAAATACAGAAGTATGCTGCCACCACCGACCTCTTTCAGGTGGATCGGTAACCTGTGCGATAGCGTAAAAAATGAGCAGGGAGGACGTGATAAATCGTTCATAGGACAAGGAGATCGCAACTAGTAAATTAAAATAGTTTACTCCGAAATAGGGCAATGGTTACAAAGATTTACAGAATATTATATAAGAGACAAATTACATGTATGAATAACAGTTATAAAAAATAAAAAGGAATACCGTAAGCAAAGTTTCAGACCTAGTCAGGCTTGGTACTTAGTTTCTTGGAGGAGGCCTCTCTCCTGGATGGGTAGATTCTGTCGACAGTTAGCTGGTGTTGGCTGTCAGACCTCGAGAGCAGAATGACCCAAAAATCCTTCTTTGCTTTTATTAAACCAGGGCAATCTGTGACCCCCACCACTTAGAGTGATCCCTCCTCCCTGGGAGGATCCTCGAGTACCACCTCTCTCATCAGGCTTCCTAAATCCCCATTTTTCCATATCTGTGGGTGGGGCCGTCTCACAATTATGATTTATAACTCATTTTCCAGGTCAGGTTATTCTGAGAAGTTTGATACCAAATATGACTTGATTGTCCGATTTACGGTGGCAGCAATCCCTTCTCAGGTTCCTGAACGTTGTACGACTGTATGGAACACATCATTGAATGCAAAACACGATGACGAATCTGAAAATATGAATTCTGTGTTTGTGGCATGAACGGGTCGTCTTGAATTCAATATTGAAAACACGGTGAATTTAGACAAAAGATTTTCTTTAGAGAGCCAGCTGGTTTAAACTGGTGTCCAGCTCTACCTCTTGGAAGTTATTTATTGGGGCATCGTAAATGGCTTAAGCTGGGGGATGCTGAAATTGTTTCTATGTACACTGCACAGAAACCAACAAAAAGGGAGGGGGAATGAGGGAGTTAGCCGGGACTGACTCTCCAATACCTTAAAAATCATGAGCAATATTCATTTTCATGACAATTATGATTAAACCTTCTTTCCTCCAGACGTAGAGGACGCCCCCTTGTCCCCGTCTCTGTAGAGGACGCCCCCTTGTCCCCGTCTCTGTAGAGGATGCCCCCTTGTCCCAGTCTCTGTAGAGGACGCCCCCTTGTCCCCGTCTCTGTAGAGGACGCCCCCTTGTCCCATCTCTGTAGAGGACGCCCCCTTGTCCCAGTCTCTGTAGAGGACGCCCCCTTGTCCCCGTCTCTGTAGAGGACGCCCCCTTGTCCCCGTCTCTGTAGAGGACGCCCCCTTGTCCCCGTCTCTGTAGAGGACGCCCCCTTGTCCCCGTCTCTGTAGAGGACGCCCCCTTGTCCCCGTCTCTGTAGAGGACGCCCCCTTGTCCCCGTCTCTGTAGAGGACGCCCCCTTGTCCCCGTCTCTGTAGAGGACGCCCCCTTGTCCCAGTCTCTGTAGAGGACGCCCCCTTGTCCCAGTCTCTGTAGAGGACGCCCCCTTCTCCCTGTCTCTGTAGAGGACGCCCCCTTGTCCCAGTCTCTGTAGAGGACGCCCGCTTGTCCCAGTCTCTGTAGAGGACGCCCCCTTGTCCCCGTCTCTGTAGAGGACGCCCCCTTGTCCCCTTCTCAGGCCTAAGAGTAAAGAGATCATTACAAAGTTCTCTGTACTGCCCCCTCATATATTTATACATTATTATAAGATCACCCCTAAGCCTTCGTTTTTCCAAGCTAAATAACCCCAAGTTTAATAACCTGTCTTGGTATTGCAGACCCCTTCGTCCTCTAATGACTTTTGTCGCTCTTCTCTGGACCCGCTCTAGTTCAGCTATGTCTTTCTTATACACCGGAGACCAGAATTGTACACAGTATCTAAGTGTGGTCGCACTAGTGACTTGTATAGAGGTAAAATGATGTTCTCCTCATGAGCATCTATGCCTCTTTTAATGCATCCCATTATTTTATTTGCCTTTGCAGCAGCTGCCTGACACTGGCCACTAAATGTGAGTTTATCATCTACCATACACCCAGGTCTTTTTCAGTGACAGTTTTGCCCAGTGTTTTACAATTAAGCACATAATTATACCTTTTGTTTCCTCTGCCCAAGTGCATGACTTTACATTTATTCCCCATAGCTGATATTATTTCTCACCAAGTGGCAGGATTGCTTTCTAATTACTGATAGATTTCAGCTGCCAAGGCTTTTGGCACCTATCTTTCTATATGTGTTCAATACTTTTTCCCTGTGTCAATTCTCATTATGACACATCCTGTGGATTAGATGGGTTGTTACCGACAAAGTAGGACCTTTCTAAATATATTTACTTAGAAAGTTGGTGACGTGTTCAATACTTATTTTACTTGCTGTATGTACCTCTTTACTGTTATTCGAAGTTAGACGATGTGTATAAATTATTCACTGGTGCAAAGGTATGATTGTGTGTAGGGGGCCTCAATGTCATCTCCGTAGTGGGATTAATTAAAGGACTGACACTTAAAAGGCTTTTTGCCTACTAAATAAATGTATCAAGTACTAATGGAACAGTGGATTAATATGTGAAGGCTGCAGTCCAACTGACCCAGATGCTGGTGTGAATGGAGCTCTATGCAGAGTTGATGGGTATGCTGGAAGAAGAGTCCGTCATGAAGGGGACAATCCCGAAACTGCAGATAATAACAAAGTAACTCCAGAAATTTGTAGATGATTATATATTTACTGACAAATTGATAGAATCGGGAACGAATATAAATATTGTTTTTATCCCAGTCAAATTTAGATTTATTATTAGTTTAAAATGTGATCATTCATTTCTGAAATTGGTAATATCCTAAACCAGGAAATATTCTGTAAAAACTTACCGTACATCACTGTCTTCTGTAGTTGACTTAAAGGTTTCATCTGTTAAAAATAAAACAGCCTAAATTGATAGATGAAAAGATAATACATAAAGGACCGATGATAGATAAAGAGAAATAGATGAAGCCAAAGTAATTCAGCAAAAAAGAAAAAGGACTTTCATAGCCCACGTGGCACGACGTTTCGGCCGTAAAACAAGCCTTTATCAAGTACTATAGATAGAGTCATGGTCGAAGTGTTAGTACCTTAGAAATTGTTCCAGAAAATGAAGTATTTCTCCAGAATATTAAGGTTAGAAGTCCTTCTCCAGAGATCTTAATGTTTCCAAGAAGTTTCTAACCCATGGCAATATAGCTAATCTCCCTGGACGCGGATGGCGGAGAAAAATAGATGAAAGATTGTAATGCAGCATAGTCTGGATAGTGGATATGTCCGGCTCATATTTGGAGTTTTGTTTAAAAGTATGTTCAATTTGCCTTTTCTTTTCTCTGTATTTTTGTGTTGTTCCAATATAGACAAAGGAAATTTGTAACACAACACATAGAGAATTGTGATAAGATTCTGGAAGAAATACTTTGCTTTCTGGAACAATTTCAAGAGTGCCAAGTCTTTTGGCTATGACTGTAGATAGATACATTAGATAGATAGATAGATAGATAGATAGATAGATAGATAGATAGATAGATAAGATAGATAGATAAGAAAGATAGATAGATAGATAGATAGATACAATAGATAGATAGATAGATAGATAGATAAGATAGATAGATAGATAAGATAGATAAGATAGATAGATAGATAGATAGATAGATAGATAGATAGATAGATACAATAGATAGATAGATAGATAGATAGATTAGATAGATAGATAAGATAGATAAGATAGATAGATAGATAGATACAATAGATAGATAAGAAAGATAGATAGATAAGATAGATAGATAGATAAGAAAGATAGATAGATAGATAAGATAGATAAGATAGATAGATAGATAGATAGATAGATAGATAGATAGATAGATAAGAAAGATAGATAGATAGATATATAATTTGGAAAAGCTGCACAGCACTCAGCAGACCAGTGTGAACTGGTGCAAGCATAGGACGCAAATTATATATTATATGGAGTTGCAGACTCCTTTGCTGCAATGTAATTGCACCCTCATTAAACCTACAGGTGATGGAGGGTATAGATGGTGCCTGCCCACCGCGAGGTGGGGGGTGGACAAGGAAGGCAGGGATGTCAGATAGGGCTCATCATACCTGGAGTCACTTTGTCGTAGTTGATGAGCAAGCAGACATTGGCCAATGTATGTACTAAGAACTCCAGATTAAAAGATAAGATTATTGAGTTTTTTGAAAAAACGTAAGTTTTGAATTTTTTCCTCAATCACATATGGCTTGTAGCACTGTGCATCATTGGTGGTAGCTGTGTGCTGCATGGACTTTTACTTGGTTGTTTAATCTCTGCGTCCTATGCTTGCACCAGTTCACACTGGTCTGCTGAGTGCTGTGCAGCTTTTCCAAATTAGATAGATAGATAGATAGATAAGAAAGTGATAGATAGATAGATAGATAGATAGATATAGATAGATAGATAGATAATAGATCAATAGATAGATAGATAGATAGATAGATAAGATAGATAAGATAGATAGATACAATAGATACAATAGATAGATAGATAGATAGATAGATATAAGAAAGATAGATAGATAGATAGATAAATAGATAGATAAATAGATAGATAAGAAAGATAGATAAGATAGATAGATAGATAGATACAGATAGATAGATAGATAGATAGATAGATAGATAGATAGATAGATAAATCCCATGCTCTGTTGGCCGCCATCTAGGAGAAACATTATACAGGAGAACAGAGTAAGTTCAGCAGATTCTCCTTGTATCTATTAGTATCAATCTTACGGTCTGCAGATATCACTGTATGTCGCATTATATCATAGAAAGTGAATGCCCCAGATCACAACCTTCCGGAAGCCATAGAATAGGAGCAGATACCTTTGTTTGCAGCAGACATGTCTTAATCACTGGCCGGCTGCTCCATGACAGAGGTGGTCACAGCCGATAACAATGGGTTGTCAGATGACCCTGCAAGTTGTCAGACACATAAATGCAGATAATTGGGAGTGAATGGAGAAGGATGAGGCTTTGTGTCAATCAGAAAGTAGTGCAGATTATTGGAAGTCAGGAATCTGCATATGCACAAAAAATGCATCAAAAGTGCCTGTGCCAATGGTGCAGTGTTATTTCTGCAAACAATTTGTGGTTTTTATGTTAAAGAGTGAATTATGGCTTTTCGGATGGCTACCTTTATTGGTGGCATTAGAGTTTGTCTACTGAAGTGACAATTTCCACATGCAATTTCCCAGAGGAGCATTGCGGCTTAAAGTCTCCTCATCTGCCGGCTGGCAGAATACCAGATCTTGTAAGATCCACGTGTCACACGCAACCACGTCGTTAACTTGTCGTTTGAACAACAGAGAACTCGGGATGTTTCAGCGACATCTTTAAATATATCATAGCGTATTACGGCCCCTTTAAGTAGACCAACTCTAATGCCACCAATAAGGGTAGCCATCCTAAAAGTCATAATTGACTCTTTAACGAGCCATTTAATATGACTCAGGATTTGGCTCAACAGCCAATCACAGATGCCCACTCTCTGTGACAGCGTCTGTGATTGGCTGTTGCGCCCCCACCCATTGTCCCGGCATGTGTGGTAGGTTGCCATTTACATTAGTGGATTGGCAACAAACCTGTCGTCATAGGTGTGGAAAAAAAAAAGTAATTAGAAATTTGCAAAGGTGTCCCATGTATGTTTAATTCTCAGCGCAGATAAAGCGCATAGCTTCAGGCTGCCACCCCCAGCTGCCTGGTTTTAACCTTGGCTAGCAATCAAAAATACAGTGGAGCCAATTATTATTATTTTTTTAATTATTTAAATAAATCATAAAAAAGTGCATGGGCTCTGACTTATTTTTGATTGACAGCCAAAGTAAAAACCAGGCAGCTGTAGGTTGGTATTCAAAGCGTGGAGAGGTCCATAGTTAATGGGGCCCCCCAGGCTACAGAATAGCAGCCCACAGCTGCTCCACAAATTGATGCATTTAGTAGAATTGACAATTCCCGGTGCTTTACCCAGCTCTTCCTTATGCCCTGGTGCGGTGGCATCAAGGTCCTAGAAGGGGTTAGTGACAGCTGATTACTGACAGCTGTCATTAAACCCTAGATTGGTAATCTTCAGGCTTCTATGCAATAGCCAATCACAGTCACTGTCACATAGAATGGGTGTCTGTGATTGGCTGTTGGAGGCATAGTCCAGTGAATAAACCAGAGGTTAATGAGCAGACGTGGAAGTGGTGTTACAAGCATGCGCGGTCCTCGATAAGTAGAATGATGCTGCTTTAATCACTATTTTGCCCCCTATTACAGTCCACCAATCAAATCTGAACCCGAACAGTAACTCCTCAGGGACGTCTGTGCCTAAACACTAGGTATTGGGTACAGACCTCCGAACTTACAGTTCCGCTTCACCTGTTACTAGTTAAGATTTGAGGGAATTGTTAGAAGTGGAAAACCCCTTTAAGCATCTCTGTAGGGTAAAAAATTTGTTGGGACAAAATGGCTTTGGTTTTCCCATTGGGTGTTATCCGAGCCTGCAGATCACTGCTCTCCCTCCTAGGAAACTGACGTGAGCTGTGCTGCATTTATATAGAGGCAGCAGAAGCAGCACTCCAACACGAGACGATTAATAACAGCTAGAAATAACACAGGAACATTGCAAAGAGAGTCCAAAGTCTACAAACAATAGGACAGCCAATGTGTGTGTCCACAATCTAAAGCAAGAAGAAAAAAGACACAGAGAATGGACTCGATTCCAAATATCAATGCTTTGTGTATACAGCTCCGAAACTAAGCAGTGTGCGTGTGTGAGCCCACACATAGACCACTCGTTTCATAGCCCCACCTCTTTCATAGTGCGCCAGATGCATATGGCTCCGCCTTGTTGGCCCCACCCCTTCACAACACTCTGGATGTATATGGCTCCACCCCCTCCAATTAGCCCTACCTCCTTAATAATGTGCCTGGTGCATATGGCTCCGCCTTGTTGGCCCCACCCCTTCACAACACTCTGGATGTATATGGCTCCACCCCCTCCAATTAGCCCTACCCCCTTAATAATGTGCCTGGTGCATAAGGCTCCGCCTCATTGGCCCCACCCCTTCACGATGCATATGGCAAATCTGCACCATTCACATTCACCATAGTTTACATCAGGTGTTTGTGTTACAAGTTTGTTTTATTTTTTTATTTAATTTGACT